>CAWUFW010013103.1:0-497004 GCA_963921515.1 Calotriton arnoldi
ACCACAGGGCGTGTTTGCGCACATGTCACCTGAGGCCCCGCCCCCTCCCTTCACCACTATGCAAACGTGCCCCGTGGCGCGTTTTAAGTTAGGGGATTAGGTCACCTTGAATCCTGAGAGTCCCTGGGGCCCAACTAGCCCACCAGGTACTTCCAGTAAGCACCACAGGCCTGCGTTGCAACGCCTGTAACAAATTGTGCAGTTGTGTTTAGGTAGTGAAGAGGCTCGTGCTGGGGGTAGTGTTTTAGGGTTTAGGGTAGTGCAGTGGTGTTTGTGTAGTGTAGGGGGTCATGCTGGGGGTAGATTTAGGGTTTAGGGTAGTGCAGTGGTGTTTGGGTAGTGTAGGAGTCGTGCTGGGGGAGTGTTTTAGGGTTTAGGGTAGTACAGTGGTGTTTGGGTAGTGTAGGGGGTCGTGCTGGGGGTTAGTGTTTTAGGGTTTTAGGGTTTAGGGTAGTGCAGTGGTGTTTGGGTAGTGCAGGGGATACTGCTGGGGGTAGTGTTTTAGGGTTTAGGGTAGTGCAATGGTGTTTGGGTAGTGTAGGGGGTACTGCTGGGGGTAGTGTTTTAGGGTTTAGGGTAGTGCAGTGGTGTTTGGGTAGCGTAGGGGTACTGCTGGGGGTAGTGTTTTATGGTTTAGGGTAGTGCAGTGGTGTTTGGGTAGTGTAGGGGTTCGTGCTGGGGTCGTTTTTAGGGTTTAGGGTAGTGCAGTGGTCTTTGGGTAGTGTAGGGAGTCGTGTGGGGGTATTGTTTTAGAGTTTAGGGTAGTGCAGTGGTCTTTGGGTAGTGTAGGGGTTGTGCGCGGGTAGTGTTTTAGGGATTAGGGTAGTGCATTGGTATTTGGGTAGTGTAGGGGTCATGCAGGGGTAGTGTTTTAGGGTTTAGGGCAGTGCAGTGGTGTTCGGGTAGTGTAGGGGGTCGTGCTGGGGAGTGTTTTAGGGTTTAGGGCAGTGCAGTCGTGTTCGGGTAGTGTAGGGGGTCGTGCTGGGGGGTATTTTAGGGTTTAGGGTAGTGCAGTGGTGTTCGGGTAGTGTAGGGGGTCATGCTGGGGGTAGTGTTCTAGGGTTTAGGGCAGTGCAGTGGTGTTCGGGCAGTGTAGGGGGTCATGCTGGGGGTGGTGTTTTAGGGTTTGGGGCAGTGCAGTGGTGTTCGGACAGCGTAGGGGGTCGTGCTGGGGGTGGTGTTTCAGGGTTTAGGGCAGTGCAGTGGTGTTCGGGCAGTGTAGGGGGTCGTGCAGGGGGTGGTGTTTCAGGGTTTAGGGCAGTGCAGTGGTGTTCGGGCAGTGTAGGGGGTCGTGCAGGGGTGGTGTTTCAGGGTTTAGGGCAGTGGTGTTCGGGCAGTGTAGGGGGTCATGCTGGGGGTGGTGTTTCAGGGTTTGGGGCAGTGCAGTGGTGTTCGAGCAGTAAAGGGGTCGTGCTGGGGGTGGTGTTTCAGGGTTTAGGGCAGTGCAGTGGTGTTCCGGCAGTGTAGGGGTCGTGCAGGGGGTGGTGTTTCAGGGTTTAGTGCAGTGGTGTTCGGGCAGTGTAGGGGTCGTGCTGGGGTGGTGTTTCAGGGTTTAGGCCAGTGGTGTTCGGGCAGTGTAGGGTGTCGTGCTGAGGGGTGGTGTTTCAGGGTTTAGGGCAGTGCAGTAGTGTTTGGGCAGTGTAGGGGGTCGTGCTGGGGGAGTGTTTTAGGGTTTAGGGCAGTGCAGTCATGTTTGGGTAGTATAGGGGGTCGTGCTGGGGGAGTATTTTAGGGTTTAGGGTAGTGCAGTGGTGTTCGGGTAGTGTAGGGGGTCATGCTGGGGGTAGTGTTCTAGGGTTTAGGGCAGTGCAGTGGTGTTCGGGCAGTGTAGGGGTCGTGCTGGGGGTGGTGTTTTAGGGTTTAGGGCAGTGCAGTGGTGTTTGGGCAGTGTAGGGGGTCGTCTTGGGGGTGGTGTTTCAGGGTTTAGGGCAGTGCAGTGGTGTTCGGGCAGTGTAGGGGGTCGTGCAGGGGGTGGTGTTTCAGGGTTTAGGGCAGTGCAGTGGTGTTCGGGCAGTGTAGGGGTCGTGCAGGGGTGGTGTTTCAGGGTTTAGGGCAGTGGTGTTCGGGCAGTGTAGGGGGTCATGCTGGGGGTGGTGTTTCAGGGTCTAGGGCAGTGCAGTGGTGTTCGAGCAGTAAAGGGGTCATGCTGGGGGTGGTGTTTCAGGGTTTAGGGCAGTGCAGTGGTGTTCGGGCAGTGTAGTGGGCGGTGCAGGGGTGGTGTTTCAGGGTTTAGGGCAGTGCAGTGGTGTTCGGGCAGTGTAGGGGGTGGTGCAGGGGTGGTGTTTCAGGGTTTAGGGCAGTGCAGTGGTGTTCGGGCAGTTAGGGGTCGTGCAGGGGGTGGTGTTTCAGGGTTTAGGGCAGTACAGTGGTGTTCGGGCAGTGTAGGGGCGGTGCAGGGGGTGGTGTTTCAGGGTTTAGGGCAGTACAGTGGTGTTCGGGCATTGTAGGGGGTGGTGCTGGGGCTGGTGTTTCAGGGTTTAGGGCAGTGCAGTGGTGTTCGGGCAGTGTAGGGGGTCGTGCTGGGGCTGGTGTTTCAGGGTTTAGGGCAGTGCAGTGGTGTTCGGGCAGTGTAGGGGGTCGTGCTGGGGCTGGTGTTTCAGGGTTTAGGGCAGTGCAGTGGTGTTCGGGCAGTGTAGGGGGTCTTGCTGGGGCTGGTGTTTCAGAGTCTAGGGCAGTGCAGTGGTGTTCGGGCAGTGTAGGGGGTCTTGCTGGGGCTGGTGTTTCAGGGTTTAGGGCAGTGCAGTGGTGTTCGGGCAGTGTAGGGGGTCGTGCTAGGGGTGGTGTTTCAGGGTTTAGGGCAGTGCAGTGGTGTTCGGGCAGTGTAGGGGTCGTGCTGGGGCTAGTGTTTCAGGGTTTAGGGCAGAGCAATGGTGCTCAGGCAGTGTAGGGGGTTGTGCTGGGGGTGATGTTTCAGGGTTTATGGCAGTGCAGTGGTGTTAGGGCAGTGTAGGGGGTCGTGCTGGGGGTGGTGTTTCAGGGTTTAGGGCAGTGCAGTGGTGTTCCGGCAGTGTAGGGGGTCGTGCAGGGGTGGTGTTTCAGGGTTTAGTGCAGTGGTGTTCGTGCAGTGTAGGGGGTCGTGCTGGGGTGGTGTTTCAGGGTTTAGGGCAGTGCAGTGGTGTTCGGGCAGTGTAGGGTGTCGTGCTGAGGGGTGGTGGTTTAGGGCAGTGCAGTAGTGTTTGGGCAGTGTAGGGGGTCGTGCAGGGGGTGGTGTTTCAGGGTTTAGGGCAGTGCAGTGGTGTTCGGCCAGTGTAGGTAGTCTTGCTCGGGGTGGTGTTTCAGGGTTTAGGGCAGTGCAGTAGTTTTCCGGCAGTGTAGGCGGTCGTGCTGGGGCTGGTGTTTCAGGGTTTAGGGCAGTGCAGTGGTGTTCGGGCAGTGTACGGGGTTGTGCTGGGGCTGGTGTTTCAGGGTTTAGGGCAGTGCAGTGGTGTGCGGGCAGTGTACGGGGTAGTGCTGGGGCTGGTGTTTCAGGGTTTAGGGCAGTGCAGTGGTGTTCGGGCAGTGTAGGGGGTCGTGCTGGGGGTGGTGTTTCAGGGTTTAGGGCAGTGCAGTGGTGTTCGGGCAGTGTAGGGGGTCGTGCTGGGGGTGGTGTTTCAGGGTTTAGGGCAGTGCAGTGGTGTTCGGGCAGTGTATGGGGTCGTGCTGGGGCTGGTGTTTCAGGGTTTAGGGCAGTGCAGTGGTGTTCGGGCAGTGTAGGGGGTCGTGCTGGGGCTGGTGTTTCAGGGTTTTGGGCAGAGCAGTGGTGTTCGGGCAGTGTAGGGGGTCGTGCTGGGGGTGGTGTTTCAGGGTTTAGAGCAGTGCAGTGGTGTTCGGGCACTGTAGGGGGTCTTGCTGGGGGTGGTGTTTCAGGGTTTAGGGCAGTGCAGTGGTGTTCGGGCAGTGTAGGGGTCTTGCTGGGGGTGGTGTTTCAGGGTTTAGGGCAGTGGTGTTCGGACAGTGTAGGGGGTCTTGCTGGGGGTGATGTTTCAGGGTTTAGGGCAGTGCAGTGGTGTTCGGGCAGTGTAGGGGTCTTGCTGGGGGTAGTGTTTCAGGGTTTAGGGCGGTGCAGTGGTGTTCGGGCAGTGTAGGGGTCGTGCTGGGGGTGGTGTTTCAGAGTTTAGGGCAGTGCAGTAGTGTTCGGGCAGTGTAGGATGTCGTGCAGGGGGTGGTGTTTCAGGGTTTACGGCAGTGCAGTGGTGTTTTGGCAGTGTAGGGGGTCATGCTGGGGGTGGGGTTTCAGGGTTTAGGGCAGTACAGTGGTGTTCGGGCAGTGTAGGGGGTCGTGCAGGGGGTGGTGTTTCAGGGTAGTGCAGTGGTGTTCGGGCAGTGTAGGGGGTCGTGCTGGGGCTGGTGTTTCAGGGTTTAGGGCAGTGCAGTGGTGTTCGGGCAGTGTAGGGGGTCTTGCTGGGGGTGATGTTTCAGGGTTTAGGGCAGTGGTGTTCGGGCAGTGTAGGGGGTCTTGCTGGGGGTGATGTTTCAGGGTTTAGGGCAGTGCATTGGTGTTCGGGCAGTGTAGGGGTCTTGCTGGGGGTAGTGTTTCAGGGTTTAGGGCAGTGCAGTGGTGTTCGTGCAGTATAGGGGTCATGCTGGGGATGGTGTTTCTGGGTTTAGGGCAGTGCAGTAGTGTTCGAGCAGTGTAGGGGGTTGTGCAGGGGTGGTGTTTCTGGGTTTAGGGCAGTGCAGTGGTGTTCGGGCAGTGTAGGGGGTCGCGCTGGGGGTGGTGTTTCAGGGTTTAGGGCAGTACAGTGGTGTTCGGGCAGTGTAGGGGGTCATGCATGGGGTGGTGTTTCAGGGTTTAGGGCAGTGCAGTGGTGTTCGGGCAGTGTAGGGTGTTGTGCTGGGGCTGGTGTTTCAGGGTTCAGGGCAGTGCAGTGGTGTTCAGGCAGTGTAGGGGTCGTGCTGAGGCTGGTGTTTCACGGTTTAGGGCAGTGCAGTGGTGTTCGGGCAGTGTAGGGGGTCGTGCTGGGGCTGGTGTTTCAGGGTTTAGGGCAGTGCAGTGGTATTCGGGCAGTGTAGGCGGTCGTGCTGGGGCTGGTGTTTCAGGGTTTAGGGCAGTGCAGTGGTGTTCGTGCAGTGTAGGGGGTCGTGCTGGGGCTGGTGTTTCAGGGTTTAGGGCAGTGCAGTGGTGCTCGGGCAGTGTAGGGGGCGTGCTGGGGGTGATGTTTCAGGGTTTAGGGTAGTGCAGTGGTGTTCAGGCAGTGTAGGGGGTCAAGCAGGGGCTGGTGTTTCAAGGTTTAGGGCAGTGCAGTGGTGTTCGGGCAGTGTAGGGGTCGTGCTGGGGCTGGTGTTTCAGGGTTTTGGGCAGAGCAGTGGTGTTCGGGCAGTGTAGGGGGTCATGCTCGGGGTAGTGTTTCAGGGTTTAGGGCAGTGCAGTGGTGTTCGGGCAGTGTAGGGGTCGTGCTGGGGGTGGTGTTTCAGGGTTTAGGTCAGTGGTGTTCGGGCAGTGTAGGGGTCTTGCTGGGGGTGATGTTTCAGGGTTTAGGGCAGTGCAGTGGTGTTCAGGCAGTGTAGTGGGTCTTGCTGGGGGTAGTGTTTCAGGGTTTAGGGCAGTGCAGTGGTGTTCGGGCAGTGTAGGGGGTCATGCTGGGGGTGGAGTTTCAGGGTTTAGGGCAGTGCAGTGGTGTTAGGGCAGTGTAGGGGGTCGTGAAGGGGTGGTGTTTCAGGGTTTAGGGCAGTGCAGTGGTGTTCGGGCAGTGTAGGGGGTCGTGCTAGGGGTGGTGTTTCAGGGTTTAGGGCAGTGCAGTGGTGTTCGGGCAGTGTAGGGGGTCATGCAGGGGCTGGTTTTTCAGGGTTTAGGGCAGTGCAGTGGTGTTCGGGCAGTGTAGGGGGTCCTGCTGGGGGTAGTGTTTTAGGGTTTAGGGTAGTGCAGTGGTGCTTGTGTAGTGTAGGGGGTCGTGCTGGGGGTAGTGTTTTAGGGTTTAGGGTAGTGCAGTGGTGTTTGTGTAGTGTAGGGTGTCATGTTTTAGGGTAGTGCAGTGGTGTTTGGGTAGTGTAGGGGTCGTGCTGGTGGTAGTGTTTTAGGATTTAGGTTAGTGCAGTGGTGTTTGGGTAGTGTAGGGGTCGTGCTGGGGGTAGTGTTTTAGGGTTTAGGATAGTGCAGTGGTGCTTGTGTAGTGTAGGGGGTCGTGCTGGGGGTAGTGTTTTAGGGTTTAAGGTAGTGCAGTGGTGTTTTTGTAGTGTAGGTGGGTCATGTTTTAAGATGCAATGCTCCAATACCTGACCAGTCTGCACTACATAAAACTGCAAAAAAACTAAAAATAAAAAGTGTTTTGCACACTTTTGTCATTGGGCTATATGTGGGCTACATCTGGGTAATATTTGTGCTACATTTGGGCTCTTTTGTCACTGGTGGCCATCTTGGAAGACTTCTTTGTTATGAAGTTTCCTAATTTCTTCATTTACTGCAGTCTTCTCAGTAGGAAATGCTTTCAGTTTTTTACTTTGATTCCATCAAGAAGGCATTCAGATGTGTCTCACATCTGCCATAAATTCAGAATGTTAGCACTCTAGTTGCTCATTAGATCACTGGAGTAAAGCTACTGTTCACCAGGGAGTTAACTGGTAGTCTGCTGCTGGTATTGAAAGTGATTGTTTCAGTCTGCATGTCAGAATTTTCTAATGAAATAGAAGAGGATATGAGATCTCACTTAAAACATGCCCTAATTTTTCTTTCTGCAGCACTAACCATAATTTCTATTTCAAAAAGAACCCCTCATTTTGTTCCTTTTTAAATTAAATGTTTATATGTTACCGGTTTATTCCAATCAAGATGGCTTCAGGTGTGCCATACTTTTGTCATAAGTAAGGCTGTTAGCGCTCTAGTTGTTCTTTAGAACACTCTGGGAAGCTGCAGTAGAACACAAAGGCATCAACTGGCAGGCTGCTCCTGTTGAAATATAACAGGAAGATATTTGAGATCACACTTGAAACATGTCCTAATTTTTCTTTCTACAGCACTAACCATAATTTCTATGACAAAATGAACCCCATCATTTTGTTCCTTTTTAAATTAAATTGTTTAAGTGTTACCAGTTTATTCCAATCAAGATGGCTTCTGGTGTGCCATACTTTTGTCATAAGTAAGGCTGTTAGCACTCTAGTTGTTCTTTAGAACACTCTGGGAAGCTGCAGTAGAACACAAAGGAATCAACTGACAGTCTCTGCCCTTGTTGGATGTAAATGTTTTACTGAGAATGTCAGACTTCATTCTCACATGAGTGAGAAAGATAATGTGAATTTACAGAAAATATGCTCTCATTTTAGCTTCTGGAGCACCTTCCAAACCTCCATGGGACAAGCATGAGAAAAGTGTTCTCTCAAACATGATTCATGATATCCCAGCAGAAGGTTTTTCACATGGTAAAATCACCTTAGAATACACCACAATTCCTAAAATTAGTATGGTACCATCAACAAATAAATTCTAATGTAACTAAAGCCTGTTATCACCCTTTATAGTTCTCCTTTTGGTGACCCTCAAAATCTTCTATTCACTACAATGCATTTCAATGAGGTACTATCATTTATATTGGTCCCAAGATGGCTGCCAGCAATTCCAGGATGAAGTGCTGACAGCCAATCAGATCTCACGATGACATGTGTGGTTAGGCTCCGCCAGATATATATGTGACTTTACTTTTGATTTTCTCAGGAACTACTGAACGGGTTTACACCATTTAAGCAAAAGGCACGACACTGAACCAAGGGCTACCTCTTTGCCAAATTTGGTGTAATTCCGTTCAGCAGTTCGGGCTGTAGCTGCGACTAAAGGTTCCTATGGAAAAATGAATGGGGAAAACGCGTTTTGGGACCCGCCTTTTTCTCGGCCCCCGCTTGACGTATCACCCCGAGACTTTCAGGATAGGAGCGGACCGGAGCGCCCCAACAAGTTGGAAACTTTCGCGAAGATTCGTCAACCGGCGCCAACGTTATTTCAAATAGAATGTCGCGGATTTCCTATGGATAATAGGTTTTAACTATAACTATCTACTGGCGACCGCCAGTAGATAATATATATATATATATATATATATATATATATATCCCCAATTTGGCTCCTTTCGTCGGAAAAGCGACACTCCTTCACGGTGTGAGAACCCGTGGTCGAGCCAGACCGCTATCTATTAATCACACATTCTTCTCAGCTGGGACGAAAAACGGCTCGCACTCACGTAGGACTTTTGCAATTTTTGTTTTATTTTCTTAGCTCATAGTCAGGAATCAGGCAACTGACCAAAGCGTTTCGGTCTTAACATAAGACCTTGTTCACGATCCTAGTGCACGTTTGACAACCAACTGATAAAATACTATTTCAAATTACTGATGCCACTTCCTGGTTAATTTTTCCAGTGTCAAACGCTCCTAAGCATTGTGGGAGATGTAGTTTCCCATGAATCCAATTCAATAGACAAAAGATGCAGATGCCAGATTTCGAAATCTGGCCTCTGTATCTTTTGCCTATTGGATTAATTACACAGGATCTCAATTCCTGCTCGCAGAGGCAGCTCTGCAGGGTTGTGGGCCCCCGTAATGGAGTCTGGTTGTTTAATGGTGACATTTACCGGGGGAACAACTCGCTTGCCTCATATCAGACGTAATCAGCACTTGCGTTGGAATTCTGCATTATGAGGTGAGAAAGGGAGATGAGAAAGGCAACAATCTTTCTCGGACAATTTCGAATTTCCAGCATGAGAAATCTTTGTGCTATTTTTCAACGATCATGCAAGTGGTCACTTTATTTTTGAATAAGACAAAATGCACTGATAAACATTTTTAATCCTGACTGTGGTGAATATGATGCAATGTGACAAATATTAACATGGTACCACAGACATGGACATTGAATAACAACACTGGTGCATTGTGGTAACTGTAGGAGTGTGACATCATACCACGTGGGTGCAGGGATAAAAGCACCGCCTAGTGTTTGCATTTCACTCACCTGTTATCAAGGCCGCCCGGCCGAAACGCTTAAGGAAATGAGAATGCAGCCACTTTCACGAAGGAAATAAAATGCATGGTGTTTTGAAATCTGGCCTCTGCATCTTTTGTCTATTATATATATATATATATATATATATATATATATATATATATATAAATCCACAAAACGGTCCCTAGCGAGGGGAACACTGAACAGCTGGTGCTTGCGGCGAGAAAAGGGCCAATTCTCGCATTAATATTATTACAAACTTTAAAAAGTACGCAGCACTCTTCTTGGCTTATATAACTCTTTATTAGACCATCACTCTAATAAAGAGTTATATTAGCCAAGAAGAGTGCTGCATACTTTTTAAAGTTTGTGATCATATATATATATATATATATATATATATATATATATATATATATATAATATATATACATCACAGCTCCTTCTCACAAAAAGGAATCAGCAATTAATTCGTTTTAATGAAGAGAGTGCAACAAACGCGTTTCAGCCTTACTCAATGTTAACAGGCGCACCGAAAACGTCACCCTTATATGCATCATCACATACCCGCATTTTCTAGAAATCAATAACGGCATGATTTTAGTGCTCGATTCCCAGCAGTCGCCATATTGGCATGTCTAACACTCACATCGTGTAACATATTACATTTCAACAATTTATGTTTCTACGTACGAACAGAGCGAAGATGTTAAAAGCAATATCCAGCCCTGTATGGGCTATTGTACCTTGACTAATAATGGATTTGTGACGGCAGGATCTTGTGCGCATTCTTGAATATCGGAGATCGTTGAGAGAGAGGAAAGTACTTACTTTCGGAACTTTCCCAGTCCTCTCTCTATGCTGATTCCAACGAGCCAATGAGAGCCCCCTGAGCAGCACGTAAAAAACCCCGCGAAAATTGAATTGAACTTTCAGATCATGAATACTGGCACAGAAGAAGGCATCCGCCGAAACGCGTCTGCCAGTTGCTGTAATCAGAGGACCCTATTCCAATGTGCTTGCTGGTGGCAATAAAGACCTCATCCTGAGCCAACTCACGCTGTGTCAGACCCGTCTGTTATTCAGGGAACGGGATTGGTGGTTCATATATATATATATATATATATATATATATATATATATATATATATATATCCACAAAACGGTCCCTAGCGAGGGGAACACTGAACAGCTGGTGCTTGCGGCGAGAAAAGGGCCAATTCTCGCACTAATATTATCACAACCTTTAAAAAGTACGCAGCACTCTTCTTGGCTTATATAACTCTTTATTAGACCATCACTCTAATAAAGAGTTATATTAGCCAAGAAGAGTGCTACGTACTTTTAAAGTTTGTGATCATATATATATATATATATATATATATATATATATATATATATATATATAATATATATACATCACAGCTCCTTCTCACAAAAAGGAATCAGCAATTAATTCGTTTTAATGAAGAGAGTGCAACAAACGCGTTTCAGCCTTACTCAATGTTAACAGGCGCACCGAAAACGTCACCCTTATATGCATCATCACATACCCGCATTTTCTAGAAATCAATAACGGCATGATTTTAGTGCTCAATTCCCAGCAGTCGCCATATTGGCATGTCTAACACTCACATCGTGTAACATATTACATTTCAACAATTTATGTTTCTACGTACGAGCAGAGCGAAGATGTTAAAAGCAATATCCAGCCCTGTATGGGCTATTGTACCTTGACTAATAATGTTCACATGACTCATATTGTAATGAGAATGAGTCCCAACAATACATATTGATTCATATAAGCAGTATCAACTAATAGCAATGCCAATATAAGATATTAAAACACTATCCCGCCCTGTATCGGCTTTTATATCTTGACCAATACAATCGCATCGCTTTTATCGCACCAATAAAATAAACAATATATCAAAATTATTCGATATAATTCAAAAGTGCATAATGCAATATCTTGCCCTGGATGGGCCTGCATATGTTCAGCAACTTAGTCATGGTCCTTAAATGAAAAGGGTTCTGCCTTTTATAGGCTGCTAACCTACTCCATACGTACCTATATCATTCCTGACTGATTTAATTATAGAATAACAACCGCCTTGATTATTGGAACAATAAGAAATATAATAAAATTCATATCGAGCCATTACATGCCTAGAATATTTTCCTCACTCGTAAGGCCTTCAGGATAAAATTTTAAATATCATGATGATAGCATTATCGTCAGTTCTAGAACACGTGCAACACTAATTTATCATTTTCTGGACTATAATTATAGATGTACAGATAATTCTTCCCCACTGTTCATACCTTGAGGGGCCTTTGTTTGTAGATCTATGATATATCTGGACTCTAACCTTCTGAGTTTCATTACCCTGTCTCCTTCTCTTGCATCCATGGGCACATGATCTAAGTAAAAATAATGTAAAGATCTCTTGCTATTATGCATTAATTCAAAGTGCCTCGCCACTGTGTATGACCCATCCTTATTCACTCTGGCCCTTAGATGCTCCATGATGCATATCTTTGTGGGGTGGATGGTGCTCCCAATATATCTCAGCTGGCATGGACATATTAGACAGTAAACCATAAACGGTGTACTGCAGTTGATAAATTTCGGTATGGGCTTAGGTTTTTTCAACCCTGGGATATCATAAGATAGAACTTTTGAGCTATTGATACAGGCCTTGCATTTCCCACAAGGAAAAAACCTTGCAATTCCTTCAGGGTTGAACTTCTTCCCTCTTTTATATAATGATTTTGTACTAGCTGATCTTTCAACGACCTAGTTTTTCTAAAGGTAATCAGAGGAGAAGATGGACTATCCGGGCCTATGCAAACACAAGGAGATGATGAACGGAGCGCTGAAACCTTTCAGACACTCAAACCCCAGTCACTGATCTAGGTTGAATCCATCATCGTTCTTTAGCTCACTTTGCCACCCCAGTTTAGACCCAGCCATATGCAAATCAGTCTTGACCTTGTGCCTCATGGGAACCTTCCAGCCCGAACTGCCAAGTGAGCATGAGTGACTGAGCAAAAAGGTTCTAGATCTATTACCACAATTCCTTGGGGAGTCAGGGTTGTCATGTTATGAGGTTGCCCAAACCATTTGTTACCTTGCCAGGTTTAGGGGTATTTATGGCCAACTGTGTGAATCATATCTGATACGTTGAGTCTTCAACGCTGACGCTTGCTCCATACAAGGTACTTTTTCAGCCGGCCCTGAATGGGTCTTGTAGCCAGCCTGCCCTCCATTGAAGTTGGCCTGAACTTTCCAACACGAACGCAAGTAACCTGGAGGCACTATTTGCTTCTAAGCACTATAATGCAGTTTATCTTTAAAAACTCATATCTTAGGTTTTACTTATTGGAGTTTTGTCCTTTTGGTCTTGTTGTACCCTTAAAGATATTCTGTATTTTTCTAAACTAGTGTGCAGTATTTTTGTGGTGTTTTCACTGTGTTACTGTGATTATAGTGTTGCACAAATACTTTACACATTGCCTCTTAAGTTAAGCCTGACAGCTCTGTGACAAGCTACCAGAGGGTGAGCACAGGTTAATTTAGGCTGTGTATCTGACTTACCCTGGTTAGAATTGTGGTCCCTACTTGGACAGAATGCAAACCTCTGCCAAATAGAGAACCAATTTCTAACAGACATGTGCTTTGATCTCCACTCAACTTCCTTACATCGGTGCTCAGATTTCCAAAGGGCTTGTATCGCCATTGCCTTACGAAAGCCCTTAAGTGAGATTTACTGTGCCACACAGAGCCACCATTCCTGGCTCTGCATGGCATAGTACACATGGAGTAATGCAATGCAGCGCAAATCACTGCCTTAGGCAGTAGCAGCTGGCATGGATTGGGGGTGGTGGGGTGGGAGGAGAGAGGGCTGGGGCTAAGAGACATTTAAGAAAAAAAAAACTGACCTTACTGCCGCGTCTCTCTGTCATCTCTCCTCGCGTCAGGAATTAAACAGGAAGCAGCCAGCCAGGCTCCCCTGACCAATGATAATGCTGCAATGCAGCGTTATGATTGGCCTGAGCACCGTGGTTCGGCGCTCAGGCAGGGACTGGGGGCCTGGGCATGTTCTCCATGAAGGCTGTAATGCAGCCTGCATGGAGCACAGGGAAAGTGTGCATGTCTGTTTGGCCGGCCTTCTTGGGCCGGCCAAACAGTCATTATGAACTTAGCAGGGTGCTACCACTCCTCCCCTGCTCTGCGGCCCCCCTCCATCATGCATAGCTACCGCAGCAAGAGGACAAAATAAAATGATAATATGCTTTCCTGTTTTCAGTTTCTATTTTTGGTAAATTCTGGTGTTTTTTTTTTCAGTGTTTTCCAGTGATTTCACTACCTTAATAAAAAAGTGGTTATCAGTGGTTACACATTCTCGCGCCTTTAAAAACAACAGGAACAATGTTTTTCCAGTGTGTATGAAATGTTTTGCTTTTCTTATTGCTTGGTTTCCGCACTGATAGTTCATGGTAAATAGACAGTGTACGTACAGTGTATATGTAGTCCAAATACATTTTTACAAATCAAACGTATTGTAGTACACCATACAATACTTCTTCAGTGAGTCTTTGGCCATGCACGCTCGCTCTTTCCTTCCCATGTAAACTTTTATCTGTGAAAAGTCCCTCTCAACATTGGCACATGAGACGGGCAACGCCAAAATAGCTAGTACACAATTTGCTACCTCTTGCCACTGACACAGCTTTCCATACAAATATTGGTGCACCTGAAGATTGTGATTCTCTGTGACTGGTTCTACAACATATGCTTTGAACTAGGTGCACATGTCCTCAGAGTTATTGTAGCGGTCAAAAATTAAGCAGCACTTTTGAAAGTCTGGAGAAAATTCCCCTTTGCGGAAGGGATCTAGAACTTGTGCAGAGTACCACAGTGAGGCTTCATTGACTTCAATTTTTTTGCGACTCGCCTAATATGTTTTGCGACTTGCTATTTGGAAGGGGCATTCCCTTCCAAATTGCGAGTCTCAAAACAATGTACTAATGTTTTGCGACCGCAATTGCGGTCGCAAAACACTCACAATTACCACCTACTTCAAGTAGGTAGTAATGCATTTGCAAATGGGAAGGGGTCCACAGGGGACCACTTCCCCTTTGCAATTGCATGCGAAATAATTTTTTAAGGGCAGGCAGTGGTCCCAGGGACCACTGCCTGCCCTTAAAAAATGAAACGAAAACGTTTCATTTTTTTTTTTTAAATGCATCCCATTTTCCTTTAAGGAAAACGGGATACATTTTTAAAAAAAGCTGCTTCATTAAAAAGCAGCCCTAGACATGGTGGTCTGCTGAGCCCAGCAGGCCACCATCCCTGGGAGGGCTGGCATTCACAATGGGCTCGCAAATTGCGAGAGGCTCATTAATATTAATGAGACTCGCAATTTGCGACCCCATTGGGAATCGCAAAACAGTGTAAACACACTGTTGTACATTTCATTTAGCGCCTCGCAATGTGTCGCAAATTGCGAGGCGCTAAATGAAAGGTCGTACATCTGGCCCTTTATTTATTGTGTGACCTATGGGCATTTATTCATGTTTTTGGCACTTTTATGGTTTTATTCATACCTGATAAACTTATTTCTGATCTGATCACTAAAAATGTTGCCCTATCAACTCTCAAGGAGATGTTTCACCTCTATAACAATTATGCTGAACACTTGGTAGACAGGGGTGTTTTCAGGCACTAGTTTTTTTATTATGTCCATTACAGCAGTCATGTTTTCCAGTGAAAATCTAAGAATACAGTAGAGTGTACTTTTTTCACATCACTATCAATATGCGACCAAAGATCCTCACATTTCTTGCCTTTGGCATCATCACTCAGCAAAAATTCTGTAAACGCTTGCCACGTGAATAATATAGCATTGACGGCCTCTAGGATTGATACCCACCAGCTAAATGACACATTTGGGATGACTCTTTCTTTGATGAAACACAAAGCACAAAATGAGAAATATTTGCATTTTAGTTCCCCCGCATAATAAAACAGTGCACCAGAATGGACTAGTAAGTCAATAGCATTCTTCATTAACTCTGAAGATTGTAAAGATGCTTTCAGCATACCATTTAGCAAGTGGCATGGCTCTCTAACAGGGAAGCACTTCAGCTTAGGTATCGATTTTGACACACAACGTTTTCAAATATGTAGCGGAATCACGGCAAATACAAACAATATCACTCCAATCTTTGTTGAACTTGGTAAGAACGTTTTGCAGTAGCATTCCAAGTGACACTGCATTCCATGTTTTCCAAAAGTCTGGCGTCATATTTTCACCACAATCCCAGATGCTTGGTGACAGCACTCTTTTCACATATACCTATCACTACACCTTGCATTTAATGTTTAATGCCCGGGGTGTTTAGCAACTCACCTCCTAACAATGCTGATTCGCTAGAAAAGGGAGCTGATGTATCAAGAGGTTTTACCCATTATCTATGGGTAAATGAGCAAAAGCAAGACCTCTGACCTTCCTGGTCAGTGTCACTGCTCTCCCCTGCACAACTGTACCATTGAGGGACTGCCCTTGAGCCCCAGCTCCTTGCCTGGTAGGTGTTCGAGGCCCTCCTCCACCCGCAGGCTCCTGCCTGTGCCTCATCCATGGTGGTCTAGTGGAAGAGCACCTGCTCCTCTGCTATTCCGCTCTGTTCTGTGTCCTCTCTTCTCTTTTCTCTTTTGCCTCTTTTTTCTTTTGCCTCTTTTGCCTCTTTTCCTGCACAGAAATAATCCTGTGTGTAATGCAGGCATAGTGCAAGGGTGCCTGTGCCAGCGCTAGGCTGCACTGTGTGCATCAGCACAGGGAGAGAGCAGAAGTGCACCATATCTTAATATCTCACTGTCACGCAGCGCAGCAAGGTGTTTAGCTGCGTTGCGTGAATCGTTCGTAAATCTGGGCCCAGAAGTGTGAAAGGACTTTATTTGATAGCAAGTGATTTGACAAAATATCTTGTTCTGGACTCGTAGGACTGCTTTTGTGATGGATAGATGAACATGGTTTCATTAGATGCTTCAGTATTCGCAAACGTTGAGTCCCACGAACGTTTTGCTCATCCCAAACTGTTCCTTTGAGTTTGTCACAAACATATTTTGTATGCACAGCACTTTCACATATGCAGCAGACATAGCAGACTTCTTATGCTTCAACAATATGTGCAGTGTGTTTATACCTAAGTATTATATCATCATGCATGGATTATTGAGGTTTTTCTGCTGCTTCCCCCACAGCACTGAAAACTGTAATTACAGAGCACTACTCAATAAAGTGCATACCGTTTCTTCATTTACCCTTTGTGGTATTTATGTTCACTTGATAATGTTCTCTAAATGAAGGTCCGGTGCTATGAATACTCTTTCCAGTGATCTAGGAGAATTTTCTTCTTACTATATTTAGTATGATACACTGAGAGCTAATTAATATAAGACTTCATTAATGATTCGAATTAAAGAAAGCATCCTGATGCTTTCTGAATATTTTTATTTTATGAACTCTGAGGATCACAATAAGTAATAAAATAAACTAGTATTCATAGCCTGGCTTGATTGATCATTTTCTTTTCTATTTACCTTTGGCATTACATTAACACTTATGGAGTATGAGTTTTATTTTTATACTTGCTGTTTTAGTTAAGCATCTATTTTTGTGTGTTGAAAGAATATAATATTGTTTTTATTACTATCATGGATATTCTCCAATTTTTTACTATGAATTTCTTGCACAATTATGCAGATAGTTCCGATTGTGGCAGCTCAGAGTTTCTGGGGCATTTTTATTCCATGCAAGGATATGGAACCCAGGGAAAGTCTCCCTCTACATCCACAATCCACTAAAATTGTACAAAAACGGTGCGGTGGAGATTAAATTATTTTACCAATGTGGCTGAATATGTTAATTACACAATATTATGAAGTCCTTTCTGACCATTAATGCAATTAGTCTACATGAATTCAGTTACTTAAATAATATTATTCATCCATGAATGTATTATTTTGTTTTTAGGGAAGAAGGTATTAAAAAGGAAGATGAATTAAGGCGAAAAATTACACAAATAGTGAAGATTGACATCACTGCAAAGGACCCGTTATCGCCTAAAGTCCTGACTCCTGTGGACTGTCTGTTCCTGGTTCACTGTTTAGAAAGTGTATGTCCTGACAAAGAAGCCTACGGGAGTGCATTGAAAAATCTCTCCACATTGTTGAAAAGTGGAGGGAATTTGTTAATGATTGTGTGGCTCAAATGCACCTTTTTCATGATAGGAAGTCACAGAGTTCCAAGTCTAGGGATTGATGAAGAGTTGATTAAGAAAATGCTAACTGAAACAGGCTTTGTCATTGAAGAACTCACAGTAGTTCCTAGACATGAAAAGCACCTTTATTCTCGAACTGATGCAGCAGGTGCGATATATATTGTTGCAAAAAAAGTTTAACTTTTTCACCGCATGCATTTTATTTTTGCTCCCCAGTGCTCAAGCCGAGTAGGAAATACTCATTTAGAAAGAAGTATCTTCACAGTATATTAGATAAACAATGCCAACAACATAATTATGAAGGATAAACACTATCACTCACAAAAATACAGGGCACAGATATTAGAATTGCATATAAAGCAGGTTTCCACATTAAAGCCAGACCAATTTTTTGCCATTGTTTCTCTCTGTGAGATGCTCTAAGTGTAACAGGTATATCCATACATTTTTTCTGTCTTTACTATACCATAGAATCCAAACTGCACCTCAATGATAAGTCCCAACTGACATTATCCCTACCTTGCTGTCAGTTGGAGCAAATGTTGTCCCTGCTTGAGTAGAAGTTATTGTTACTGCTGTGGTCTTGCTGTTGTGGAAGGTGTTATTTTTGCTGTTGTGCCTGCTGTGGTTACAATTTGTTATGCATATTGTGTCTTTTCTTTTCTGGGATTTCCCCTGCTTGATTTACATGTGCCCGTCAATCAATCAAAAGTGAATACAAAGGATTGGTAAAATGCTGAATGTGTGTGATCAATATGATGCACATTTAAGCTATCGTAATATGAATTTGCAATATGGAAATCAAGCTTACCTGAATATATTTTCAGTATTTCATTTAAACGCTGAATACTCTATTTTACATTAGCTAGGTATTGATTTCTAAGAGTTTCTAGAAGAATGATAGCTGCATGTCTTCTTTATTGTTATTGTTCAAAGGAACACAATTTAATAGAATGAAAATAATTAAAAGGGCATCAGGCCACTTTCTGTTAATTATTATAGCTAAGGGTTTCTAATAACAATGAGATTAGGTTATACAAGCCAGGCATGGAGAGTGAAGGGGAGACTAGAATCTTTACAACAGGCAACACTGGGACAGGTCGTACAGATTCCTACCTTTGGTCCCAATGGAAAGTTACTTGGGAGGCCTTGGACTTCGCTTACTGACTTATCAGTGCAGCTGGTCTCATGAGAGAAGAATATCAGACCGTGCCATTTTAACAGACATAGAACTCAATTGTTCCAACAAGAATGTGGGTGTGAACCTTCTCTGAAACTCAAAATAGGTTTTAGTTCCTGCTTTGCTAGAAATAGATTAGCACTTAGAAGTAGCTGAATGAGGGTAGATTTGCTATAGATTAAAAATAGCAATCATGTTGGAGTGGTATCTATTATTTATGCTTTTTGGAAACATTGCTGCTGCCATTTAATTTGTCTTCATTGTGACTACAATTCATATTGTGTGCACTAGACCAGGATTTTGATATTAAATACATGTTTAAAATATATCTTCCTTGTTCTAGTGTTCTTGAGTGTGTCATTTCTTAATTAAGGGGGTTTTGTACTTCCACTAATGGTCCTTAGATTGTCATATGATATTGTTACTTGAAACACATCTTGTTCAAATATTGCTCAGTGGAGTGTGGCATGGTTATAGTACAACTTGTTTTCTGATTCGTGTTGGGTTATTGACTGAGTCCTTGATGCCAAAGGGTCTAAAAAACTCACTTCTTTGTCTCTACAAAACCTAGAGAATGTATCTAATTGTGCTCAATGTTGTTGTTCCAAGCAACTGTTTATGCAGTTGTCCCTGCCTTTTGGGCAGCTATGGTCACTGCTTAGTCCCAATTGTGGTCAATGCATTTGCAACAGCTTGGGTTGCTGATATTGTGAGAGTTGCTATTGCTGCAATTTTCCTGTTTTAATAGCAAATGTGATTACTGCTGTGGCCCCCACAGAGATTACACCTGTAGTTGCTGTCATACCCTAGTTTAAATGCAAGAAACAACAATATCTCCTTCAAGGTATTTTAATAACAAAGAAGTGTAGGCACCTTGCCATTATTCTGAGTTTCAATAATTCTAGAGAAGGTGGAGGGGCAGTTCAAAAGTTGAATACCATTGAGATATCAATGCCAAGAAGTGATTTGAAGGGGACTTCATCAGGACAGGTACAAAAATATTTGTAGTCAAATATGTACAATGAGATAAACTATGTAGATATGCACACTTGGAATATGTATTATGTAATTAGCAACATTCTGTATTCTATATTTACAAGCTAAATAGATTGTTGTCTAGCCGTCGATTGTGCCCGATGGCCCATCATGCCATCATCTCTGCTCCTCACTGTCTCTGCTTGGCCACTCAGCATCTATGAAAACCTGTTAACCCCCCCATGCTGCTCCCAATACTCTTCTCTTGCACTGATAGGCTGCTTTTAGAATTTACGAGCACTCAGTCACCCAGATTATGCTCCCTACTCTACTCCTCCCTTTTTCCACAGGGTTGTTTTAGTATCTATGAGTATCTGAAGAACCTGCCATGCTGCCTCTGACGATCCTACCTTATTTCACCAGGTTACATCTATGATCTGAAAACGCCTGCAGATATGTAATTTCACAAATGTACACAAGACTCACTGTACAATCTAAACTGCTATGCAATTTAAATTGCTACTTTTTGAATACCACAGACAGTATTTTTAATTATGCAGAGCAAATGAAGATCGTTAGCCATCTTTCAACATTATCAATTTTAGTCCTCTGCTTATGTTCATGGCACACTCTACTTTGCGCAGCTGGCAGTACATCATAGAGTCCCCTGAGCCTTTGCAAGATGGACATGATCAGTCCAGCTCTGCTGTGGATGCCCAAGACCCAGTGCTCATGGGCTTCCGCCATCTCTTTACCTTCTGGCAGTCAGTGCCTCTCTGTTACAGCAAAACACTGGTGTTAGACATGACAGCCCTTAGGGTTGTCTCGCCTCAAACATTTTGCCCACTGACCTCCTGTTGCTGAAATTTGTTTTTGTTGGCTTTAGGACTTTGAGCACTTTATTACTGCTACCCAGTGCTAAAGGGCTCATGCAAACTCCTTAAAACATGGTAAGATTGGCCTAAACATGATTGGCACATCTACTTTACTTAGTCCCTAGTAAAGTGCACCCAAGGACTGAATATTAAATGCTTGTTAGACCTGGCCCTTTTTGTAGGTTTATCCATAAATGTTTTGCCTTTTGCCTCCTATTTTTCTAACCTTGTTTTTGTTGGCTATAAGATTCTAGACACTTTACCACTGCTGATCGATGCCAAAGTGCATATGCTCTCTGTGTAAATTGTGAATATGATTGGTTATCCATGATTGGCATATTTGATTTACTGGTAAGTCCAGTGGCGGCTCGCACAGGTAATGCTGTGGGATGGTGTGACAGGAGCTGGGGATGTGCATTCTAGACAGTCACAAGGGGGGGTTGAGGTGTGTCCTGGCTTGCCTAGGACACATTACTAGGCTGATTAGACCGGGTCTGCATTAAGAGTGGTGGGAGACATTTTCGATAGCACCTTAATAGGCTGTGCCTCCAATGCGGTCTCCACCCCCTGTGGTCATGCTGGAACAGGGAGGACAGAACTGGTTTGGACTGAGCTCAGAGACTCTGACACAAAGAGAACAATGACAAAATGGGTTATAAGTATTGGACCTTAAACCCTAAGGGGCAGATTTACAAGCCCCTTGCATGACTATTGCGCCGCTGTTGCATCACTTTTGTGACGCAGCTGCGGCGTAAATGTTGCGGCCCATTTACAATGTGATGCATCTAGGGAGATGCGTCACGTTGTAAAGCCCTGCGTCACATTATATCTGCATCAGGTATAATGTATGCAGGGTGGGCGTTCCCACGCAAACAGCCATGTAGAACTGACGCAGTGAAATCTACAAGATTTCACTGCATCACTTTACGCCTTCACTGCGTCAAAATCCCTACGCCTGCTCAGACTAGGCGTAAGGAATGACACAGGGCTTTCTGAATGGGACTCACCCATCTATTGTGACGCATTGCTGTAGTTGCATCACTTTCATGAGAAACTCCAGCACTGCGTCACTTTTGCGCCAACAGATGCGTCAGAATTTCTGACGCATCTGTTAATCCTTGCACCATGGAGCACTGTATTGTAAATACAGCGCATCCATAGTGGCGCAAGGGCAGTCGGCGCTGACGCAAGGAAACTGACGCATCTATGCAGATGCGTCAGTTCCTTATAAATCTGCCCCTAAGACTTTAGATTACTTCAGGAAACAAGAGGACCCTGCCCAGAACAAGAGCTGAAGAGCTGTGTGAGGAGCACTGCCTTTTCTGTGTGAGGTGTAGGTTGGCCTTCAGTTGCTGCTTGTATGTGCTTGCCTCCTGTTGGAAGTCTCAGGGAGATAAAAGACTTCAGAGAAAGATCCTTGCTTTATTTAAAGAGAATCTGCCTGCGAGGAGAGCTGAAGAAGCTGTGTGAGGAGTGCTGCCCCTGATGTGTGTGGGGTACTACGGCCTGCAGTGGATGCTCCTGCCTGGAGTAGGAGAAGGACTGTTCTTCAACTTTTTAAAACGAAAACCTGCAAGAGCACTTTATTGTTTCCTTCCTCCCAAAGTGCGTGTGGAGCACTTTGCTTTCCATTCCAAGCTGAGGAAGTGCTAAGGAAAACCCAACCACAACGAACGTGTGTTGAACATTTTATTGTCTGTAACTTCCCTTTGCTTTAGCTCTACTGGAAGGCCCTGGTGCTTATTGGAATTTCCTTGTGCTTTTATGTACCTCTTAGGAACTTCCTAGTGCTGTTCCCGTGTGCTTTGCTTGCTAACCCAGGCTTCTGTGGGCCTTTAGTTTTCTGTATCCACTCTGGGCTGAGCCCCCACCCACTGTGTGCCAAGCAGAGGTCAGAAGAAATCTCAGGAGCCAGCGCAAAGTAATTTCTGGCATTTTCAGGTGCCCAAAGTGGCCGCCCGAGTTCCTGACTTTGCCAGGCAACTGCCAGGTAGCAGACAGAGACGCAGCATTGTCTAGGGCTGCCCGGCAAAGCAAGCCAGCACCGCCGAAGATGAATCTCCAGTAAGAGGCTGTGCAGGGCGCTAATCATGTAAAACGGAGCCTTGCCCTCACCACACCAGCTGCAAAGGACCGGTGTGGCTGCACTGAGACCCAGGGAGAGCTCCCCGGTGCCGATTTTGTTCAAAGAGAAGTGCAATTTTTTTCAAATTCAAAGTCCTTTATTCGATCTTACTCATAAGATCATAAAAGTGTTTACAGTCACAGTTTATAAAAGACATAATAAAAATTATCATAAACCCAGGTGTAAAAAGAATGCAAGCATTCATTATACCATAAAATCCAATTCATCTATATGTATACAATAAAAAAAAACATGATAAGCCATCCTGCTATATCTTAAGGGCCCAGCTGCTTTCTCTTTTTCAAGCATGCCCAAAGAAATGAGGCTGGAGAAAAACAGACATAAGGGTTCTGCAAGGATTTGAGGAAGAACAGAGCTACATGGCAAAATTTAAAATTATGACTCTTGCAGATTGGTACAATAAATTTGTATCGTTCTTGACAATAAAAACCACAGAAAAACAAAACGTGGAGATCATTTTGTGGGGACTTGTTGTCACAAGGACATACTAAGAGATCGGAATGTTTATATTGCTTCCCTGGAAATCCTATCATCAAAGGGATCATATTTAAGCGAAATCTCAGTAAAATGTATTTGTGATGTGAAAGTGTGACATCAGCCAAGTACAGAAAACTTCCCTCCATCAACACTGGTGTTAATTCATACAGACGGACCGTCTGGGTGTGGGAGTTTTTTTCCTTTCTCAGATATTGTGCCCTCAAAATGAATGTCTCAACCAGTTTTTGCTTAGACATGGACTTACAAGTAGAGGGTCTTTAAAAGGCGGCTTAAACCAATAGCAGATAATTCCGACTCCACATACTGTAGCCACTTAACCCTACTGTAATTATCTGACTTTAAAATGAGTGTTATCAGATTTTGCGTGAGGGGAACTGTCACCCTGCGCCAGATAGAGTGCCACAGTAGTAGTGGTGCCATTTTGATTGTATCAATGATGTATGGTAAAGCCAATTCCATATGTAAAACATAGTTTGAATATGACTGTGGAACGGAAGTAAAAGACTTAAAAAATGTGTTCTCTATGGACTGCAGAGTATCACTGGGAGCCATCCCCCATATCGCTGCACCATATACTGCTGCCGCCTTAGTTTTAGCATGGTAAAAAAAATTCTGTCCGCATATGCTAGCATTGGTAACCGCTGAAGGTTAGCAAGGACAGGGACGTCAAAGGCTGCGCCCTCGAGATGTTTTCCCACACCATTAGTGTAGATGGAAAATAAAAATGGTGCCAGGACGCAGCCTTGTCTTACCCCTCTGAAGATCTTAAATGAGCGGGTACACTCCCCGTTCCTCCCATAGCGGACTGAGGAGGAGGCATCAGAATACAACTGCCTAATGAAATCAACCAATGCCTGATCTATTCCCATCTCCTCCATTATCTGCCAGAGTCTAGGGTTGGACACGCAGTCGAAAGCTGCGGATAAGTCCATGAAGGCAAGATAGATCTTCCCACCCTTGGCTCTGACATATCTATCCATGATCAATGATAGATTCAGGCATTGGTCAGTTGTTCCTTTTCCCTCTTGGAATCCATATTGTTTTTACTCCTCGCCCATGCCTCTAATCTCGTTAAAAGTAGGCGGCCCATAAGTTTGGCCGTCGTATCGATCAGCGAGATCGGTCGATAATTTTTGGGATTATTTTTGTCTCCCTTTTTATGAATGGGGACGATAATACTTGTTTTCCAAGACTTGGGGGGACCCACTATGGCGATTTTATTAAAAACATTAGTTAGAAAGGGAACTCATATAGCCATGTTCTCAAAGAAGAAGTCCATTGGGACACCATCAGGCCCCGGGGCTTTCCCACTACTGCATGCCTCAATGCCATTCCTGACTTCATTATAATTGAATGAGAGATAAATCTCAGGGGTGATAGTTGCTGATGGTGATACGTAATCAGTTAGGGAGAAAATACCTTTGAAATGAGCCACCCAATCCTCCTCCCCACATTAACATCAAGGACTGGGTCATTTGGAGTTTTAAAATGCGGGCCATTTATTATTCCCCAAAACTCCTTTGAGTTGCCTGAGGCCGAGGCCTGCTCTAAATTTGCCCAGATTTCTATTTTTGGTTCCTTTTCCCTGTTTTTCCTTGCCGCTTTATATTCCCTTCGAAGAATAGAAATTTCTGAAATATTTCTGGGCTTGACACCTAAAGCTTTAGTAAGTGCTTTCTTTTTTGGGGGCAAATAGAGTCAAACCAGCCCTTCCGCCTTTTCAGCTTGTTAGTGCTGTTCTTGATAAGTGACGTCTTTATGCATTCTAAAAAGTCTACAAAGGAAGATACCACAGACTGGGGGTCATTGTCAGGATCTGAACAATTACTAATGTTGGGAAGGGCACTCCTGATAATTTTTGGTATGACCTTCCTTTTATCCATTTTTGGCCACTTCAGTTGGTATTGGTTTCGCCTTGGTAATATTGGTTGACCAATTATCTGAAGGTTTGTCGCAGACTTCTGGCTAAATTTAATTTCACACATTAAAATCGCATGATCACTAAAGGTATTGAATTCAATAGTTACTTTGCTACATCTGATATTTAAGGGATTTGAAACCATTATAAAGTCAATAGTCGATTCCTGGTGATCCCTACGAAACGTTGGCAATAGGGTATCGTTACTAGAGGCTAAGCTGTTGACCATAACCATATTTCTTATTGACATTAAGGTGTTGAGAGAGTTTCCATAAGTGTTATGCGAAAAGTGATGAACAGGATTTCCCCTCATATCCTCCACACCACAAACCCTCTCTAAATTGTGTTTGCACGGATGTAGATTAAAGTCTCCCAACCATACAATGTTAATGGCCGCCTTTTTTTTAATAAGAATAGTTGCCTTGTCAATGGCACAGTTCACTTCATCCAGGATTTTATACCTATTTATGCCAAAATTATTATTATAAAAGTTTATTAAAAGCCATTGATCTCGGTTCATAAACTCTAGGATAATGAGATGAAAATTTGGGGAAGTTCCTTCAATCATCTTTACTTTTACTGGTAGTGTATTTGGAATGAAAGTGATTACTCCCCCCTTTGCTCTTCCCGATGGGGACGGAGTGGCTCTTGTCTGGAAAGAACGGTATCCATTTATAAAGATATCTTCTATGGCCCAGATCTCCTGAACGCAGGTGATATCATGGTCCTGCCGCAGACTGAGCCATTGGGCGTCCCCAAGTTTGTTTACAAAACCTGCGACATTCCAGGATACTGTTCTTATTACCTCTGACAACCTTCTTGTAGTGTTACTAGGGGTTATAGTCACTTCTCCATTAATTTCGTTTGTAAGACTTGTTATGGGCGGTACAGCCTGCCCCATCTCTCTACTCTCTGGAAGTCAATCGCACTGGTCTAACCCTGAAAGGGGGCAAATCTGTTCTCCAGCGGAGTTCCCTGGTTGTACATCTCATTCAAATTTCCTAGGTTTTTCCTAATATGAAGTGACGGTCCCGACACAGGGAGTAAAAAAGGCCTATAAAAATAACCTAGCTAAACTGCGATGATCTGCGTCCCAATGGGAGGGAATCTGGACAAATGATCCAAAAGAAGTTTTACAACGTAGGAATTATTAAAATTAATCACAATACAATCGCCATGAGAAGTTTTCTGGGACGCGCCCACCCACCCTGCCCTTCTGGCCATAATGATTTGATTCGCTAAGTATGGTACCCCACTACTAGGGCCCGCTGCATAACAATTCAGCCAATGAAGGGACTTATCTATCAGCTGCAAAGTAGTTTCCACTTGACCCTCCCTCAGAGGTGGAACATTTCTCAGTACTATTACTAATGGCATTGCTGCCGGGGGGAGATGGATAGGGTAGTTCTCACTATTCATATACTGTCTTCGATTGACTGCTTTATCGCCACCCCCCCTTTGATCCAATTGGGGATTAATAAAAGGAGTAGGTCTGGTGGAAGCTACAACTAAGGGTAAATTCTGCTGGTCCCTTCTGGATCCTAGAGTTTCACCTTGTGGGTTATTAATATTATTTGTAGTCAGTGCAGCTCCCTTCGTTGATTGGAGAGCTGACCCCACTATGGACGTGATGGGCCCAGAAGACTGGTGAGAGACATGGCTATCTGTCTCCAGGCTAGGGAATGTAACTATGGCCGGAGTAGCCTGTATCTGTGCCAACACCCCCTCTGTTGCATTAGCCTGGGATCCAGATTCATGGGTGCTCTGCAATCTGGAGCCAACCTCCAGTAATGACAACCTTTCTTCTATTCTAGTTAGTTTATGCAAAACAGGATTCAATAAAACGGAAACCATAGTCTCTATCCGTTTCAAAAAGTCCTCCTCATGCGAAAATATAGGTATAGCAAAAGTGTCTGGGTCCCTCGAATTGACAGGCTCTAATTGGCCCTCATCCAAATCATCTGTCCTAGATCGTTTCCCAGGACAGGATCCTTTAGCAAATTTTTGCTTAGTGGGGCCACCCCCCCTTCTTCTCTTGACTGGGGGTCCACTATGACCTGGGTCCGGCTGAGATGGTACTGACTTGGCCCGGGTCACTATAGTACCAGGTGGTGTCGCTCCGGGGGAGGCAGAAGGGACAGAAGAAATGTCAACGGCCGAGTTGGGGGCAAGCAGCTTTGGCGAACTCACTAATGGAAGCACCGTACTGACAGTTTTAGAAGTGCTAGAGATACCAAGGGAGGAACGCTTTTGTAGCATAAGAGAGTCCAAAGAAAGCTGTCGCTCCGTCAATTCTATTTCGTGCGATAAGACAGTCTCTGCCCTCGTGAAAAAAGCATCCAGCGTACCTGCAACACCACCCCCTGGCTTCTCTTTTGTTCCCTTCCGTTTGCTCATGTTGGAAACAACGTCAAAAGTACGGACAAAGAACACAGTACCTTCAAGTTATGTTGAGTCTTAGAGAGCGGGCCCAGCCCAACCTCCTTCGGCCTCCGACGGGAGTGGACGGGCCCGCCCTTGGCCCGGGTGCGTCCCTGTGCGCGTCCCGCGCCGCGGGGTTGCTCCTTCCTTTTATGCGGGCCCTGCGCTCAGGATGCTGGATAATGCAGTCCTCCAAGGATTGTTTGGCGAGGAGTTTGGGAGATGACCGGTATGCTGCAGGAGCGAGACGCGACTACGCAGGACCGAGACGCGACTAATTATCTCCATTTCTCTTTCGACAGTTTAGCATATGAAGTGTAATGTTATATATGAACCTATTTTAAAGGTCCTCGGTAGGGAGCTGGTTTTCTGTCGATATTTTAGAAGGTCTTGCCTAGCAACCATTGCAAATTGTCGGAAATGTGTCGGAATTAAAAGCAAAAGCAAAGCATGTCAGGGGTGTTTAAATTTTTGCATGCTAACAGATAATCTGGCCTGTGAACTTTGCAGTCAATAAATCATTTTTAAAGCTGCTGCTGGAAAAGCCCTGTTCAGGAAGAAAACAGAAACATTTTTCTGTTCAGAGGATTGTTTGGCAGATCAGTTATTGGAATAAGGGCTACTCGGCTGAAGTCAATCTGTTTGCAAACATGGCCAATGCAAATCTATGTAGAAAAAGGAAGGCTAAAATTTTCGAACAATCTTTGCAACTGCTTGTTGACTCTGTCCTGGAAAACTAGGATGTTTTATTTGGTGCACAGTCCCATCATACATCTCTACACATTAAAAATCCCTGCACATTAAAAATGGTATCTGGGACATTATTCTGCAAAAGATAAATGGCATCTTCACTACCAAACACCTTGTAACTGATGTTAAAAAGAGGTGGTATGACCTGCGCAAGAAAGTGCGTGAAGATTAAGCAAGGCAAAGCAGCACGCTAAAGGGACAGGTGGTGGGTGTCCCTTAGAGCTTAACCTTAGTAATGCTGAATTAAAAGAGTTGGAGATTATCGATCCTGCTAAATGGAATTGATACCACCCTGGAATGTACAGAAAATAAATAGCCAGGTAAGCTTTTTCCCTTTTCCTTTTGTTAGAATAACTTTAGGCCCTAATGAAATGTCCATTACGTGAGCATAACCTCTGACAATTTCTATAATTTTTACATTACGCTTGATAAGCAACATTTCCTAAATGAATGTATTATCCCATGTCACATATTTAAACCTCATACGCAGCAAATATGTAGCAGAGAAAAATGCGAATGACCAGAACTCTAGTGGCTTCTGTTTGCAGTCCTTCTGTTTTTTTGCACTAACCCTTCTGCATAATTTGGTCCTCTCCTGCCATCTAATTCCAGTGGCTCTGTCTATAATAAAGTGCCAAGTGTCAGCAGACTGAACAGGCACTTGTCACAAGATGTAAAATGTTTACTGCCATTTTGACAAACATGTATTCTATGATAAAATACACAAATAAAGCTATAACTAGTTTCTTAGGATGAAATGACCAGAATCCTTGTCAGGGAAGTAAAAAGAAGTTGGTAACTCCAGCTTCCCCCTGGAGGAAAATACCTCCAGAAATAACACTAGAAAACTGTAGGTAAGTGGGATCAAAATTAGTTGCATAACAAATCATTTGGGGTAAAAACCAACAGCAGTGGTAACCATGGAATGATCTCTAGATTTTTGGAGATAAACTGTCGGTGGAGGAAATGTAATTACCTCCAATATTTTTGGAATAATGGGCAGGTTAAAGACACTTTTCTAAGGAACAAAATAGCATGCAAATACTGATTCTGGAGGAAACACTTCAGCCTCCAAGATTGGATTTTACTCCACATTAACACACACATCAAAATCAGCACCCCGTGTGGTGGTCTTTTGATCTGCCCTATTTGGGGAATTCCTCGGGGCATAATGTTCTTGACAACACTCACTGCAGTCAACAGGCAGGCGGCCCGATAACCGGCAGAGGGAAACAGAGCACAGGAACGTTGTGCTCCGGGGTGGGGAGGGGGGTCACTTGACAAGTTGTGTCATCGTGAAAGACGGAGTTCCCAATAGCCACAGGAACTCACTCCATACCACGCCACTCAATGGATGGCTGACTAGATTAGCGCATCACCTGTAAAGGAAGAGCCAGTGCGCTGTGCTCTCATGGTGAGAGCAGAAGTGGGTAATTCCTGTCCCTTGTTCATAGTTGTGGCATTAAAAGCCTCTGTAGGGGGATGGAGGTGTTTCCCCCGGTGTTTTAGCCATAACTACTGCCTTTTCAGGCCCTGACATATGGATATATGCCGTTTTTATGCCTTGCGTGGTCAGAATAACAAGTACTGTTATTTCCAGAAACTGTATAACATATACAGTGATGGTGTAAGGTGGTGTAATGCATGGTGTTTTCATGATGTTTTCTACCATGTGGAACCTATGAGTATTCACTCTATTGACTCTATTGCACTAAATATGTCATGACAACTGATTTATGTATTGTTATGGCAATTACCTAGTGGCAAAGTGATTTATGTGATTGTGGTCTAATGTGTTTTATATACAATATATGAGATATTTTTATATAACTTGGTGTGGAATCTCAGTGTATGGTGTGTGTGTGTTGCACAAACGCTTCACACGTTGCCTCTAAGATGTGTCTGATTGCTCTGCCAAGCTACCATGGGGGTGAGCAGAGGTTTCTTGGGTGTGTAACTCTCTTGCCCTGACTAGAGTGCTTGCTCTTCCATGACCTATCATCACAAGGATCCTATACTATTAAAAGCACTATTCTTCAGTTGGAGGCCATCAACTTACTGTCAGGGACTACCTGTCCCAGCCTGCACTTGGACCTGAAGGAGGAGGGGCCCTGTAAAGAACAGCAGCAGCAGTGGAAGCGCATAAATGCAGTGTTTGACTTCCGTAGTGCGGGGCATGCTATTCTTTGGTTGTAGGGCAATCAACTTGCTGTGAGGAACTACTTGTCCCAGCCTGCACTTGGCCCCGAAAGAGAAGGGGCCCTGGGATGAACAGGAGTGGAAGCACACATAAGCAGCTTCCACCTCCTGCAGTGCAGGAAGTGTGCAGTCCACGCCCAGGCAAGGGCAGGCCCGTCCAGCCCTTTGGAGACCTGAGGACACCAGGCTGGGCCACTCCCCTTGGCTGCAAAATAAAGGGACTGTAATGTGCCTATCTAGAATCCCTCTACAAATATTTTCTGTCTAGGGAACACTGCTTAGTCTGGCACATGGGCCATGTCATATTTGAGTGTCACTGGAGCACCACACACAGAAACCTAACACTTGCAAGATGAACTAACTGTTCCTAATCGACACTTTGGTTTTCATGTGCATAGAATTTCTGAATATTGTGGTCTAGAGACCAGTAACTTGCCAAAGGCCTGCTTGTAAATTGGACTCTGTGTGTTATGTTTAGTCTTGTGTAGTGACTGGTCCAAATAAGCGCTGTCCTCCCTACATCCTTTTCCCCACACGTGAAGACCCAGACCGAATTACAACTTTGTCTTTTAACCTATACTCGTTGTTAGGATGGTGTTTGTGAGCTAATTATAAGCAATTACCAGTGACTTTTCAGGTAGTGGTGTTGTGTATCTTGAGCAGCCGTAGAGAGGTTTTTCTTTCAGCTGTATTTTTCCATTACTTCCTGTTAGAAATGGGTGTCTCTAGTTGGCAGAGGTAGGTACCTTTGTCCAAATAGGGACCCTTGCTTCCAGTCAGGGTAAGGGGGATACACACTCTAGATAACCCCTGCTCACCCCCTTGGTAGCTTGGCATGAGCAGACAGGCTTATCCCAAAGGCAATGTGTAAAGTATTTGTACCAACACTCACAGTAACACAGTGATAACACCATAAATGGACACCACACCAGCTTAGCAAAATAAAGTATCCTTAAATAAACTTACAAGACCAAAACAACAAAAATCCAACATACAGTATTAAGGAAAATGACTTTTAAAAGGTTTTAGCAACTGAGTACATAGAAAACTATGGATGCGTGATTTCTTGCAAAGTACCTGTCGGTGCGACAAAATTCACCAAGGCAAACAGCCGCTGCGATGGGAAGAGTCGAAAAACAAAGAGATGCGTCAGTTCCTGAGACCCTCGTGGATGCGATGCGACAGTTCCGCTGCACACAGGGGAGCGATGCGTCAGGTCCGGTCTGTAGGGGGAATCGATGAGTCGATTTTGGGATGACTCCAATCCTCGGGTGATACGTCGGGGAAAACTTGCCGCACAGGGACGATGCGATGCGACGAGCGGCGCTGCGTCGACCTTTTCAGCCGCGATCCCTCGATGCGTCAATTTTTGCCGTGGCGAGAAACGCTGCGTTGGTTTCGGCAGTGGGGTAGCGATGCAGGGAGATTCTTCTTGCACCACAGCGTTGCGTTGGAAAAATTATCGCAAGAAGAGTGATGCATCGATTTCCTTGTCGTTGCGTTGCTTTTCCAGCTCCCAACAGCACAAACAACCTCCAGAGGCCCAAGACAGTCACAGACACCTCTTGGCAGGTCAGAACTCCCAGCAAGGAAGTTCAGGGGAGCTGGGGGTGAAGTCTTTGTGTTCCTGAGACTTCAAAACAGGAGGCAAGCTCTACTCAAGCCCTTGTAGACTTTCTTCAAGCAGGGTACACACCACACAGCAAAGTCCTTCTCCTTTCCTTGGCAGAAACAGCAACTGCAGGCCAACCCCAGACACACAGGAAAGGCAGTACTTATCCTCAGTTTCTTCAGCCCTTTTCCGTGGCAAAGGTTCCTCTTGATTCCAGAAGTAGTCTAAAGTTCAGGGATTTTAGGTCTAATACTTATACCCCGAAATGTCTTTGTTCTCTTTGTGCAAGGGTCTCTGAGCCCAGTCCAAACAAGTTCTGTCCTCTCTGGTGCAGCTGCCCGGCAGGAGGTGGAGACAGCATTGTGTAAGGCAGACAGGCCCTATTCAGCTGCAAGGGAAATCTTCTCCCACCACTCTAAATGCAGACCGGGCCTATTCAGGTGCTAGTGAGAACTCCTCCCCCTACTCTGAATGCAGCCCAGGTCTATTCAGCCCAGCCCTGACTCATTCAGGAAAGGCAGGACACATATCAACCCCCCCCACCTGTGGCTGTCTGAGAGAATGCGCCTCCCCAGCCCCTGTCACTCCAAAACCAGACAGTCAATACACAAACAGGCAGAGGCACACAGAATGGTTAAACAAGAAAATGCCTACTTCCTAAAAGTGGCATTTTCAAACACACAATTTAAAAACCATCTTTACTAAAAGATGTGTTATTAAATTCTGAGTTCAGAAAGCCTAAACTTTATTTTTCTATCGTATCCCTACGGGAAGATATGCTTGTAAAATGTTACAAAGCATTCCCCATTCTGTCCTATGGGGCAAGATAGCCTTTCAATAGTGGAAAACAAAATTGGCAGTAATTCACTATCAGGACATTTTACACACATCAGTACATGTCCTACCTTTCACATACACTGCACCCTACCCAGGGGGGTACCTTGGGCCTACCATTGGGGTGTCCTATATGTAAGAAAAGGGAAGGTTAGGGCCTGGCAAGTGGGTGCACTTGCCAAGTCGACATGGCAGTTAGCAAACTGCGTACAGGCACTGCAGTGGCAGGCCTGGGACATCTTTTCAGGGCTACTCATGTGGGTGGCATAATCAGTGCTGCAGGCCCACTAGTAGTATTTGATTTACCAGCCCCGGCACACCCAGTGTACTTTACTAGGGACTGACCAGTAAATCAAAATATGCCAATCAGGGAGAACCAATCATAATGACAATTTACACAGAGAGCATATGCACTTTAGCACTGATCAGCAGTGGTAAGTGCCCAGAGTCCTAAAACCAACAACAACAGGTCAGGAAAAAATAGGAGGAAGAAGCAAAAAGTTTTGGGATAACCCTGCAAAAGGGCCAAGTCCAACACAACCGCCTTCCAGCCTAAAGCCAGGGTAGACCAATCCATACCTTGATGGGCTTCCCTGCTTGGGGCGATAGAACATGGCATCTGGCCCGCAACAGCAGTTGTCTATTCCCGCTCTACGCCTTCCTGAACCTAGTTGGATCCCTCTATCCAAACTCTCAGGGCCCACTAGGATAACCCATGGGGAACCCTTCTCCTCACCTGTGGACCCCATCTGTGCAGCACCTAAACTTACTTTGCTCACAGATTTGTCCCAACAGGCAGACAGTACCCACATGGCCAACACAGTGGTGTGGCCCAGTCCCCCCCCCCCGGGGTGTGACTCCTGTCCCCCTCCCAGGGGCAACTATGTCCACCAGGACAGCGAGCCACAGTGGCCACTGACAACTGTCAGTGATGAGAGCCAGGTCTCATTCCTTTCAGGCCTCTCTAACCTCTGGCGTCAGAAAGTGGGGGGCGGTAGCTCCAGGTGCCTTGCACCTTTTGTCCACTCTCCCTCATGCCAAGTCAGGTATGGCATCCTGACACTGGCCCACCAGCCCAGGGACTGTACCCTGCAGCTGGACAGGAGATGGGGTGGGCTCTCCCACACCCTTTTCCCCTCCCCGGGGCTCTGCATCCCCCAACTGGGAGCAGTCCCCCTTGATTCCAGAATTGTCAGGGCACCTGTGGCAGGTGTTCTGCACAATTCTCCCACCAGTACAGGGGTGCTATCTTGCAACTGGTACACCAGCTCAGGGCCTGTACCCTGCGGTTGGACACAGGACTGGGGTGGGCTCTCCCACACCTGGTCCTCCTCCCTGGGGCTCTGCACCCTCCCACCTGGAGTGGTACCCCCAGAAGACAGACTGGTAGGGGCACTGTTAGCAGTCGCCCCTTCCTCCAGGTCAGGGGGGACACCCTGAACCTTGTCCTCCAACCCAGGGTCTGACCCTTAGGCTGGACCTGTGCCTGGCAACCCAGGACTTCCGGGGGAGTACACCGACCCCCCCAAGGGAGACACACTCCTTATGAGTTGTGTGAGAGTCCGCCTGGTGCAGGTCTCCAGCCTCCTGTCCATCTGACAGAGCATAAAGATCCCCCCAGGTCAGAAGTGGCCTCACCAGGGTCAGTCCTGGGGTGCTCTGACCTCAGAGCTGGCAACCCCTGACCCACTTGTCCTTCCACTGGGGTACAGTGTCCCCCCTCACCCTTTTCTCTGGACTCATGCACCCTCCCCACTGGAGCAGTGCAGCCAGACACCGGAACTGGTGGGATGCTTGCTACAGCAGTCCCCCCCAGTCCACCTGACACTTTGGGATCCCCCTCAGGGGATGGTCTCTCGGTACAGACTAGGCTCCCCTCCTGATGTTCACTCATGGAACCAACCAGGCCTGGGGACTGGGTTTCAGGCACCTTGGGACACAGCCTACTCCTGCTCCTCTGAGACAGGATGTGGGACCCTACACCACTCCCACTACACTGGGACCTATCTGGGCTACCACCAACCCCCCCTACCTCACTTGGTTGGGGAAAACCTGAGCCACCCCCCTCAGGATCACTCCCAAAAGCTTCTTCAGACCCTCTGGAATCCACCAAAAGGTCTGCGTCCAGTGCAAGATCCCTGGGGTCAGAGAACTCACACTCCACCAGCTGTTGGCATAGCTCTGGAAAACAGGGACTTAAAATATGCTCTCCAACAATCAAATGACACAGCCCCACACATGTGTTAACCAAGTTACCCTTTGCCTCACCATCCAGTGCCTCACACAAGTACCCCACACCACCCTCCTGAGATTGGCAAGACAGAGTCTGACTGTCTCTTACACTCAACCCACACTCTTCTGGGCGGTCTCCACACTCACACACCAAGGCTGCTACCGTGGAGGAACCCCTCTCCCTGCACCTCTCATCTAGAGTCAGTAGAGTATCCCTCCCACCACTAGGAATATGAACCCCTGTGCCAGTTCCCCAATCCACCTCAGGGACACTGCACACCACTGGAGCTACCTCATAACCCTGAACCCCTTGGTGTATGTCAACCCCCTCCTTCAAGTCAGGCGCCACATCTCTGGCTGTGTGTACTTTTTCCTCAGCACTAGACACTACGATTTTACTGCCACCACCTGAGCTGCACTCCACCTCCAACCCAGCCAATCTCACTTCATGAGCTAAACACTTTTCCTTGGCTAAGACACTCATGGCCTCAAGCCTCTTGAGCTCCATATCAAGCTCTCTCATTCTCAATTCATGTGCCAAAAGCAACTTCCTTTCTTCCAAGGCACAAGCGTTCTTGCTCTCCTCTGCCTTTAGTCTCATGACCTCTAATTCATGATCTCTGGCCCTTTGCCTTTCCTCCAAGTCCTCTGGAGACAAAAATTCAAGGAAGAATGATTGCTGTCAGCCCTAGAGGCTGTTCTCCCAAAAGGTCAATACTGTTATCTGAAACGGCCTTCTGGCAGACCCCCATCCACATCCGCATCATCTGTCTCCCCAGCTTTTTTGGACTCCCACCTGACCCCTAAGGCCTTCTGGTTCTCCTCTTTTCTAAAGTGGCTCTTCATGGGACAACCAAGGCTTTTGCAGAATTGCCTGAGTTGCTCTGCCTTGTAACTGCTTAACAATTCAAAGTCAAACTCCAAATCTGAAACCTCACTTGCTGATTTACCATTCCGAGACATGATGCGTGGATAACTCAAGGGTAAGATCAAAAATAGAACCAAACATAAAACACAGAATGTGGTTGCGTAGTGGTCTGCACTAAACTAGTGATGTACACTAATCACTGTCGGTCAAGTACAAATACATGTTCAAATCCTAACCGCTGACCTCCAATGTTAGAAATGGGGGTCTCTAGTTGGCAGAGGTAGGTACCTTTGTCCAAATAGGGTCCCTTGCTTCCAGTCAGGGTAAGGGGGATACACACTGTAGATAACCTCTGCTCACCCCCTTGCAAACTTGGCACGAGCAGACAAGCTCATCCCAAATGCAATGTGTAAAGTATTTGTACCAACACTCACAGTAACACAGCGATAACACCACAAATGGATACCACACCGTTTTAGAAAAATAAAGTATCTTTACCTAAACCTTACAAGACCAAAATGACGAAAATCCAACATACAGTATTAAGGAAAATGACTTTTAAAAGGTTATAGCAACTGAGTCCATAGAAAACTATGGATGCATGATTTCTTGCAAAGTACCTGTCGTTGCGACAAAATTCACCAAGCCAAACAGCCGCAGCGCTGGGAAGCGTCGAAAAACAAAGAGATGCGTCGGTTCCTGAGACCCTCGTGGATGCAATGCAACAGTTCTGCTGTACACAGGGGAGCGATGCTTCGGGTCCGGTCTGTAGGGGGAAGCGATGCGTCGATTTTGTGATGACTCCGATCCTCGGGTGATGCATCGGGGAAAACTTGCCGCACAGGGACGATGCATGGAAATCCGGGATGCGTCGGCGAACGATGCAGCGGCAGCGAGCGGTGCTGCGTCGACCTTTTCAGTCACGATCCTTCGATGCGTCGATTCTTGCCGTGTGTTGTGTTGGTTTCGGCAGTGGCGCAGCGATGCGTGGAGATTCTTCTCACAACACGGCGTTGTGCTGGAAAAACTGTCGCAAGAAGAGCGATGCGTCGATTTCCTTGTTGTTGCATTGCTTTTCCAGTTCCCAACAGAAGAAACAACCTCCAGAGGCCCAAGACAGTCACAGATTCCTCTTGGCAGGTCAGAACTCCTAGCAAGGAAGTTAAGGGGAGCTGGGGGTGAAGTCTTTGTGTTCCTGAGACTTCAAAACAGGAGGCAAGCTCTACTCAAGCCCTTGGAGATTTTGCTCAAGCAGGGGACACAGCACACAGCAAAGTCCTTCTTCTTTCCTTGGCAGAAACAGCAACTGCAGACCAACCCCAGACACACAGCAGGGGCAGTACTTCTTCTCTGTTTCTTCAGCCCTTCTCCGTGGCAAAGGTTCCTCTTGATTCCAGAAGTAGTCTAAGGTTCAGGGGTTTTAGGACTAATACTTATACCCCAAAATGTCTTTGTTCTCTTTGTGCAAGGGTCTCTGAGCCCAGTCCAAACCAGTTCTGTCCTCTCTAGTGCAGCTGTCTGGCAGGAGGTGGAGACAGCATTGTGTAAGGCAGACAGGCCCTATTCAGGTGCAAGGGAAATCTCCTCCCACCACTCTAAATGCAGAACGGGCCTATTCAGGTGCTAGTGAGAACTCCTCCCCCTACTCTGAATGCAGCCCAGGTCTATTCAGCCGAGCCCTGACTCATTCAGGAAAGGCAGGACACACATCAACCCCCCCCATCCCCCGGTGGCTGTCTGAGAGAATGTACCTCCCCAGCCCCTGTCACTCCAAAACCAGACAGTCAAAACACAAACAGGCAGAGGCACACAGAATGGTTAAACAAAAAAATGCCTACTTTCTAAAAGCGGCATTTTCAAACACACAATTTAAAAACCATCTTTACTAAAAGATGTGTTATTACATTCTGAGTTCAGAGAGCCTAAACTTTAATTTTCCATCTTATCCCTATGGGAAGATATGCTTGTAAAATGTTACAAAGCATTCCCCATTCTGTCCTATGGGGCAAGATAGCCTTTCAATAGTGGAAAACGATATTGGCAGTATTTCACTATCAGGACATTTTACACACATCAGTACATGTCTTACCTTTCACATACACTGCACCCTGCCCAGGGGGGTACCTTGTGCCTACCATAGGGGTGTCCTATATGTAAGAAAAGGGAAGGTTAGGGCCTGGCAAGTGGGTGCACTTGCTAAGTCGACATGGCAGTTAGAAAACTGCGCTCAGGCACTGCAGTGGCAGGCCTGAGACATATTTTCAGGGTTACTCATGTGGGTGGCACAATCAGTGCTGCAGGCCCACTAGTAGTATTTGATCTACCAGCCCCGACACACCCAGTGCACTTTACTAGGGACTGACCAGTAAATCAAAAGATTCCAATCAGGGAGAACCAATCATAATAATTTACACAGAGAGCATATGCACTTTAGCACTGATCAGCAGTGGTAAAGTGCCCAGAGTCCTAAAACCAACAACAACATGTCAGGAACAAAAACGGAGGAAGAAGCAAAGAGTTTGGGGATAACCCTGCAAAAAGGGCCAAGTCCAACACTTCTTCTTTTTCTTTTGGTGCCACATTCATTTTTTGATTTTGATTGTGGTGATTAAACTACACTGGAAAAGGATATGGGTAAAAGTGAAACTACTGATTCTGCACAAGGAGCTCCCAAACAAAGCAAGGTAACAAAGAAAACTAGAATTTGTACACTTAGCTAAATAGATCTGCTGATTGGAGAGGTGGAAACGATTCTATCTTAATAAGAAAACATAAACACTCCCTTATTTTTTTTAACAAGATGCCGTCTTGAACCACAGTAGCTAAGACAACACCTGAGATATGTGCTTCCCTATCAATTGCTGCCCCAAATCCGAATTGTTCAGATTCACCACCAGATCCTACCTTAGAGCCAATCATAGCCTGTGAAAGTCAGTTTTTGCCACTAGTAGATTTAAAACCATCTCAATGTGACCGTAAGCCATACCCAAGACCAGTGGCCAAAAAGTAACATCAGGATATGCGGTATCCACCTCAGACCCAGAGCTGGTGAAAGAGATGAGGAGGGAGCTATTGAACCTCAAGCCTCAAGGTATTGGACTTAGCTGGTATGGTGAAAAATGTCCTTGCACTGATTGTCGTGTAGCTCCTATAATAATTATACAGGACCTGCGCGTTTGGACAGCATACACTGTAGGATTGGTGTCAGACTGTTTCTGAACAACCCCACCGAGTATGTTGGCCTTTTGTACCAACTAGCTCACAGTGCCACTAGAGTCTCCAATTACCAAGGAGAGAATAGTTCCTGGCAACCATCGATCATGACAACCCTGATCCCTCAGGACCATGGAAACAATATACTACTTTTTGCTCAGTCATTTGTGCTTACTTAGTCTGTCTCAGAGAGATACTTAGAATAAACAAGCTGGGCGTTTTCAATGTTATTCTGGTGTAGTATAGATGAGCTGCAACAACTGTTAGACAGTATATGATATAAATGATTAATAGTACTATAAAGGTAAATGGATGGTATAGCTCTACCATCTTACAATAATCATGAATACATATGAGTATATAAAACACATGATAAAAAGATGCGTACTCCTACGATGCTTCCCCAACTAGATGTACCTAAATGTACCTAGCATGTGTGTAGGTGTTAGGCCAAGAATCCCTCTAGGATAAAGTCAAACCCATTACCTGAATTGAGAGACTGTGGGACCCAGTCCTGGTCTCGAGGTGGACACCCCGCAAGGGATGTTAGACCACTGCAAGCTGGAGTGTCTGCATGCAGGAACCTCAGCGTCTCTAGTCAGTGTGTCTGCCGGGAAGTCTCAGTCTCCTCTCCCTATCTTAGCAAGATGTCATGTATCTATACCCATAGGTCTCCCCAGGGGTCCTACCTCGCTGTATTACTGTGTCGGCCTAAGGATGACGTCGGGCATGAACTTTGTACATAGATATTATACAGGAGATGGTCGTCCTGCTGTGCTTCCAAGAATCCTCATGCATAATGTATGAGCTTTTGAACAAGGGAAAACCTGTGTTCCGAATGCAGTGCCATATCTAGGTAAAAGGTCAGTCCCTGTAAACCGTTATAAGTGTAATGTGGGGAAGAATATAGGTGAAGGGTAATGAAGTTACCGGGGCCTATATTATGGTACCTATATGGAATATAACACCCACTCCTCTTCCGAATGGACGACATAGTTAAATTCTAAACGTACTACTAGGCGGACTAGATACTGGCTACGCAAAATAGTTTAAAAAACATTAGTTTCTTGTTTTGCTAAAAACAATGTTAAAAGGTTCTAAAAGATCTTTAAAAAGTTTAAAAAAGAAATTGTCACGCAAGCCATAGCTCTGACATGTCCGTAGGTATAGTTTGAACTACTATAAGCATTTGAAAGCCATGCATGCTCAAAAGAATGTCAGTTTTGTTATGGAGTTCCAATTTTCATTTTGTTTTTCACAAAGTCGAATTTTTCCCTGCACACGACGGGCCAAATGAGTCAAATGTTTATGTGTCCTGGCTGGTAGACACAACATTCTCGTTGCCTGCCTCCGCGGACGAAGGTCCCTGTAACACCTCGCAGATTATGTCAATTGAGCACAGATGATCTTTTGTATTGTCCACAACAGATGCTGGGACAGCCTGTGCGCCATCCAAGGCCTGGGTGTTAGAGGAGGAGCCGATGTCCATACCAACAGGAGCCGATACTACTTGTGGTGGCTCTAGGAATGCCGCCATCAACATCGGAATACGCTGGGGACACTGCAGAACATGGGCCGTTATCGGGTCCAGTAAAGCATCAACGTCCGGTTGCGCACATGATGGGAGTTTTAGACAGAGATCCAACACACATTCTCCTCCGCAAAACAGGCATCGGAGGACAGGTAAGATGCAGTCCATCCAGACTGGTCTAAATGACAAGATCCAAGATGCACTTAGTTCTCTTAGGCAAGGTGTGCCTAGATGTTGTACCATGCGATCACGCTATTTTCGCTCCAGGAGTACTGTTTCCATCTCCTTGGTGACTGGGACGTCCATTGCGTAGCAGAAAAATTACAATCAGGATACCCGCTATTAGAAACAGGATCAGTGGCAGTCGTCCAAAAATGCTTCCATATACGGAGTGTATAAAGTTCGGTATAACTCCGAGGACCGTCTGAAAGGTGCTTAATATGGTCCTAAATAGGTGGACGATGCCTGTTGTTTCAGACATGTTAAAGATATGATTTACCATTTCTGCTAAATTGAAGGGGCAGTTTGTACGTATGATTGCCTGTATCTCTGCCGAAGACCTTGCGATCTGGAGATCAAAAGTCTCTCGAGCGGAGGTTAAGGGCTCAGATTTCTGTAAAAGCATGGCTTTCATTCTGCTCAAAGCATCAAACCGTATTAATGAAACATTTAGCAAAGGCCATAACGGCGCCTCCCTGACTGTATGTGTTGGTGGAAACAATACTTTCATACAGCAAGTAGCCCTGGATCTCACGGTTACCATATATGCGACGCCCGGAAGCATCCCACAGCAACCTTGATCGTTCAGCTTCAAGTAACTCCCATTTGAAAGTAGCCTGAACACTGGAGTGATCACGGCAGCTGGGGCACCCCTTAAGTGACAGGATAAGTTTGCTACCGAACCGTTACAGGCTCCATGAAGCATTATATCCTGGCATATGAGTGATCCACTTAAAGTATTCTCGCAGTTTGTACGGCTCAAGAACACTTCTCTTTCCCCACTCCGCATCGAAATCTGTATGGTAATTCCCAAGATTCCTTGATGAATTCCCTACCCATTTCTTCATATCTGCCTGCCTGCTTTTGTTCAAGGCAATATTGGAATTGAAAAGTAGTGACTGGAAGAGTTATGTGGCCATGGATTAACCATTCTGTGGATGGTGACTCTGTCACTGTAAAGGCTAATCTGTCCAGTTTTTCAATATGCAGCATTGTATACTTTGCTCCACTTTGTGCCATCTCTATCTGTTTTTCTGTTAGATTGTATGAAGAAAACAGAGACGTGCTGTTTATGAAACGCCAAGGCACATAGCCTGCGCACAAAGATTGCAGCGTCCAGCTTAATAACATAATAGAACGCAATTGTGACTGGCGGTGCTGTAATATGGACAAATCCTGTTTTAGTATATCAATAGCAAAAGATACAATGTTGCCCAGTGAATATATCCTGGAGGTTAGTGTAGTTAACCCATTGTCAACCACTGCTAGAGCTTTCTCTAGGTTTATACGATCTATTTCTCGTAATCTCTCCGCGGCTTCTTGTTGTGATATTTTCCAAATCTCATTATAGACAGCATAATGGAAACGTTTGTGACGTGGCTTCCTAGGACCTAATAAAAAATCCAGTAGGTCCACATCCTCTGTAAGTAAGGATAAGTGTTGTTTCACATGTGTAAGTGTTGAGGTCTTTAGCCAATCGAGGCATAACTTCCCAACAATGTATGATGTCACTACCCCTGGGTGTTCTCTCTGTACATAGCAAGGATCTGGCCTGTTGATACTAAACCCTTTGGTTTTACCCATGAATCTTTCCTGACAGCTATTGGTGTCTGTGGGCCAAATCAACCATCCCTTCCAAACGGGGTCTGACCTATTGTATTGCATGATCTTATCTAGTGTAATCCCTCCTTGTGATGTTATGTTACCCTCAGTGTGTGATGGTGTGGGCATCCGAGGTCTATTCAAATCTTTGTTCTTGGCTAGTCCAAGACATGACGTTTGTTGCACTGTTTCATTCAAAAACATGATTTGTTGAGGAATAAGGCATGCTCTAAAATAGTGCCTCTGTTCCCTGGACCTGCCAGTCTCTAGTATCCCAGACAGATTTAAAGTCTACGGTGTCGTTCCTTAAATCGAAACCTTGTTCAGACAACTGGGCAATAAAGGAAGCAGAATAAATCTGTTTGGTGCTTGTCAACATATTTTTCTGTGCTGGTGTTGGTGCAACCTTATAATAATATGAAGCTGGGTCTGACGTGTTAAACCCTGAAAAATATGGAAACTTTTGTGCAAATGTTTTTGAACTGCTTTTTGGCGGTGTTGGGCAATGTTCTCATTGGTGGTATGTGAAAACATTTCTGGGATTAGCAGATTTATGCAGAAAGTGAAGACTATAATGTTGATAGCAATACATTGTTTCAAAGTCTGTTGTGTCTTCCAACATTTCATTATTAGAAAAGGCAGCAGATTTTTCTAAACCAGACAACATATTATTTACAGTTTCATAATCCCAATCATCGGAAAATGTACTGGAGGTAATGATATCACTTAATGAAATTTTAAATAAATGTGGTATTTTTTTCGGTCGGGCCAAATATATCGTAATCAACCCTGTCCCACACTATACCGTCAGGTATAGGAACTGCTGAAATGTTCACTGATGATAGGTCTCTCTTTTCACGATGTGATGATAGATGCGGTTTCAGAATCACATTCACTTTTTGTGCTGCAGAGCTTTCTCGAAGATAAGTTCCATTTATAAGCATACTAAAGACAGACACTAAGCCTATCCAGAAAAGTATCCCGGTGATTACCCAGAGTTCCACTCAAGGTGATACCAGGTAAGTCTTTTTAAGAAAGTTCAGAAAATCTTTAATTTGCTGCTGGAGAGTTTTTTGGGCTGGCTTCGTTTCAGGTTCACTTGGATCCAATAAAAAAGCATCAAAGTCAATGAAATAGCCAGATGCAGTTCGATCTATTTTCGGTATTTCCACAGGTCTTGTGGAAACTGTAGCTTGCTCTTGTTGAGGCATGTTTATGTAGATATCTGTGTTTGGTCAAATTGAAATTTGTCTTTCATTCTGGTTTTGAATTTGAATTTCATTTTCAAGGGGAACGAGTTCCATGGCATTGTTGCATAGTCCATCATTCTATGCAGGTGACTCTTCAAACGTGATGAGTCTTTCTGCTTGAACTTCTTATATAGCAACTAGAGGAGGGTGTCTGTTACTCCGGAGTCCACCCGGCGTACTACTCAGTATTGGCCACATAATGTGGTTTGATTAGGTCAATTGTGACAAATCTTTTCTCCTTTTAACCGGCAAGAGACGGCAGAAGTACAATTCTTGTTCCTTCAACTGTCAGGACAGGTACAGGCTTTCTGTATGATGGACCAAATTATTTTTTGTCCGCTATTTTTTCTCTGACCAGGTCCCCGACTTTAGGGATCAATACAGGTCTTGCTGTGACAGACTTGACTTCCCCAGTGGTGGTCCGTTTCACTTGGACATTGCTTTGTAGTGCCCTGGATTCATTTAGCTCCTGTAAAACAGCCAAACGTTTATGGATGTCAAAATGTTTTTCATCCGCTACTGTGCCTTTACAATCAAGATCAGGTACCCACATTCTCGTCCCAAATAGGATCTCATAAGGAGTGACACCCCTAGAGAGCTTCTTGGCTTGTTGTTCAACGCTCTTTGAACTCCATACAGATGTTTTACCCAACTCAGACCCGAGCCTAATACTCTAGCTGTTAAAGACTGCTTTAAGTCCCGGTTTTTCCTCTCCACAACCGAATTTCCCTCATGATGGTACGAAATGGAGTACCGCAATGCTACACCCAAACCTCCCATGGCTTCCTTGTAAGCCCTAGAGCTAAACGCGGGGCCACGGTCAGAATGTAATGTGCCAATTGCGTATGTCCCTATAAAGACTCGCAAATCTTTTATAACAGTTCGAGCGTCAGCCGAGCGCTGGGGCCACACCCATAGGAATCTAGAGCTGGAATCCACTGCAACCATGATATACTTGTAAGCCCCATCTGTTCGTAAGGGGCCGCAGTGGTCCAAATAAACACATGCAAGTGGTTTGTCTGATATTAGCAATGGTGTCTATGCTGGACGTGTTACGGTGGAGCCTTTCATCTGCTGACAGATGTCACATTTCAAGACATAGTCCTTAGTTTGCTTTGTTAATCCTGGCCACCAGTAGCGCTGTTTCAGTAGAGAAACAGTTGCTGTAACTACCCTTGTGTGCTGCTAGAATTAACCCTAACCTGCGATCCATATTTGGTATTACTCTATCCCCTACTCCAGGAATCTGAGCAAATGGAACGTTGTTTGATTCTAACTTGTAGGAGAACTTGAGTGGAAATCTTCTCGGTACTGCCGTCTTATTGCATGTAGCAATAATCGCAACCATAAACTCACTGTCTATTCTCATTTTTGAACGAGTGATTGCAGCTACGGAAGCCGTCCGTACAGCCCCCTTTGTGGCTTCGTCAGCCAATGAATTCCCTTCAACGTGAACGCCATCACGTTGATGACTCAGTGTGTGTATCACGTGAGCCCTTGGTAGTCCGTTTTTCAACTCCAGTACCTGTTCCCATAGCGTTTTATGCTTAATTGTGCCATGTTTTGCGTCCTTGAATCCATTTTGTCCCCAGTGGTGTAAGTATTCATTGTATGACTGTACACAGTAAAAGGAATCACACACAATTAGTGTGGGGAATTCTCGATACATTATTACCAGTGCCAGTAACAGGGCTTTTAATTCTGCCAGCTGTGCCGTGTAGTCTCTTAGAGACTGGGTTTTTGTACAATTTGGATACAATTTTCCATCCTGCATGCATCCTTTAACGATAGCACATGCGGCGCTGTATTGCTGTTTACTCTCTATGGCCGGCTGAGCAGACCCGTCAGTGTAAATTATATATTCATACTGATCCAGAGGCTTTATTTCATTTGGTAGAGGATATTCTTGTTCGTATTGCAGAAATGCTTGTGTTTTTAGACTTGGGTCATACCTGTATTCTACATCTGTTTCAATGAGAGAATTAGCCCATTGTATCCATCTTGGATGTAAGGCTTTAGCGTTGGGAACGCTTGCCTTTGTTGCAGCCTCTAAGGCTGGATCTAGGGTAACAACAATTATACACTTCCCTTGAGCTAGTACTCTTTCTCTCACTACAGCAGTCTGTACTGTGGTTAGAATTTTTTCTGTTGATGCAAAGCGCATCTCAGCATTCGTGTACAAATGTGATTTGAATGCTATTGGTACCGTTTCACCTTCATTATATGTAAGGTATGTGTACCCTGATTGCCCCGCAACTATGCGGATCACTAAGGGGCATATTCACAAGGAGCTATCGCCGAATTAACGGCACTTTATCGCAGCCAAAGTCGTGATAAATGTACCTCACCATTCACAAGCCGGTGTTAACAGCCCACAGCACCAGTTTACCCGCGATAGCAGCCGCAAAAAACATCGCCACAGAGGACCCTTGCAAATATCGCTAATGAGATGCAGAGTGGGCATTCCCGTGACAAAAGTCGAGACAACAACACACCTCAACATTCACAACGACCAGCCACATCCGCGCTAAAAACACAAAACAGGCGATAAGGCGCATTAGCACCAGGAAATCTATACCTGCTCTGACCTGGTGTAAAGTCGGACGGCAGCCTGCAAACCAAAAGGGAGCACAGCCCAGGGCTACATCGGAAGGGCAACAGATGCCATGGAGCCACCCATCATGCGGCCTGGACACCCAAGAGGGCCACAACACCCACAGCCACCACCCCCAGGACCACCCCTCGCTGGCACCCCCCGACCAAAGACATGCCACATCAGCCACACCTAAACATGTACAAAATATTCTGCTTGATGCCGCACAATCACAACTGGTGACATAGATGTGTTGTCACAGAAATGACCAGCACACATTCACTCTCGAAGCAACAAATGAAACTTTATTAAAATGAACAACGAAATGAAATGAAGACACAGGGATGCTCCCCTCCGGACAATAGGTAGGTCACAGGTTGTAAGACAAAAAACATGATGAGAAGGTGTGTCCTGCGCACATCAGAGGACAGAGAGAGAGCGAAGGAGAGAGAGAGGAAGAGAGGGAGGGAGAGAGAGAGGAAGAGAGGGCGAGAGAGAGAGAAGAGGAGAGAGAGAGGAAGAGAGGGAGGGAGAGAGCGAGGAAGAGAGGGAGAGAGAGAGAGAAGAGGAGAGAGAGAGGAAGAGAGGGAGAGAGAGAGAGAGAAGAGGAGAGGAGAGGAGAGGAGAGAGAGGGGAAGAGAGGGAGAGAGAGAGAGAGAGAGAGGAAGAGAGGGAGAGAGAGAGAGAGAGAGAAGAGGAGAGAGAGAGGAAGAGAGAGAGAGAGAGTGCCCACCATGCGCACCCAGGCCACACTGCTCACCTGCTGCCACCGGTGTGTCTCCAACCACGTGCTGGAATGTAGTGCAGTTCACCAGGCCACACATCTCATTCAGAGCCATCAGCTGAAACAGAGCCCAGATACATGACTGGCACAGTACACACACTTGCACAAGACAACATCACCTGCCCGCCCATGCACACCTAGGCAGAGGCACCCCAACCTCACCTGCCGCCCATCAGAGCATGCCCGCCCATACACACCCAGGCCCCAATGCTCACCTTCCGCCACCTGCGCGTAGACAGGAGGTCCCACCATGTGCCGCTGCAAGTCACAAGCCCGGGGCCCGCGGACATGGCACCCTCCACATCATGCAGCCCCACTCTGCAGGCCACCAGGTCTCACGTTTGGCTCTGGGTCTTGATTACTCCATGGCATAGGACATACCAGTGCACCCGGCACCATCGCAGGCTGCACACCCGCTCAGCCCAATGGGTGCCACCAACTCTGGGATCCAGGAAGCGACACCACATGGCAGTAGGCCCGCGCTGCCTGCTGGCTCTGGCCTACACTGTGGTCCAGCAGGGCACACAAGACCTGAGCTGTCCAGACCGCCGGGACGGGGCATCATCGCAGGCTGCACACCCGCTCAGCAGCTTAAGGTGCCACTGACTCAGTGCACCCAAAGTCACCGTCCCGTGGCAGGGTGCCTGTGCCGTCCGCAAGGCCTTGGATGCCACTAACCCTGTGCAACCCCAGTCTGCGCCACGTGGTGGTAGGCCTGTGCCGTCCACAAGGCCTCGTGTGCCACTAACCCTGTGCGCAAAAACTCATGGGCCCTTAATGATTGAGAACCGTGGAGCGTATGTCATCCAGTCACCACCGGCAGAGGGGAATGTGACGTCGTCGGCCCCTTATGTTGGCGGAGTCACATGGCCTGTGACGCCTGTGCCGGATGGGTGTGGTGTGCGTGCAAACCTGCCCTCAGGGAGTGGTTGTGACATTCTGACAACTAGACCAGTGACCTGCACACCACCAGCGAGTACGGCTGCGACGGGTAGCAATGAGGGCCCCCCCTCGGGGCGTTAGCAGAGTGGTCTGGCCTGCCGTACGCCCGACCAGCGCAGGGCTTGCAACAATGACTCGTGGGCTCTGGGCGTGGTCCAGTCCATGTCCGGACAAGGAAGTGACTGATGTGTGTGTCCCTGCTGTAGTGTTCACGGAACCCGCTACACAAAATGCAATGTCGCACCCTCTTACTGGCATCCAACAGGATGAACATCATTGACGCAAGGGAAGGCACTGTCCCCACATTCATCCACACATCCATACATGAATGACGTAAGACATTACACAGCAGTGCGTCACTGGATGTTTATTTGCACATCGAGTGCAGTCATGCAGCTGGAGCGGTACAGGGCAATGCCGAGCACACTACACAATATGGGCACGTGGAGGGCCAGCCAGTGTCCATCCGGGGATGACCTGAACTGCGGAAGAGGAAGGGTACAGTCCGGAGTCTGTCCGCCGTGTCATTGGTCGTCAAACAGGATGTGGCAGTCCATGTCGCTGTCCAAGGTGAGTGCATCGGAGTGCATCCGGGGTCAGTGGTAGGCCTTGAGGCCATGTGCGCCACCAAGCAGAAACAGGGAAGGTGGTGGAAATGAATGCTAGTGCCTGGCCCTCCTGACCACAGTCCCATCCACGTCCTCGGGTGTGTGCCCTGCCCCACCTGTGGGAGTTGCAGTGCCGGCTGCGGCACTGTGTGCCACTGTCACATCAGGGGCCAGAGGAGGATTGCCGGCCGCACTGTGTGGCAGTGACTCATCAGGTGCTGGAGTGGATACGCCTGCCGCCCTGGGAGGCACTGACACACCAGGGAGCGGAGATGTGGATGGTGTGGGGGCAGCAGCATTCATCATCGCCACGCCTTGTGGCAGCAATGCCATGACAAGGACATGCAGGGCACGGTAGATCCCAGCTACATTTTGCTGATGTGCAGCGGCGGCTGCCATCCTTTCCGCCTCCATTCGCACCAGGTCCTCCATGAGCCTCCGCATGTTTGCCAGGTCACGACTGGCATCGCTGGGGCCACTCTGAGCGGACAGGTATTCTTCCCTCTGCATCATGACTCCAGAGATGTCAGTCAGGGCTCGCTGGAGACCATGGGGCGGAAATAGACACCCAAGGATGGCGTCCAGTTTGTTAGCCATGAGCTCGAACCCCACCCGCACCTGCTCGGCCGTCTCCCTCTGGCCCTCCAGCACACGGCGTTGGAAGGCTATTTGTTGTTCCTGGGGGTCTTGGGAGGGTGCCGGGGCTGTGGGTGCCTCCTGCTGGGTGGTTTGGCTGGTGGGTGGGGTCTCATGGATGTAGCTAGGCTGCCCTGATCCTGGAGGTGAGTTGCGGAGGTGGTCAATGAGGTCTTGGATGGTTTGGGTGTTGATGCTGGTGTTGTCCTCATCATCAGTGAAGAGTGACTGTGACTACTCTGCAGGACGTGTTGACGATGCCCCTGCGATGTGAAGGGGAGATGGTGTATTACAATGTGTCCACATGTATGTAGCCGCATGGTACAGGTTGACATTCAGACAGCATGGCATTGTACATTGTGACAGTGTGTGGGTCTGGGCAAGGACCCAGAGTGATTGTGGGTGTGCACTGTGCCCTGCTTGCTTGTGCATGTGTGCCATTGTGGCCATCTCTCCCGTCCCCCCAGTACCTGGTGGTCACTCACCCTGTTGCGGTTGTGTTGTGTCCTTTCGAGCAGTGTCCGGTCCCCCGACTCCGGCCACAGTCTCCACACTGATGACTGTCGACACCAGCTCCTCCATGTCATCCAGCTCCAGCTGTGGCGCTGGGCCCCCACCTCCGGTCTGCGTTGCCGCCTTCAGGTTGGCGGAGAGTTTCTCCTTGGTCTTCCGCTTGATGTCATTCCATCTCCTCTTGACCTCGTCCATTGTCCGCTTGTGCTCTCCGACGGCATTCACCTTATCGACGATGTCCCGCCATATTCCAGTTTTGGTGCCCAATGACACGTTGGAGGTGACGAAGAGTTGTTGATGGTGTTCCATCACCTCCGTGACTATGATCCTGTTCGCCTGCGGACTGAACTTGGTCTTCCTGGTCTTCTTGTCCTTGCCCTTCCCTTTCCCCGAGGTCCCAGGCTGGTCATCCGGGGTGCTTATGGGGTTGAGCTCGTCCTCTGCGCCTGCTCCGGCTTCCTCCATGGTGCTTGTGTGTTGGTCAGTTTGTGTGTGGGTGTTTTTTTCTACTTTTATGGAGGGTTTTGACGCCTGCCAGGTGTGTGTTGCAGGCCTGGTGCTGCTTGTCGCTGGTTTCCTCATCGCGCTTTGGCCCATCGCGTGTTTTTTGGTGTTGTGGTTTGTGTTTTTATCTCCATCGTGGTGGTTGTATCGCGGACTTTGTCCACGGTTTCGGCGGACTATCGTATGGTACCACCTTGTTGTGAACTCCACGTTGACACGGGGTTATTTTCCCGCGATGGGCTGCGATATTGAAAGTTGCGTTACGCTACTCTTGCAGTAGTTATCACACGTTCTTGTGAATATACCCCTAAGTTGAGTACATTTACGCGTTTCTGTAAGTGTTTTGAAGCTATCATATCAGCTTGTAGGAAGCGAAGGATATCTGTGTGTTCCTGTGTCCATTGTCTAACTGAAAAGTCAGGTTTTATTAAATCGTAGAAAGGTTTTACCCTTTCTGCGTAATCCAAAATGTATGTTCTGCCAAAGTTCAGAAATCCCAGGATTGATTTAAGTTTTTTTATGATTTTGGAGGTTGGAGCAGCGCACACTTTTCTAAAAAGTTAGCTGCTAGGCTTTTCCCTTCACTTGAAAGCTCGTATCCCAGAAAAAGGACATTGAGGTGGGCTATCTTCGATTTTTTAAAGTTGAATTTGTAACCCTCAGAGGCAAATCCCCAAATTATGGTATTTACTCTGTTCAAGTGTTCCTCCAGGTCATTATCCGTTAGATAAATATCATCCACATAGGACAATGCCTCTTCATCCAAATTTTGAAGTAATTCAGTTACTCTCGCTGAAAACAACCCGGGCTGTTCCTATACCCCTGGGGAGTCTACAAAGTTGACGCTGGGAGCCTAACGCGGAGAATGCGATTAAATACTTGCTTTCAGGCACTATATTTTGGCAAAAAAATCTATTTGAGATATCTAGTGTCGTTTTGTATTTTTTCTGCACAATGTCATTCATTAATGCGGCACTGTGTGCATTTTGAACTGCAAATGTCTTAGCGCAAGTGTTTAAATGTCTATAATCCAAAACTAAACGATATGAATTGTACGGTTTTGATACGGGAAACAAAGGGTTATTCATTTGAGAGGTGCAAGTTTCAATCATCCCTTGGTACTCAAGTTGATCTAGGATCTCCCTGACCTGTTGTTAAGCTTCTTGCTTTATTGGATACTGCCTCTGTGCAGTTGCAGTATTTTTTAATGGAATAATGTGGTGGGCTGAATCCTCATCCCATCCAACATGGTTTTTGTATAATGCCAGGGTCAGGGCTACCACCCACTCCCGTGCATATGTATATTTTAGATATTTGGGAACCGGGTAGGAAAATGCTGGTAAAATTACTGTTTCTCCTCTAGGACAGTCCATGACGAATACTGGCGGCCAATCTTGTTCAGCTAACAAAATGTCATAGCCAAATGTCAGGTTCTCCCAAAAGAGACCTCTAACTTTCCTGGGCTTGTCCCCCTCCATTTGGAGTGTTATTTCATATAACGTATGCGGGACACTTACCCTAGTATCAGGTGTTTCCACCGTGATGTAATCATTCAAGTCCGCTGTCACCAGAAATTCCATCAGGTTCTGGTGACCTATTGTTACTTCTGCCGCACTATTTAGCATCGTCAGAGGCCATTCCCCGTTCAGCAGTCGAGTCCTCAGAAATCTGTGCATGTCTGATCTTTAGACCTGAAACCTTCTTCTTTTTGAACTGTGGCTTTTGTTTTGGTTTATCTTCTTTTTTGGAAGTATAGTCTTGAGCGTGCTGCTTGTCTCTGGACTTTGTATGCTCTTCTTGTCTGTCTGACCATCCTTCCCTCTCGGAGTTTTTGGTTGAACCCTGAAAGGAACGAGAGGAACGTGTATTAGTATCCTGATACCTGTCAGGCTTCCTAATATTGTCCCTATTCCTAAGGTTATACCTCCTTTTGGAGGGCTCCTGTGTAGTGTAGGAGATCTACCTCTGGATTGAGATTTGTTTTCTTTAACTTTTTGTTTTTTGTTATTGTCCCACTTCTTTTTTGATGAAGCAGGTGTCTGCTTGCAGGTGTCCTTTTCGGGACTACCCATCAGTTGTGGTTTCAATGCTTTTCCACCCAAACTGTCCCTGCCTAATTCTGCATACGCAGTTTCAATTATTTTAGGTAGTTCGTGCTCCTGTTGTGAAGGACTGAACTCCCTTAGGTGTTGGCGGATAGCCACTAATGCTGCCTCCCCTTTAATATTTGCTAATATTATGGCTGATACCTGGGCATAATTACTTAGTAATTTCATCCCTAAGTTCAGAGCAGGCTCTGCTCCGTACTCATTTTGTATTTGTCGTAATACATCTGGTATTACTGCTAATGACGGGATACCATGTGTTCTGGTATATATGGCGTTACAGCAAACAAATGATGGACGGAATGCTGACAATGCAAACATTCTCCCCCAGTCAAAAGATCTGGGCTAAATCCATCCTTCTTTTGTCCACTACGCCACCCCAGTTTGGACCCAGCCATATGCAAATCAGTCTTGACCCTGTGCCCCATGGGAACAGTCCAGACCGAACTGCCAGGCCAGGTCCCCCCTGGACCGGAAACAAGCACTGCTAGACTGAACTACTCAGATTCTACTGTTAAATAAGTACCCAACCAACGTTGGCGGCGCCATGTCGTGTAGCTCCTATAATAATTAAACAGGATCGGCGAATTTGGACAGCATACACTGTAGGATTGGTGTCAGACTGTTTCTGAACACCCCCACCGAGTATGTTGGCCTTTTGTACCAACTAGCTCACAGTGCCACTAGAGTCTCCTCTTACCAAGGAGAGAATAGTTCCTGGCAACCATCGAACATGACAACCCTGATCCCTCAGGACCGTGGAAACAATATACTACTTTTCGCTCAGTCACTCGTGCTTACTTAGTCTGTCTCAGAGAGATACACAGAATAAACAGACTGGGCATTTTCAATAAGTATTTATTGAACAGTTGTTATTCTGGTATAGAATAGATGAGCTGCAACAACCGTTAGACAGTATAAGATATAAATGATTAATAGTACTATAAAGGTAAATGGATGGTATAGCTCTACCATCTTACAATAATCATGAATACATATGAGTATATAAAACACATGATAAAAAGATGCGTACTCCTACGATGCTTCCCAAACTGGATGTACTTAAATGTACCTAACATGTGTCTAGGTGTTAGGCCAAGAATCCCTCTAGGATAAAGTCAACCCCATTACTTGAATTGAGTTTCTGTGGGACCCCGTCCTGGTCTCGAGGTCGACACCCTGCAAGGGATGTTAGACCACTGCAAGCTGGAGTGTCTGCATGCAGGAACCTCAGCGTCTCTGGTCAGTGTGTCTGCCGGGAAGTCTCGGTCTCCTCTCCCTATCTTAGCAAGATGTCATGTATCTATACCCATAGGTCTCCCCAGGGGTCCTACCTCGCTGTAGTACTGTGTCAGCCTAAGGATGACGTCGGGCATGAACTTTGTACATAGATATTATACAGGAGATGGTCGTCCTGCTGTGCTTCCAAGAATCCTCATGCAAAAACAACACGTCTGGGCATACCCGTCCCACTCGGGGTGACAAATGCAAAAACAACAATTGATGGACAGAATGCAGAACAATGTCATACATTCACCCCAGTACAGAGATCTGGGCCTAAATCCATCAATTGTATGTCTTTTGCTTTCTCGCCCTAAGTGCGCCAGGTATGCCCAGACGTGGGTCCTGGGCTCACTGTGCCACTGGAATCAAGCTATCCTATCTGAAGAGGGGTGAAACCCCGAAACCGGTCCTAGGATGCTTGTTTCCGGTCCAGGGAGGACCTGGCTTGGCAGTTCGGGCTGGACTGTTCCCATGAGGCGCAGGGTCAAGACTGATTTGCATATGGCCAGGTCTAAACTGGGGTGGCATGGTGAGCAAAAGAATGATGGATTTAACCCAGATCTCTTGACTGGGGGTGAATGTTTTGATTTGTTCTGCATTCCGTCCATCAACTGTATGTCTTTTGCTTTCTCGCCCTAAGTGCGCCAGGTATGCCCAGACGTGGGTCCTGGGCTCACTGTGCCACTGGAATCAAGCTATCCTGGCTGAAGAGGGGTGAAACCCCGAAACCGGTCCTAGGATGCTTGTTTCCGGTCCAGGGAGGACCTGGCTTGGCAGTTCGGGCTGGACTGTTCCCATGAGGCGCAGGGTCAAGACTGATTTGCATATGGCCAGGTCTAAACTGGGGTGGCATGGTGAGCAAAAGAATGATGGATTTAACCCAGATCTCTTGACTGGGGGTGAATGTTTTGATTTGTTCTGCATTCCGTCCATCAATTGTATGTCTTTTGCTTTCTCGCCCTAAGTGCGCCAGGTATGCCCAGACGTGGGTCCTGGGCTCACTGTGCCACTGGAATCAAGCCATCCTGGCTGAAGAGGGGTGAAACCCCGAAACCGGTCCTAGGATGCTTGTTTCCGGTCCAGGGAGGACCTGGCTTGGCAGTTCGGGCTGGACTGTTCCCATGAGGCGCAGGGTCAAGACTGATTTGCATATGGCCAGGTCTAAACTGGGGTGGCATGGTGAGCAAAAGAATGATGGATTTAACCCAGATCTCTTGACTGGGGGTGAATGTTTTGATTTGTTCTGCATTCCGTCCATCAATTGTATGTCTTTTGCTTTCTCGCCCTAAGTGCGCCAGGTATGCCCAGACGTGGGTCCTGGGCTCACTGTGACACTGGAATCAAGCTATCCTGGCTGAAGAGGGGTGAAACCCCAAAACCGGTCCTAGGATGCTTGTTTCCGGTCCAGGGAGGACCTGGCTTGGCAGTTCGGGCTGGACTGTTCCCATGAGGCGCAGGGTCAAGACTGATTTGCATATGGCCAGGTCTAAACTGGGGTGGCATGGTGAGCAAAAGAATGATGGATTTAACCCAGATCTCTTGACTGGGGGTGAATGTTTTGATTTGTTCTGCATTCCGTCCATCAATTGTATGTCTTTTGCTTTCTCGCCCTAAGTGCGCCAGGTATGCCCAGACGTGGGTCCTGGGCTCACTGTGCCACTGGAATCAAGCTATCCTGGCTGAAGAGGGGTGAAACCCCAAAACCGGTCCTAGGATGCTTGTTTCCGGTCCAGGGAGGACCTGGCTTGGCAGTTCGGGCTGGACTGTTCCCATGAGGCGCAGGGTCAAGACTGATTTGCATATGGCCAGGTCTAAACTGGGGTGGCATGGTGAGCAAAAGAATGATGGATTTAACCCAGATCTCTTGACTGGGGGTGAATGTTTTGATTTGTTCTGCATTCCGTCCATCAATTGTATGTCTTTTGCTTTCTCGCCCTAAGTGCGCCAGGTATGCCCAGACGTGGGTCCTGGGCTCACTGTGCCACTGGAATCAAGCTATCCTGGCTGAAGAGGGGTGAAACCCCGAAACCGGTCCTAGGATGCTTGTTTCCGGTCCAGGGAGGACCTGGCTTGGATGTTCGGGCTGGACTGTTCCCATGAGGCGCAGGGTCAAGACTGATTTGCATATGGCCAGGTCTAAACTGGGGTGGCATGGTGAGCAAAAGAATGATGGATTTAACCCAGATCTCTTGACTGGGGGTGAATGTTTTGATTTGTTCTGCATTCCGTCCATCAATTGTATGTCTTTTGCTTTCTCGCCCTAAGTGCGCGAGGTATGCCCAGACGTGGGTCCTGGGCTCACTGTGCCACTGGAATCAAGCTATCCTGGCTGAAGAGGGTGAAACCCCGAAACCGGTCCTAGGATGCTTGTTTCCGGTCCAGGGAGGACCTGGCTTGGCAGTTCGGGCTGGACTGTTCCCATGAGGCGCAGGGTCAAGACTGATTTGCATATGGCCAGGTCTAAACTGGGGTGGCATGGTGAGCAAAAGAATGATGGATTTAACCCAGATCTCTTGACTGGGGGTGAATGTTTTGATTTGTTCTGCATTCCGTCCATCAATTGTATGTCTTTTGCTTTCTCGCCCTAAGTGCGCCAGGTATGCCCAGACATGGGTCCTGGGCTCACTGTGCCACTGGAATCAACCTATCCTGGCTGAAGAGGGGTGAAACCCCGAAACCGGTCCTAGGATGCTTGTTTCCGGTCCAGGGAGGACCTGGCTTGGCAGTTCGGGCTGGACTGTTCCCATGAGGCGCAGGGTCAAGACTGATTTGCATATGGCCAGGTCTAAACTGGGGTGGCATGGTGAGCAAAACAATGATGGATTTAACCCAGATCTCTTGACTGGGGGGGAATGTTTTGATTTGTTCTGCATTCCGTCCATCAATTGTATGTCTTTTGCTTCCAAGAATCCTCATGCATAATGTATGAGCTTTCGAACAAGGGAAAACCCGTGTTCCGAATGCAGTGCCATATCTAGGTAAAAGGTCAGTCCCTGTAAACCGTTATAAGTGTAATGTAGGGAAGAATATAGGTGAAGGGTAATGAAGTTACTGGGGCCTATATTATGGTACCTATATGGAATATAACAGATATCCAAATCTGAAGATACCAGAATGGGCCATTAGGAAAACAAGAATGCTAGAAGCATTTCTAGACCAAACACTTTATCAAGCAGTGTAAAAATGAGTGGAGTGGCCTTGTGGGACACTGCCTCTAGGTCAGTGCAGGGTACCTCTACTAGGAGGATCCCCGTAGCAACTGGGTCACTGTGCAAAATTGACAATTTTCTCCCATGTGGTCAAATATACCCAGCTGTACTGTTGGGGGGAAACATGTCAATGACGTCACATTCTTTGAAGGAAAGGCCAGACATTTAGCTGCCATTTGACATTGCAAACCAGTACAAATCACTACAGCCAATAACATGCTTAATTGCACAGCCAGCAAATTTTAATCACATCACAAGTGGCACACAAAAGTTTGCATGCGGTTGTTCTGCATCCACAGCAGCCCAGATTAATATATCAACATACCAAACGTTTCCTCATCAATAATGTATGAAGATGAAGACTCATTAAAAAATAAGGTCATACATTGGATACGATCTGTTAGAGATTGTACATTGGTAATAAGGGAGAACATTCCTAGTGCCAAAGATGCTCAGTAGATAGCTCCAGATATGACTGTATAGAATTAACTCTTGTTAACAGAAACTAAGCAGATCGCTTGGTAGTCCTTGATATTAGGACAAGTCCTCTCCATGCTTCTATCATTTCATTTAAATACTATTAGAGTGGTAAATAAACAGCTAATAATCATTGCCCTCTAAATGTACACTTCACCCTAGATTCTATTTTAGGGGACCCTGATTGACTGTGCAGCAAGGGTTCTCCCCCTTTCACAAACCTTGGGCCCCAAAATAGTGATAAAAGGTCACATATGGGGGAAGCAACATCTGAGTTGAATGTGATCTACTCAGATTGTATCCCAGCCCTTGGGAGCAGGAACACACATTTTTCAAACAACAGTGTATAAAGGTGGAGCATTATGTGGTAATGCTGTTTAGGCTTCACCATGCAATACTCTCAGAGACTCCACAGATGGTCCTTAGATTTACAATAATAAATCCTTAGCTCAGTCCTAGTAGAGTGACAAAGAGTAGTCAGGCTTTACTAAAGGAACATGTGCTAAGCATTTCAGAGTACCAACATAGACGATAAGTAATTGGCATGACTCAATAGAAATCCGACACCAATTTATAAAAATAAAGTGTATTCTTATCTTAGTTTAGACGCCAAAAGGAATGTGATCAGATACATATAATCAGAGTTATGAATTTTAGAAAACAACATAAATTACAGCAATTCAATAGTGCAGCAATGGTAAAAAGTGGTAGTAACAATTTGTCACTTGCAGGTGGAGTTCCATGGAACCCAAGGAGGGTTAAGGTGATGCGGGTCCCAGGACAAAGCCACGACAGTCGGTTCAATTATACCTGGCCCGTGGAGCCAAGGTGCAGAGTTGTCCTGGCTGTCCTTGGTGCTGAATGGGAGCTGCTGGGTTTTGCTGAGTGACCTCTAGGTGTAGCATCTAGTGAAGGAGTTAGTTGCCGGACTGGCAACTAACAATACTTGGCAGAAGTGAGCACAGCAGATAGTTACTTCGATATTCAGTGGTCCCGGGGAACACAATAGCTTCCTGAAACTTGGTGGAGGACAGAACTACAGTTCTCACAATGCACTGGAATATCTGCTTTTGGGTAATACCTCAGAGGGCATGATGGCTAGCAATTCTCCTGATCTGGAGCATTGATTTTCCTGCAGTTTGCAGAGGCCTAGTGCCACTAGTCCTAGGGGATCTGAGGTTGCTTCTAGCTCACGCAGGGGTCCGTCTGTCTGGGGGAACCGACCTTTAGCCTAAGACGAGTCTCCTTCATGTAGTTCAAGGAGGCTTGCCACATGTGCACAGTATCCCTCTTTTGGTTAATGCAAGTCCTATTGTTGTAGACACAAGTCTCTTCTTTGTCCTCTTTGATGCAAGTTGGATCACAACTGAGTTTCTCGTGCCAGGGACACCTTTAAATCCTAGATTTAGGGGAGTAAGGGGAGTGGGAGCAAGTAGCCAATGGGCTGCTAGTTCCTGCAGCTTGCCTGCCCCTGAGGTGACCACATCCACGTATGTAGGTCACCTATAACACCCAGAACACACTATTTCTACCAGTTTAAAAAATGACGGAAGTCTTTCTTAGCTGTACAGACCAGGCAGCTCCTTTAGAGGTGTGGCAAGCCCTCTGGGGTGTACACCTCCTGCATACATATTTTCTTGCCTGTCCGGGAGAAAATGTGCCTGGGGCAGGGGAAGGCAGCCTACTATTATGGGAGACAGCCTGGATGATATCAGAGGTGGTACAGGCTTTGAAGCTCACCAGCTTGATGTGACTTAGCATCCATGCAACTGATGTGCCTTAGCGTTCTTACAACTAAAGCAACTAGTAAAAGGACCTGCCCATAAAAAAGGTCAGACCCTAGACTTAGTGTTTAGTAACACTGACCTCTTCCAGGTGCAGACTCCTATTCCCTTAATCTGGTGGGACCAATTTCTGCTCCCACTCATACTACCATTTCCCTTATCTCCCTCAGTTATGCCTTCGATCACTCCTTGTTAAATGTTGAGGACTGGTCAGCAGTCTTACAAAACCTGACCTAATTGATACAGGCACTTCTTCCACTCATTGTTTCAATGAATGGATCACTACTTCTTTGGACAATGTCCTTCCTGCTAAGAGGTTTAAGACCTCCCAACGGGAAGAAAAAAAACCCTTGGTTCAATTCAAACCTTTTGGGTCTGAAAAAGGAATGCAAATGACTAGAAAGATGTTGGAGAAAGGTCTACGATAAGGCAAGTATATTGAAGTACAAGAACACTATTAGGCAGTACCACACCGAAATATAAACTGCTCAATCTGCCAACTTCTCTTTGAAAATCGAGCAGATCTTTTGGATCTTGAAGTATATCACAGAGCTTGATTCTGTAGGTTCTGCCTTAGAAGCTTCTGCTGAGCGCAGTAATAATGTGCCGTTATTTTTCCAGAGAAAGATCTTAGACATCCACTCTTCCTTCCCTGCAGACCCCATCACTGAGCAGTCTTTATAAAGGGAGCCTCCCTCTGCTCAATTGAAAGTGGAGCTTATCGTTTTTTTTGCTCTTATGGTAAGCTCACTCTGATATTTTAGCAATGGTAAATTCTGTCTCCCCCTGGATCCTGCCCCAAATGTACATCTTACGCCAGGGGTTTGGTTGAATTGCCCCCAACTTCATTGACTTGTTGGATCTCTCCCTCTTTAGTGGCGAAGTCCTCTTGCAATGGAAACATGCGGTGGTGAAACCGCTTGTAAAAAGAGCAGGACTTGATCCTCTCTGCCTCAGTGATTATAGGCCAATCTCTCTTACTACCGGGTTTGGCAAAGCTCTTGGAAAAGCATGTCAATACATCTTTCTGCCTTTCTTGAGTCCAATGAAATCCTCCACCCCACACAAATGGGGTTTAGACCACAGCACATAAACAGCTTTGCTAACTGTGGTCGAGGAACTCATATCTCTCCTGGACCAAGGAGGCTCGGCAGCCATTATTGTACTGGACTTGAGCGCAGCCTTCGACAAGGTAGTTTACCCCACACTTATCCATAGGATTTCCAAAGTGGGAATCGAAGGCCGAGCCTTGAAATGGCTCTCCTTCTTCCTGAAGAATAGAACTTTCCAAGTGATTGACCATTCCTGGTAATCTATGAGCCCCTCATTGAGCTGTGGAGTGCCACAGGGCTCTTCTTTGAGCCCAACTCTTTTCAACCTTTATGTGTTCCCCTTGGCTGAAATTGTCCGTTCTTTTGGGTTGTCTCTGGTTTCTTATGCAGATGAAACCCAACTGGTGATTTCCATCTCCCCTGCTTCCAGCTCTAACCACCTTATTCAGGCCCAATGTCTTCAGGAAGTGGCCAGATGGATGGCCAATTGCAAACTGAAGCTCAATGAGGATAAGACCGAGGTCATGGTCCTGGGAAATAATTTAAGCAAAAATGTCCTAACTCCCTTGCCTGACTGCCTGGAAGGTCTTCCTAATCCCAGAGACGTGATAAAGATTCTGGGTGTGTGGCTGGACTCCAGTCCTGCTATGGAGCACCAAGCAAATAAACTAGCAGCAAGCTGCTTTGGTGTTCTTAGACTTCTAAGAAAAGACCTTAATCTGTTACATTTCATAGCCAGAAGACTCATTGTCCCGATTCTCGTCATCTCTTGCCTGGACTATGGTAATGCTCTCTATCTTGGCTCCCCTCGTTATGTGATGAAAAGGCTTCAGACTACTCTGAATGCCGCCGCTCAGCTTCTTATGAATCTTCCCAGGCACCAATCTGTCAAGAAGGCATTGAATGATTTCCACTGGCTCCCAGTTGTGCAACATGTTCAATTTAAGGCCCTCTGCATTTTCCATAGGTCTTGTCATGAAAGAAGTCCCACTCTGTTAAGATCGCTAGCTAGCCCCTACATTCATGGAAGTTTATTAAGATCCTCTTTCGCGCATTGGCTGCAGATCCCCAAAGTTAGAAGATCTTGCTGGGGAGGCTGGTCTTTCTCTTATCAGGCCTTCAAGCGCTGAAATTCTCTCCCTCTGGAACTGCGCCAGCTGGCCAATGAGCTGCCCTTTCGTAAGGCCTGAAAAATTGGCTTTACATTTCTTAGTCTTGTTTGCCAGCGAGAAGTATGAGGAGTTGTTCTAAAGCTGGGAGGCCTCCAGGGAGCTGCGGCTAACAAGAACCATAGAATAGAATATATTAAAGAATAGAATGTGCTGCTACACTAGCCATCCTGGGAGGGAGGAGGTGTGACCTTATTCCTGCCCAGGCCTTTGTTCCTAACTCCTGGAAGTGATCACACTGCCTGGCATGAGGTCAGTATCCTGTCTTGGCAGCAGCAGTCGTGGGCTGGCAGCCAGAGCACAGAGAAGCTGGGGCAACCAGGGTCCGCATTATAAATGCAGCTCATTTTCCTTCATTGCGCTAGGCACAGCATTATTATGATGAATGCACTGCCCTCAGGGCAGCCGCAAACTCATGCTGCCCTGGGGGCAGAGCATTTAGAAAAACAGATCGGCTGCTTTAAAGTTGCTCCATGTTTTCACAGGTCAGGCGGCAACTAGTCTGCACTTTGAAGGGATACCCTTGTTGGCGGGTGCAGTCAGAGATAGCACCCGCCTGCAAGTGGATGTCTGGGGGGGTCCATGAGACCCCATTTCCCCCTACAGAGGGCCGCTCTCAAGGGACACACTGACAGTGCATCTCCTGAGAGCTTCTTTGCCTCTGCGCCTGCGTCTGTGATACTCTTTATGTGTGCCAGCACTATTGGTATTACAGAAGGGGACGCACAAGTGTCAGTGGCCCCTTCAGTAATACGAAAATGCACCGGGGGTGCAACACAGGCGCAAATGCCCGTTGCAACCCCAGGTCACTTTGTGTAATACTGCCCTTGGTGGGCAACCTCTAAGTTAGCCACCTGGGTGCTTGCCACATCTTCCTCTACACAGTACTCGTGACAGGGGTGAGAAGGCACATTGTTTGATACCAAACTTGACATATTTAGGTGGCACCATAATGTAGCAAGCAACCCCAGGTCTCCCCGAGTGCAAGCCCATGTTATCCTAGGGACTGCCTATCACTTATAGTGTACTTTAATGGTAAAGGCCACTATAGGGACATATAAGCTTGCACTTACATGCCCACACCTTTATTATAAAGCACCCTGCCTCCTGGGCTCAGGAAGGTTTACTTAGAAGTGACTGACATTTATTAAAAGCAGAACATTGACTTTGCCACACATGGTGACGTCAGAGTCGAAATGGAGCAGTTAACACTGTTCCTGCAGTCTGCAATAGCAGTGCTTCTGTCAGTAGTTTACTTGGGTCATTTAGGAGGGCACAAACAGTACTGCAAGCCCTGGAGATCCCTTTACCACCCGTGCCCTTGGTACCATATACTAGGGATTATAAGGGGGTAAAGTCCTTGTCAACTGAGGTTTCCAATGTACAGATAACAGTTTTAGGGAGAGAGCACTGGCACTGTGGCCTGTGACATCTACAAAAAGCCCTTTTTTCTTGCACACAACAAAACAATTGCCCAGGAATCGGATATCAGTAATTTTTCAAAGTCCACGCTGACAGAGCACTCCAGAGCATCAGGCACATTTAAATGTGATAAGACTGTTACGCTATCAATAGTTTCCTGGAATGTGGCAGGTCTGAAGTCAAAACTCAAGTAGCCAGATTGGAATTCCTTTGTTGTGCCTTCCAGGAAACATAGTGCACCGAGCCTGTGTTTAGGGCAGGGTATGCAAATTACTGGGTTCTGCAAATTCAAGTTCCTGCGGTAGACCTTACGGAGGATTGCTAATGTAAGTCTCACTAAATTGCACAAAAAGAAGGTCGACTCATTAGATTTAAAGAACATAGTACATCCTACAGTAAACCAATCACTCCAGTCTTACAACTCTATGACTCAAACTCTTACAACTCTATGACTCGAAGGCTGTGGGCACTGGTCTTTATGGCGCTGAGCTCTGGGGTTTTCACAACTTATCTGACATGGTCCCTAGTGTCCATCCCCTCTAGTACTCCATTACACCCATTAAAATTGGATATGATGAGGAAATTAATCACAGATAAAGCAAAAATCAGGCCAGTACTATTTTGGAGGAGGCTAAAAGTCATTCCAGAATTATCTGCCTAAACTGGGGCCCTCCAAGAGATATTAAAGCTAGAAAGATTCCAGAAAATAGGACGGCTTGATAATATCGAGAAACTTCTACAGGTGTACAAGATCTTTGAGAATTCTCACCTAACGCAGGCTTTTCGCCTAAAGAGAAAATTAAAGAGCTATATTGGCCGCGGATAGATCAGAACGATGCCCATAATTTAATTATGGATACCTTGGCAATCTAACTTGCTAAATTTAAGACCACAAGACCTTACAAACAATAGTTAGACCACATTACAGACTCGCTAGACTGTAAGTTACACATCCAATTTAGGTGTGACTCTCTACCTCTGAACGTGTTCATGGCTAAATGGTCATTCACAACTCCTTCATCTACTTCCTGCCCTGTTTGCAACATCCCCACGGAAATCCCCACTCATGTCCTGTTTGCTTGCATAGCCTACATACGACCTAGGCTCACTTGGATCAAACCAGTATGTAGTCAGCTGGGAAATTCAAACCATGTGGTAGCACTAAGAATATTAAGAATAGATCACAGACCATTTTTGCTTGTTTTGCATTTCTGGCTGGAATGTGGTCTATAAGCTATAAAGTTATGTTAGCAGAAACACAAATATGACAGTGTAGGAACCAATGTTTTTGCTTTCAAGAAAATAGTCAGTACTATCTAAGTGCACCTCTCAGGACGACTCAATATAGTGGCGCATGAACCTTGTTGTTTACATAGCGGACGGAAAAGAGGGTTTTGTAGATATGGCACTGCCGTCTTTTTTTTCAGAGGCTGCTCTTTGTCCTTAAACTAAGTTGATGCAAGCCGCCGCCTGATAATGAATTACGATAAATTAGCACGAGTCATCTAGCTCGTTTGCTAATATGAAATGTAAATTTGCCGGCTACTCTATGCTTGGATTTCTTAACTATTGTATATAGGCCTAGCCTAAACTAATTTTATTGTTAATTCAAATTTATTGAATGAAATACATTGGAATGTACTATAACACCACACTTTGCCCCTTATGTATGGGTTGTCATGCTATATATTACACGCGTGTACAGGTATTCTGGCTGCCAATTTACGATCCTAATCTAGTAATGTATTTTACTCTTGGACAAATGTATTTTATTGCTCACTTTTTTTATGAATTGGTTGACAATTTTATATGTGTTTAAGTTTACGAATTCTTTGATGAGCAACCGCTCACACAAGCATTGATTTTTAGGTATTTTACAAGCATAACATTCTCGACAGCACAACATTATTGAGTTTTTCTCATAATTTTATCTGTAACTCCTACGGCTTCTTGCCAAATAAAGTTTGTATGAATAGTTGAACTATTGACTCATTGTCAGTGAAATTGCTCTCCCACCCTCGCAGCTCCACCATTAAGTGAGGCCTGCCCCTGCCCCTGCACTCTCGAGTGTTGGTGATCGAGGCCCTCCTCCACCCGCAGGTTTCCCTGCGCCTCATCCCTGGTGGTCCAGTGGACCTCTGTCTCCTTCCTCTAACTCTGCTCTTTCACTCGTTTTTCTACCCTTTTCTATCTTTCACCTTTCTGCACTTTTCTGCATCTCTGCTCTTTTGTGCCTTAATCTGCTCATTTTCCCTTCCTCTCGCTCTGCCCTTTCACTTGTTTTCACTCGTTTTTCTACCCTCTTTTATCTTTCACCTTTCTGCACTTTTCTGCATCTCTGCTCTTTTGTGCCTTATTTCTGCTCATTTTCCCTTCCTCTCGCTCTGCCCTTTCACTAGCTTTCACTCGTTTTTCTACCCTCTTTTATCTTTCACCTTTCTGCATCTCTGCTCTTTTGTGCCTTATTTCTGCTCATTTTCCCTTCCTCTCGCTCTGCCCTTTCACTAGCTTTCACTCGTTTTTCTACCCTCTTTTATCTTTCACCTTTCTGCATCTCTGCTCTTTTGTGCCTTATTTCTGCCTATTTTCCCTTTTTTCTTTATCCCTTATTTCCTCCCTTTACCTTTCCCCGCCGCTGCTGCCCCCGCGGCCCCTCCCCCCAGCGCGACCGGCCCAATCCAGCTCCCCTCCCCGCTCCCTCCTCCCAGCTGTCCAGCCCTCCCGACCCCTACTTAATGGCGGCCACTGCGGGGACAGGCGAGCAAGACCACTGACTCATTGTCAGTGAAATTGCTCTCCCACCCTCGCAGCTCCACCATTAAGTGAGGCCTGCCACTGCCCCTGCACTCTCGAGTGTTGGTGATCGAGGCCCTCCTCCACCCGCAGGTTTCCTGCGCCTCATCCCTGGTGGTCCAGTGGACCTCTGTCTCCTTCCTCTAACTCTGCTCTTTCACTCGTTTTTCTACCCTTTTCTATCTTTCACCTTTCTGCACTTTTCTGCATCTCTGCTCTTTTGTGCCTTATTTCTGCTCATTTTCCCTTCCTCTCGCTCTGCCCTTTCACTTGTTTTCACTCGTTTTTCTACCCTCTTTTATCTTTCACCTTTCTGCACTTTTCTGCATCTCTGCTCTTTTGTGCCTTATTTCTGCTCATTTTCCCTTCCTCTCGCTCTGCCCTTTCACTAGCTTTCACTCGTTTTTCTACCCTCTTTTATCTTTCACCTTTCTGCATCTCTGCTCTTTTGTGCCTTATTTCTGCCTATTTCCCTTTTTTCTTTATCCCTTATTTCCTCCCTTTACCTTTCCCCGCCGCTGCTGCCCCCGCGGCCCCTCCCCCCCAGCGCGACCGGCCCAATCCAGCTCCCTCCCCGCTCTCGCCTCCCACCTGTCCAGCCCTCCCGACCCCTACTTCATGGCGGCCACTGCGGGGACAGGCGAGCAAGACCACTGACTCATTGTCAGTGAAATTGCTCTCCCACCCTCGCAGCTCCACCATTAAGTGAGGCCTGCCCCTGCCCCTGCACTCTCGAGTGTTGGTGATCGAGGTCCTCCTCCACCCGCAGGTTTCCCTGCGCCTCATCCCTGGTGGTCCAGTGGACCTCTGTCTCCTTCCTCTAACTCTGCTCTTTCACTCGTTTTTCTACCCTTTTCTATCTTTCACCTTTCTGCACTTTTCTGCATCTCTGCTCTTTTGTGCCTTATTTCTGCTCATTTTCCCTTCCTCTCGCTCTGCCCTTTCACTAGCTTTCACTCGTTTTTCTACCCTCTTTTATCTTTCACCTTTCTGCATCTCTGCTCTTTTGTGCCTTATTTCTGCCTATTTTCCCTTTTTTCTTTATCCCTTATTTCCTCCCTTTACCTTTCCCCGCCGCTGCTGCCCCCGCGGCCCCTCCCCCCAGCGCGACCGGCCCAATCCAGCTCCCCTCCCCGCTCCCGCCTCCCAGCTGTCCAGCCCTCCCGACCCCTACTTAATGGCGGCCACTGCGGGGACAGGCGAGCAAGACCACTGACTCATTGTCAGTGAAATTGCTCTCCCACCCTCGCAGCTCCACCATTAAGTGAGGCCTGCCCCTGCCCCTGCACTCTCGAGTGTTGGTGATCGAGGCCCTCCTCCACCCGCAGGTTTCCCTGCGCCTCATCCCTGGTGGTCCAGTGGACCTCTGTCTCCTTCCTCTAACTCTGCTCTTTCACTCGTTTTTCTACCCTTTTCTATCTTTCACCTTTCTGCACTTTTCTGCATCTCTGCTCTTTTGTGCCTTATTTCTGCTCATTTTCCCTTCCTCTCGCTCTGCCCTTTCACTAGCTTTCACTCGTTTTTCTACCCTCTTTTATCTTTCACCTTTCTGCACTTTTCTGCATCTCTGCTCTTTTGTGCCTTATTTCTGCTCATTTTCCCTTCCTCTCGCTCTGCCCTTTCACTAGCTTTCACTCGTTTTTCTACCCTCTTTTATCTTTCACCTTTCTGCATCTCTGCTCTTTTGTGCCTTATTTCTGCCTATTTTCCCTTTTTTCTTTATCCCTTATTTCCTCCCTTTACCTTTCCCCGCCGCTGCTGCCCCCGCGGCCCCTCCCCCCAGCGCGACCGGCCCAATCCAGCTCCTCTCCCCGCTCCCGCCTCCCAGCTGTCCAGCCCTCCCGACCCCTACTTAATGGCGGCCACTGCGGGGACAGGCGAGCAAGACCACTGACTCATTGTCAGTGAAATTGCTCTCCCACCCTCGCAGCTCCACCATTAAGTGAGGCCTGCCCCTGCCCCTGCACTCTCGAGTGTTGGTGATCGAGGACCCTCCTCCACCCGCAGGTTTCCCTGCGCCTCATCCCTGGTGGTCCAGTGGACCTCTGTCTCCTTCCTCTAATTCTGCTCTTTCACTCGTTTTTCTACCCTTTTTTATCTTTCACCTTTCTGCACTTTTCTGCATCTCTGCTCTTTTGTGCCTTATTTCTGCTCATTTTCCCTTCCTCTCGCTCTGCCCTTTCACTTGTTTTCACTCGTTTTTCTACCCTCTTTTATCTTTCACCTTTCTGCACTTTTCTGCATCTCTGCTCTTTTGTGCCTTATTTCTGCTCATTTTCCCTTCCTCTCGGTCTGCCCTTTCACTAGCTTTCACTCGTTTTTCTACCCTCTTTTATCTTTCACCTTTCTGCATCTCTGCTCTTTTGTGCCTTATTTCTGCCTATTTCCCCTTTTTTCTTTATCCCTTATTTCCTCACTTTACCTTTCCCCGCCGCTGCTGCCCCCGCGGCCCCTCCCCACCAGCGCGACCGGCCCAATCCAGCTCCCCTCCCCGCTCCCGCCTCCCAGCTGTCCAGCCCTCCCGACCCCTACTTAATGGCGGCCACTGCGGGGACAGGCGAGCAAGACCACTGACTCATTGTCAGTGAAATTGCTCTCCCACCCTCGCAGCTCCACCATTAAGTGAGGCCTGCCCCTGCCCCTGCACTCTCGAGTGTTGGTGATCGAGGCCCTCCTCCACCCGCAGGTTTCCCTGCGCCTCATCCCTGGTGGTCCAGTGGACCTCTGTCTCCTTCCTCTAACTCTGCTCTTTCACTCGTTTTTCTACCCTTTTCTATCTTTCACCTTTCTGCACTTTTCTGCATCTCTGCTCTTTTGTGCCTTATTTCTGCTCATTTTCCCTTCCTCTCGCTCTGCCCTTTCACTTGTTTTCACTCGTTTTTCTACCCTCTTTTATCTTTCACCTTTCTGCACTTTTCTGCATCTCTGCTCTTTTGTGCCTTATTTCTGCTCATTTTCCCTTCCTCTCGCTCTGCCCTTTCACTTGTTTTCACTCGTTTTTCTACCCCCTTTTATCTTTCACCTTTCTGCACTTTTCTGCATCTCTGCTCTTTTGTGCCTTATTTCTGCTCATTTTCCCTTCCTCTCGCTCTGCCCTTTCACTAGCTTTCACTCGTTTTTCTACCCTCTTTTATCTTTCACCTTTCTGCATCTCTGCTCTTTTGTGCCTTATTTCTGCTCATTTTCCCTTCCTCTCGGTCTGCCCTTTCACTAGCTTTCACTCGTTTTTCTACCCTCTTTTATCTTTCACCTTTCTGCATCTCTGCTCTTTTGTGCCTTATTTCTGCCTATTTTCCCTTTTTTCTTTATCCCTTATTTCCTCCCTTTACCTTTCCCCGCCGCTGCTGCCCCCGCGGCCCCTCCCCCCAGCGCGACCGGCCCAATCCAGCTCCCCTCCCCGCTCCCGCCTCCCAGCTGTCCAGCCCTCCCGACCCCTACTTAATGGCGGCCACTGCGGGGACAGGCGAGCAAGACCACTGACTCATTGTCAGTGAAATTGCTCTCCCACCCTCGCAGCTCCACCATTAAGTGAGGCCTGCCCCTGCCCCTGCACTCTCGAGTGTTGGTGATCGAGGCCCTCCTGCACCCGCAGGTTTCCCAGCTCATCATCCCTAGTGGTCCAGTGGACCTCTGTCTCCTTCCTCTAACTCTGCTCTTTCACTCGTTTTTCTACCCTTTTCTATCTTTCACCTTTCTGCACTTTTCTGCATCTCTGCTCTTTTGTGCCTTATTTCTGCTCATTTTCCCTTCCTCTCGCTCTGCCCTTTCACTTGTTTTCACTCGTTTTTCTACCCTCTTTTATCTTTCACCTTTCTGCACTTTTCTGCATCTCTGCTCTTTTGTGCCTTATTTCTGCTCATTTTCCCTTCCTCTCGCTCTGCCCTTTCACTTGTTTTCACTCGTTTTTCTACCCCTTTTATCTTTCACCTTTCTGCACTTTTCTGCATCTCTGCTCTTTTGTGCCTTATTTCTGCTCATTTTCCCTTCCTCTCGCTCTGCCCTTTCACTAGCTTTCACTCGTTTTTCTACCCTCTTTTATCTTTCACCTTTCTGCATCTCTGCTCTTTTGTGCCTTATTTCTGCCTATTTTCCCTTTTTTCTTTATCCCTTATTTCCTCTTGTTACCTTTCCCCGCCGCTGCTGCCCCCGCGGCCCCTCCCCCCAGCGCGACCGGCCAATCCAGCTCCCCTCCCCGCTCCCGCCTCCCAGCTGTCCAGCCCTCCCGACCCCTACTTAATGGCGGCCACTGCGGGGACAGGCGAGCAAGACCACTGACTCATTGTCAGTGAAATTGCTCTCCCACCCTCGCAGCTCCACCATTAAGTGAGGCCTGCCCCTGCCCCTGCACTCTCGAGTGTTGGTGATCGAGGCCCTCCTCCACCCGCAGGTTTCCCTGCGCCTCATCCCTGGTGGTCCAGTGGACCTCTGTCTCCTTCCTCTAACTCTGCTCTTTCACTCGTTTTTCTACCCTTTTCTATCTTTCACCTTTCTGCACTTTTCTGCATCTCTGCTCTTTTGTGCCTTATTTCTGCTCATTTTCCCTTCCTCTCGCTCTGCCCTTTCACTTGCTTTCACTCGTTTTTCTACCCTCTTTTATCTTTCACCTTTCTGCACTTTTCTGCATCTCTGCTCTTTTGTGCCTTATTTCTGCTCATTTTCCCTTCCTCTCGCTCTGCCCTTTCACTAGCTTTCACTCGTTTTTCTACCCTCTTTTATCTTTCACCTTTCTGCATCTCTGCTCTTTTATGCCTTATTTCTGCCTATTTTCCCTTTTTTCTTTATCCCTTATTTCCTCCCTTTACCTTTCCCCGCCGCTGCTGCCCCCGCAGCCCCTCCCCCCAGCGCGACCGGCCCAATCCAGCTCCCCTCCCCGCTCCCGCCTCCCAGCTGTCCAGCCCTCCCGACCCCTACTTAATGGCGGCCACTGCGGGGACAGGCGAGCAAGACCACTGACTCATTGTCAGTGAAATTGCTCTCCCACTCTCGCAGCTCCACCATTAAGTGAGGCCTGCCCCTGCCCCTGCACTCTCGAGTGTTGGTGATCGAGGCCCTCCTCCACCCGCAGGTTTCCCAGCTCCTCATCCCTGGTGGTCCAGTGGACCTCTGTCTCCTTCCTCTAACTCTGCTCTTTCACTCGTTTTTCTACCCTTTTCTATCTTTCACCTTTCTGCACTTTTCTGCATCTCTGCTCTTTTGTGCCTTATTTCTGCTCATTTTCCCTTCCTCTCGCTCTGCCCTTTCACTTGTTTTCACTCGTTTTTCTACCCTCTTTTATCTTTCACCTTTCTGCACTTTTCTGCATCTCTGCTCTTTTCTGCCTTATTTCTGCTCATTTTCCCTTCCTCTCGCTCTGCCCTTTCACTTGTTTTCACTCGTTTTTCTACCCCCTTTTATCTTTCACCTTTCTGCACTTTTCTGCATCTCTGCTCTTTTGTGCCTTATTTCTGCTCATTTTCCCTTCCTCTCGCTCTGCCCTTTCACTAGCTTTCACTCGTTTTTCTACCCTCTTTTATCTTTCACCTTTCTGCATCTCTGCTCTTTTGTGCCTTATTTCTGCCTATTTTCCCTTTTTTCTTTATCCCTTATTTCCTCCCGTTACCTTTCCCCGCCGCTGCTGCCCCCGCGGCCCCTCCCCCCAGCGCGACCGGCCAATCCAGCTCCCCTCCCCGCTCCCGCCTCCCAGCTGTCCAGCCCTCCCGACCCCTACTTAATGGCGGCCACTGCGGGGACAGGCGAGCAAGACCACTGACTCATTGTCAGTGAAATTGCTCTCCCACCCTCGCAGCTCCACCATTAAGTGAGGCCTGCCCCTGCCCCTGCACTCTCGAGTGTTGGTGATCGAGGCCCTCCTCCACCCGCAGGTTTCCCTGCGCCTCATCCCTGGTGGTCCAGTGGACCTCTGTCTCCTTCCTCTAACTCTGCTCTTTCACTCGTTTTTCTACCCTTTTCTATCTTTCACCTTTCTGCACTTTTCTGCATCTCTGCTCTTTTGTGCCTTATTTCTGCTCATTTTCCCTTCCTCTCGCTCTGCCCTTTCACTTGTTTTCACTCGTTTTTCTACCCTCTTTTATCTTTCACCTTTCTGCACTTTTCTGCATCTCTGCTCTTTTGTGCCTTATTTCTGCTCATTTTCCCTTCCTCTCGCTCTGCCCTTTCACTAGCTTTCACTCGTTTTTCTACCCTCTTTTATCTTTCAGCTTTCTGCATCTCTGCTCTTTTGTGCCTTATTTCTGCCTATTTTCCCTTTTTTCTTTATCCCTTATTTCCTCCCTTTACCTTTCCCCGCCGCTGCTGCCCCCGCGGCCCCTCCCCCCAGCGCGACCGGCCAATCCAGCTCCCCTCCCCGCTCCCGCCTCCCAGCTGTCCAGCCCTCCCGACCCCTACTTAATGGCGGCCACTGCGGGGACAGGCGAGCAAGACCACTGACTCATTGTCAGTGAAATTGCTCTCCCACCCTCGCAGCTCCACCATTAAGTGAGGCCTGCCCCTGCCCCTGCACTCTCGAGTGTTGGTGATCGAGGCCCTCCTCCACCCGCAAGTTTCCCTGCGCCTCATCCCTGGTGGTCCAGTGGACCTCTGTCTCCTTCCTCTAACTCTGCGGCTGCCCGCGGCCCCCGCAAGGGGCCACCCTAAACGGGCGGCCCCTTTAGTCCCATTTGGGCACTTCCCCACCCCCACTACGAATGCGGGACTCTAGGAGGAGTCCAATTACCAGGCGCGTCACTTCCGGGTCGCAGAGGAGGTGGGGAGGTATTTATTCCTCCCCCGGCCATCCTGGCATCCTCTTTGCGCCGGACACGCCGTCTGGTGGGGGGACTCCTCCTCGAGTCCCGCATTCTTGGCCGTCTTGCGACGTGTGCCACCTGGACCCCGGCCGAGCCTGTGTGCACGGTGAGTGAACCTCCCCAACCCCACTAGTGGGCAGCCCCCAGGCCGGTTTGCGTAGCCCAGCCATTGCCGAGGCTTCTGTGCGCCTGAGGGCTAGTTGGGGTTTGCGGTTGCTCCCGGCACGCCCAGGCCAGCATCCTGGGCGCAGGCCACTCGTACGGGTCATGCGCCCCCGGGGCATCGGGGCGAGAGAAGGCCTTGTATCTGGTCAGGCTCCCGGGTTTCCGGGGGGCTTGAGAACGGCGTAGGAGGAAGACATGCTTGGGGGGGTTGGAGCGCTGCCGGCGCCGTTTAACCCCGCACCCCTTCCCCTGTAGCTTGGTGGGGTTTTGCAGACTGCCTTACGGGCCTTCCTCAGGAGCTGCAGATGGTCGCGGGAGTGTTGATCACCTCCCTCCCACGCCGACTGGTCGGGCGGTTTGTCACGTTGTCCTGAGGTCGGGTGGTCGCGTGTCGTGAGGCTTACTGAGTGCGGCCAAATGCTCTTCCTCTCACCGACCCCCTCTCCCCTGGGTCTCACCACGCCTGGCTATGCCCGTGTGGGACCCAGTCCTAGCTGCATTATCCCTGGTCCGGCCCCCGCAGGAGGCCCACCGGTCCGGTGCGGACCCTGCAGGGGGGCTGTGGCATGGAATTGGGACGGGTGCAGGTTTAGGGGGATTTTCCCATCTAGGCCTCACGCCGTCTACGGGTCGTGCTGTAGGATTGCTGCGAGTTCCTACTCGTGTCGTGTGGTCGGTCGGAGTGGAAGTGAGGTTAGTTACGACCACGCACCCCCCCAGGTCCCACCACGCGGGCAACCGCCCCTGAGAGATCCCCGTCCCATGGGTTGGCCTTCTGCCCATGGTTTCCGGCGCTGTAGAGTGCTTGTTGGTATTCGGGGCGAAGGATTGGGGCGGGCAAAAAGGTGGTTTCACTCTCCCGCCGCGCATCCCGGTCGTCCAGCGCCGAGCGGGGAGGCGGTCAGCTCCTCGATCGATTTCCCAGCACGAGACCGGGCCCTCCGCAGGTGGTCCTCGCAATACATGTGGGCCACTGGAGCGAGCCCTCACAAGCTTACTGAGGCTACTAAGCGGGCCGCATCCCCGCCTTATTTTATCTGCCCCCTCCCTCCCCCTCTGCAGGGCCGGGGGCGCAGTCGCTTGTGCGTCCGGGGCACCCATTGTGCGCACCCACCTTTACGGCCGCGCTCAGGGCGGCGCCTGGGCCGGTGTTACGCCCGGGCAGTATAGACCGCACGTCCCGTGGCCAGGCATTCTTTCAAAGGGTAGGCACGCCGTATGGTAACACCTCTCGGAGCAGGGCTTGCGTGGTGGGGGCGACAGCAGCGAGCCCTGCGGCGCTCACCCCTTCCCGGTTTACAGGGGGGGGGTGGGGGGAGCTGCGATGGCGGTCCATCCCTGGTCCTCAGCCCGCGTGGGCAGGTTCTTGCGAGGTGGAGCAGGCATGGGGGCGGAGCAGGAGGGGGGGGCAGTGAGCCTCGTTTGGGACCCTCACCCCTCCGTTCCTTAGTAACCGGCAGCGCTGCTTCAGGGTCCCAACGGTGGATTGGGCGGGGCAGTGAGTGTCGCATGGCTCCCCTCTCGCGGCTTCACTCACTATTCAGTGCCCCAGCAGCACGTTCCAGTTTCTGGGCCTCAGCTCGGCGGGGGGGCGGGCGGACAGCCAGTCTCGTGCCCCCCTACGCTGCCTCTGCTCGGCTGAGCAATTGCCGAGGCCCGGCTCGCAGGGTTCGGATGTTGCATGTGGGGAGGGCAGCAAGCATCGAGGGCTCCCTCTCCACCCGAGGCGGGTGCCGTCCTGGTGCCCGTTTCCGGGCGTCGGCCCGTGGGCACAGGAGTTATAGATGAGGCAATAGATTTGGGCTGAGGCGAGCAACAGTGCGTCAGCATCTACGGTCCTCCGCCCCCGCTTTAAGCATGCGGGGCGGCTCGGAAGGAGCAAGCGAGCCAGCAGTCTCTGTGGGGAAGCGGGGGGATCGCGATGCAGCATCGTCCCGGACAGCGAACCGCCACTTGAAGGGGGACGGTCTCAGGAGTGTGCGTGCCGTCCCCGGTCCGAGGGGCAGGTGACCACCATGGGTCTGCGCCTGCCACCTGCTTATCCCCGTTTTCAGGGAGTCCGTGCTGGCTGCCTGCTTTCTATGCCTTCGTGTTTCAGCCGGCTGCGGGGAAGCTTGATCCGAGCTTTTCCTCCACGCAGGGGGGCTGGCTGCCTTTTCCTTGCCCAAGAGCTACAGATGCAGGCGTGCTCTGTGAGTGCCGCGGAACTGGTCCTACGGCCAGCTGTGCAGACTGCTAGGCCGGCGGAGTCACTGGCGGGATGGGAGGGCCCCGGGATTGTATTCTGTCTCGTGTGACATCTTTGGAATGCGGCGTACATTTCGAAGCATTGGTTGATTGGGGCCAGATTGAGCCTGAATATCACAATGCATGTCTTTCTTGCAAAACGGCTGTAAGTTAATTAAAGGCTGTTTCCTTGTGGGTCTGCCTGCAGAGCGCTAGGAAACAACCAAAGGTGGCGGGGACGGATGTCTCCTCGAACCAGCCTGGTCTGGTTGCAGCAAGGCAGGAGCCTGAGAATCGCTATGTGTGGCAATAGATTGTAGTTATGTTATGATAACTTAAGGTATCATAAAAATTTTACGGTGTTTAGCGGAAAGGGCACAAGAGCAAGTCGTCCCCTGTTGTAAGGTAACGAGCGCTCATATAAGCGAGCCAAACATTTTGTCACAGCGATGCAAGAGGGGGAGGGGCGCCCAGGATGTTTTGGGAGCCCTTGGGCTGTTGTGCCCTCCGCCGTTTGCGCAGTGCGCCAACTGAACTGAAAGAATTCGTTGTGCCTGTTACTTGCACTAAATATCATGTGTCATGGGGGATGAGGTATTTGCAGGGTGGCCACAAACTTATCTAACTGATGTTAAATTTTCCAGGCCGCGTCTCGAACTAGTGGCAGTATTTACAACAAGTGGGTCTCCAGCACAGAGCCCATGCTATGGTTTGTTGAGTCGCCTTTGTGTAGTTAGACTGCACTATGGAGCTGTGCCTCGTGGCCCATGATCCCAGCTGGTTCGTGTATGGCATCTGCATTCCCTCTTTTGTGTGCATGGCGTCCGCTTTCGGGCAGTCTAGCGGGGGCCAGTGGTGAGTACTGACCCCGCAGGTTCATTGGTCAAATTCGTGTGGTCTCAGCCCGGGGAACAATTGAGCAGCGTGGTGAGTGCATGCAGCTAATTGTTGTACTGTAAGTATAGCTCTGTGTCTAGTAGAGCAGTGCTTAGCCTCAACCTGTTTAGTAAGTCAAGGAAATACGATCGCAATTTGATCATATTTTCTATTTTGATTCGCATTTTGCAAATTGTTTGCTTTTACACGATTGTTGATGGAGGGGCCAACATACATGGAAATCCACCTGTATAATACGAGCACGTAGGATTGTTAGCAATCGCTAACTTCGCTGGGCGCTTTTGCTGTCAGTGTTGACAGATGACCTCTGGTGTATTCTTGTTTATGGCCATTCCGCGCCTTTGAGTGGGCAGGGGATCTTGGCTCAATTTGGCCCATGGGCACGGTTGCCGCGTGCACTCCATGGCACAGGGGCGGTACTGTTAGGAGAACGGCGGGATGTGGGTCCTTCCTTGTTTTGCATTGCTTGGGCAACAGGGGTTTTTGGTGCTCCGCATTGCGGTGGGCATTACATGGAAGTAAGTGTTCGGGGTAACGTGGCGTTCTTTCTCGTTTCACCAGTTTCATGTTTTCATCGTGATTTGTACTGACATTTTGGGCTAACCTGTGTTGGCATGTTGGTGGACTTAGGGTCACGCAACAACTGCAACAGGAAGGGGTCTTCCGATACATTATACATGGTTTAGTATCCAGGCCACGGAGTGGCTGCGTGACACTCTGGTGTTGGAAGGGTCAGCCGGTTGGCAGGCAGTCTAGATCTGGGTTCCTAGTTCGGGCCTGTCCAAGCATGGGTTCAAGTGCCAGATGTCGGCCCTGGGATATTTATCACAGGCCTGCAGAACAGATTGTGGCGAATCTGGTGAATACAGTGGGCTCACTCCGCAGGGTAGTAAGCAAGAGCCCAGCACTTTTCCATGGGGCTGTAGGGTGGCGCAGGCAACTATGTTGTCACAGCCAAAACAACAAAGTTTTCATTAACGCCGCAAGTGCAGGGGCATGGGGGCCTCATGAGAGTAACTAGCCCACTGCAACCTTACAATGTACTGTGTAACCCAACTTGAGGGGAGGGGTACTTTACTTGTGCACTTTCAACCATGAAGCCAAGTTTACTTCGCGGGGCTCTGCTCACACTGATGTGGGCCAAGATCACACACAGCATTTGATGAGAGTGAGGGGTCAGTCATATATGGCGATTTATGAGTATTTGCCAGAGGGAGCGAAGGTGACCTCACAGACTTGATCAGTGATAATCTCATGGTTCATCTTTTGTCCCAATTGCGGACAGGCTCTGTTTTGCAAAGAATAGTACTTTGTCTCATTCGAGTGCCGCACTTGCCTCTTTCGCAGTATAACAAGGTCAAGTTTGTCTCCAATGCGGGATTGTGCGCCGCCAGACCGTTTGCAAAAGGGCTGCTGCTTTCTGGTTTCGGCACCTGGCATGCGCGCAGGTGGCCTGTCTGGCTGTTGCGGGAGTGCGGAGGGACTCCGGTGGTCTCTACAGTTCCCTGATAAACTGCTTCTAGTGGTTTCGTCTGGCTACAGCTGGGTTTTACACACATGTCGACATGCTTATTGGCTGGCGCAGCACTTGGTCATCAGTCCGTACCCTCGTACTGGGGATCACCCAGGGAAAAGGGCACATTAGTGCTTAGTCACCCATGAATGATATGTACAAACTGGCACGCGGTGCGTTGGGGTTTGTGCCACCCGGAGCTGGGGGCGTATGTGGGCACACGCATTGCCCGTGCATTGTGCTTTGGCCGGTTTGTTTAATCTTTTCATAGGGAAGAGATATGCAGGTTACCTAATCGCTCACAGCATGGCACATTAAGGACGCAAACCGGGTTGTTACCCATTAAATGTTTTATAATATATGCTTTGGGGCACCTGCAGCAGTGAGGGATGCTTCCTGAGCGCCTAGGACTTGAGGTTTGGTAGCACTCCCTCCCCAGGGCTTTCAGCAGAATGGCCACAGGCTAGTGCAGGTCAAAGGGGGATTCCTGCGCGGTGCTGGTAGAATGTCACGTACCGTTAAGGGCATGTTACTACTAAAGTCGTCCCAAAGTTTTGGGGTCAAACTGGGTGGAGCAGTAAGACTACAGGCATTGGGAAGCTTTTAGCATTCCCTCATTTTAGTAAGGGCAGCTATCTGTACAGAATTACCAGCGAGTGGGGTAACATTCACCGGTTATTCAGCGCCATCATGCCTCCGCCCCTTGACACAGCTCAATTCCTGCATGCCCACTGTGAGGGAGGTTACTGCCAGTGCCTTAATTGGCACCAATGCTTTAGACCTCCATTCCATCCCACGAGTCCTAGTAGTGCTCCCACCAAGTCGGACGCTATAGAGAAGTTGGAAACATGGCGACTAGCATTGGCACGATCGCCGAACCTCACATGGGCCTTACAAATCCAGTTTCAGCATAGGTACTAGTGGAGAAATCCCGGCATATGGGATTTGGTTGACCACAAAGGAGAGAACTGGTTAACATGTTGGTTATGTCATTGAATTGGACGATATCTACACAGCAACAGGTGGATAGGGCATGGGTGCATGCGGCACATTTGTTAATGGTGCTGGATAATTATTGTTTTCTCTAGGTAACTGGGATCTCGTGCCCAGGTGCTGTCTTTTTTGGCCGTCGGTTACCAGCCAAAATGGTGGGAGATTACAATTTTACATTTACTCTGTGCTGTGTTACGCTAAGTGCAGTTCCTACCGGCAGCTAACGGGGTTGTGCTAACTGAGCTGTAGGACGGTGGCCCGATTGACCTAGTGAGTTATGTAATCCCTGTGAGGTCATGATGAGTTTTGGTAGCACAGGGTAATAGTGGCAGATGAAACTAAGTTTCTCCCGTATGGTCGATACAAAGGGTAATAAAAATAACCTGGTATGGAGTCTCTTCTGTAATGTGCCACTATGGGTGTGCGGTTGGCACATTAAATTTACACTGCCTCTGGGATAAGCCAAAGTCCCTGCCTGGCCACCTAATGGGTGGGCAGGTGTCCGCTAAGTGTGTACTCCCTTCTCCTGACTAGAGAGGTGGGTTCGGACATGCTTAGGTGCATACCCTAGCCAACCAGAAACTCCATTTACTACATGGTAGAGAATGCATAGGAGTTGTTTGCAGTCCATTCGCATCCGCCCCACAGGGCGAATGCTTTAGGGCACAAGGTTTGTGGAGGGCTCCTGTTTGGGAGGGTGATTACAGGGACACAGGTGGTGTGACGGCAAAGCGAGACTGTCAGCTCATGCTGGGTAGGAGGTTCCGTATCACCAACCAGAAGGGTGCCATGTGGCAAAACCAGTAAATAATGTTTAAGCATGATATAGATGCTGGTCAGGAGAGGTTTGTCAAAGGTATTACACTTATGCCTGGCATTCACAACCCATCCACACCAAGCCTATTGCCCAGGTCCTGGGCCGCATACACACAGCCCGGTACTAGGCACCTGCGGTTGTCAGGCCATGAGTTACTAAATTACAACTGTACAGTGGGCATACTTGCTGACCGGGCAGTATTGCTACGGCCTCCAAGGGCTGAATAGTCAGACACCAGTCGCCTCAATCACAAGGAACACGACCATCATAACTTGAATCTTTGCCTTGAGAAAGCCCTCGGCCAATGGGCCACACGGGCGAAACACGTGTCGGCTGTTTTTGTCTTATGCCTGTTTTTGCCTTATGCATGAGAATAAGAATAAACACCAGGTATTTGAAACCTACCAAAGAAATATTGGAAATTATTCCGTCTACTAAACACAAATTAAGAAGGCACAACCCTCCACCCCCTACCTAAACCAGTAGCAGTGAGTGTGGTTTGCCCACAGTGCAGTTGTTAGAAGAATTTAAATTCCATGTACAGGTTATACTGAACTTGCTACCAGCGGGTCTAGTGTGTGAGCGGGTTAACTGCTTTGAAAAAGGCATAAAAGGAGTATGGCATAACGCATAGACCACCAGGAATTAAATCGGGGACCAGCTACTCTTACACATGGATTTCGGTGGAGGGCAATTAAGTCCGGGGTAACCAAGGGTACCGGGTCGAGTGCTTTGCATCTTGGGTCAAAGCGGGTTGGCACACAGGGGGTGTCCAGGATCGTCCAGGCACACTCTGCAGTGTAGAATGCAAAAGAACTGCACATTGCCACTATTGTGAGTGTGGCAGATGCAACAATTTGATCCCGGCCAAAGCAAACCAAGGTTCTTATGGTCTGATGCACAACATACAACTGTTCACTCCAGCTTCACTGAAGGTAGTCTGTTAGCAGAGGTATAGAACGGTGACGTCTTGCGCCAGGGTGTGGACATTGCACGGGCGACACAGCAGATAGGCTGCTGTCAGACGAGGGTGCTTGCGGGCTAGGAGGCCAGGCAATGTAGCAGAACCAATTCCAAGGACCTCTCTCCCCCACCGGACTGCCCGAGAATGTGAGTGCTGTGGGATTTGCTATGATACAGGTATTTTCCTGCCCATACAGGGGCAGAAGGGTACATTGCAGGTATCTGCACAAATAGAGTGGGGGCAAGACCTATAGACGATGTGCACCGGTAACCGCAAGAGGGTGGTGCTAAGAGCAAATCTCGCAGCGGCAAGTTAGCCAGGTGGCATGTGTCAGTTGGTTAGGCCAGAATGTGTGCCGTGGCTCCAAGAGCAGCTTGGAATGTGTCTGGAGCACCATCGCTGACAAATCCAGAGCACACACTGCACCTCGGCCCAGTAGGTGAAGGCCATGTGCTCAGGTGCGGCTTGATCTTGTGGAAGGAAATATTCCCTGCGATAAAGTACTAGGTCATTAGCTGGGTTGGGCATCAAGGGTCACAGCTGGTTAGCAGGTATGTGTGTATCTGTGATCGAGCTTTAGTTAAGCAAGCCTGGTAGGCGGCGTAAGTTGTCACTCAAAATGGTTGCTATGACTGCAATGGTAGTGCGCTATGCGAACAGTCGTGTTCGCCAGGGTATTAATCGCAAGGGTCTGTGCACATGTCTGGTCAACTTCAACAAAGTAGGTGCACTCTGCTCCCTGGGCAGGTCACGGGTTGCTTCAGTGATGCATGAAATGCCCCGTCCGCATAGCCATAGTGTATAGCCTGGTTGTGGAAGCGGTCTTCGAAGCAAGTGTGCTGCTGTTCCATAAATTGGGGAAACAGGTCTTAGGGAGCACGAAATGCTAGAAGGACTGCAACTACAGGTTGCAGGAGGTGGGAGCCACATCAGCTTGAAGGGTAATATAGCGATGTTTAAACGTAGAGCTCCCTCCAGGGAGGCCATCACATTCTTGCAGGTAATGCGAGACACTGGTACATTCCCAGAGAAGGATAAACCGCCCCAGGCGCAAGTCGCAGAGCAAGGGGCTTTGGCTTCATCAGGCATGGGCTATGCCGGGCGAACACCAAAGGTTAATTTGACAAAGTTGGGTGCACTTTGCACAGGTGGGCTTGGATCTGTTCCTACTGGACATGAATGAGGCCCGGGAAATTGCAGGTTGCAGTGAGAAAGGAACTGTTTTGGTGGGGGGCTCTTTAGGCGACGGCGGCCGACTCCAGAGCTTTGGCGGAGTTACAGGGCGATCGGGAAGCAGATGGGTACAGAAGGGTACCTCTGCGTGGGCACAATAGGGGTGCCAGAGCCAAATCCCAGGAGCCTCATGGGAGGGTCCTGGAACAATTACGTCGGCGCCCCGTTAGTCCTTCGGGCGGTTGTGGGCCTGAACAACCGGGGGCTTGCCTTGCTACGCTCCGCCTTGAAAGGGGCGTGAGTAATAAGGGACCAAAGTGTCACGTGATCCAGTAAGGGGATCACCCCCATAAGGGTAGCGCTGATTGGATTCTCCACAGTGCTTGGCTCATCAGGCGGGCAGGGCAGCATAGAGTGGTACAGCTGCCTGCCCTTGGATCGCCCGTAAGATAACCCACCATATTTGCATACTTTTGTATGGAATAAACCTGCAGCAATATTTTCCCAAACAAAAGTTGTGTTGTGTATTTATTTATGCATGCATACTCTGTTGTGGTGTGGGTGGGGTGTGTTGCTAATGGTGGGACTATGCGGCTGCCCGCGGCCTCGCAGGGGCCACCCTAAACGGGAGGCCCCTTTAGTCCCATTTGGGCACTTCCCCACCCCCACTACGAATGCGGGACTCTAGGAGGAGTCCCCTTACCAGGCGCGTCACTTCCGGGTCGCAGAGGAGGTGGGGAGGTATTTATGCCTCCCCGGCCATCCTGGCATCCTCTTTGCGCCGGACACGCCGTCTCCCACCCTACCGCTTACCCGGCGTGGGGTTGGCAGGCGAAGTACGTAGAACGTTGTAATGTTTTCTTTTGTCGTTGCAGGCGGAGTTACAGGGCGATCTGGAAGCAGATGGGTACAGAAGGGTACCTCTGCGTGGGCACAATAGGGGTGCCAGAGCCAAATCCCAGGAGCCTCATGGGAGGGTCCTGGAACAACTACGTCGGCGCCCGTTAGTCCTTCGGGCAGTTGTGGGCCTGAACAACCGGGGCTTGCCTTGCTACGCTCCGCCCTGAAAGGGGCGTGAGTAATAAGGGACCAAAGTGTCACGTGATCCAGTAAGGGGATCACCCCCATAAGGGTAGCGCTGATTGGATTCTCCACAGTGCTTGGCTCATCAGGCGGGCAGGGCAGCATAGAGTGGTACAGCTGCCTGCCCTTGGATCGCCCGTAAGATAACCCACCATATTTGCATACTTTTGTATGGAATAAACCTGCAGCAATATTTTCCCAAACAAAAGTTGTGTTGTGTATTTATTTATGCATGCATACTCTGTTGTGGTGTGGGTGGGGTGTGTTGCCAATGGTGGGACTATGCTCTTTCACTCGTTTTTCTACCCTTTTTATCTTTCACCTTTCTGCACTTTTCTGCATCTCTGCTCTTTTGTGCCTTATTTCTGCTCATTTTCCCTTCCTCTCGCTCTGCCCTTTCACTTGTTTTCACTCGTTTTTCTACCCTCTTTTATCTTTCACCTTTCTGCACTTTTCTGCATCTCTGCTCTTTTGTGCCTTATTTCTGCTCATTTTCCCTTCCTCTCGCTCTGCCCTTTCACTAGCTTTCACTCGTTTTTCTACCCTCTTTTATCTTTCACCTTTCTGCATCTCTGCTCTTTTGTGCCTTATTTCTGCCTATTTTCCCTTTTTTCTTTATCCCTTATTTCCTCCCTTTACCTTTCCCCGCCGCTGCTGCCCCCGCAGCCCCTCCCCCAGCGCGACCGGCCAATCCAGCTCCCCTCCTTGCTCCCGCCTCCCAGCTGTCCAGCCCTCCCCGACCCCTACTTAATGTCGGCCACTGCGGGGACAGGCGAGCAAGACCACTGACTCATTGTCAGTGAAATTGCTCTCCCACCCTCGCAGCTCCACCATTAAGTGAGGCCTGCCCCTGCCCCTGCACTCTCGAGTGTTGGTGATCGAGGCCCTCCTCCACCCGCAGGTTTCCCTGCGCCTCATCCCTGGTGGTCCAGTGGACCTCTGTCTCCTTCCTCTAACTCTGCTCTTTCACTCGTTTTTCTACCCTTTTTATCTTTCACCTTTCTGCACTTTTCTGCATCTCTGCTCTTTTGTGCCTTATTTCTGCTCATTTTCCCTTCCTCTCGCTCTGCCCTTTCACTTGTTTTCACTCGTTTTTCTACCCTCTTTTATCTTTCACCTTTCTGCACTTTTCTGCATCTCTGCTCTTTTGTGCCTTATTTCTGCTCATTTTCCCTTCCTCTCGCTCTGCCCTTTCACTAGCTTTCACTCGTTTTTCTACCCTCTTTTATCTTTCAGCTTTCTGCATCTCTGCTCTTTTGTGCCTTATTTCTGCCTATTTTCCCTTTTTTCTTTATCCCTTATTTCCTCCCTTTACCTTTCCCCGCCGCTGCTGCCCCCGCGGCCCCTCCCCCCAGCGCGACCGGCCAATCCAGCTCCCCTCCCCGCTCCCGCCTCCCAGCTGTCCAGCCTCCTCGACCCCTACTTAATGGCGGCCACTGCGGGGACAGGCGAGCAAGACCACTGACTCATTGTCAGTGAAATTGCTCTCCCACCCTCGCAGCTCCACCATTAAGTGAGGCCTGCCCCTGCCCCTGCACTCTCGAGTGTTGGTGATCGAGGCCCTCCTCCACCCGCAGGTTTCCCTGCGCCTCATCCCTGGTGGTCCAGTGGACCTCTGTCTCCTTCCTCTAACTCTGCTCTTTCACTCGTTTTTCTACCCTTTTTTATCTTTCACCTTTCTGCACTTTTCTGCATCTCTGCTCTTTTGTGCCTTATTTCTGCTCATTTTCCTTTCCTCTCGCTCTGCCCTTTCACTTGTTTTCACTCGTTTTTCTACCCTCTTTTATCTTTCACCTTTCTGCACTTTTCTGCATCTCTGCTCTTTTGTGCCTTATTTCTGCTCATTTTCCCTTCCTCTCGCTCTGCCCTTTCACTAGCTTTCACTCGTTTTTCTACCCTCTTTTATCTTTCACCTTTCTGCATCTCTGCTCTTTTGTGCCTTATTTCTGCCTATTTTTCCTTTTTTCTTTATCCCTTATTTCCTCCCTTTACCTTTCCCCGCCGCTGCTGCCCCCGCGGCCCCTCCCCCCAGCGCGACCGGCCAATCCAGCTCCCCTCCCCGCTCCCGCCTCCCAGCTGTCCAGCCCTCCTCGACTCCTACTTAATGGCGGCCACTGCGGGGACAGGCGAGCAAGACCACTGACTTGATTGTCAGTGAAATTGCTCTCCCACCCTCGCAGCTCCACCATTAAGTGAGGCCTGCCCCTGCCCCTGCACTCTCGAGTGTTGGTGATCGAGGCCCTCCTCCACCCGCAGGTTTCCCTGCGCCTCATCCCTGGTGGTCCGGTGGACCTCTGTCTCCTTCCTCTAACTCTGCTCTTTCACTCGTTTTTCTACCCTTTTTTATCTTTCACCTTTCTGCACTTTTCTGCATCTCTGCTCTTTTGTGCCTTATTTCTGCTCATTTTCCCTTCCTCTCGCTCTGCCCTTTCACTTCTTTTCACTCGTTTTTCTACCCTCTTTTATCTTTCACCTTTCTGCACTTTTCTGCATCTCTGCTCTTTTGTGCCTTATTTCTGCTCATTTTCCCTTCCTCTCGCTCTGCCCTTTCACTAGCTTTCACTCGTTTTTCTACCCTCTTTTATCTTTCACCTTTCTGCATCTCTGCTCTTTTGTGCCTTATTTCTGCCTATTTTCCCTTTTTTCTTTATCCCTTATTTCCTCCCTTTACCTTTCCCCGCCGCTGCTGCCCCCGCGGCCCCTCCCCCCAGCGCGACCGGCCAATCCAGCTCCCCTCCCCGCTCCCGCCTCCCAGCTGTCCAGCCCTCCCCGACTCCCTACTTAATGGCGGCCACTGCGGGGACAGGCGAGCAAGACCACTGACTCATTGTCAGTGAAATTGCTCTCCCACCCTCGCAGCTCCACCATTAAGTGAGGCCTGCCCCTGCACTCTCGAGTGTTGGTGATCGAGGCCCTCCTCCACCCGCAGGTTTCCTGCGCCTCATCCCTGGTGGTCCAGTGGACCTCTGTCTCCTTCCTCTAACTCTGCTCTTTCACTCGCTTTTCTACCCTTTTTATCTTTCACCTTTCTGCACTTTTTTGCATCTCTGCTCTTTTGTGCCTTATTTCTGCTCATTTTCCCTTCCTCTCGCTCTGCCCTTTCACTTGTTTTCACTCGTTTTTCTACCCTCTTTTATCTTTCACCTTTCTGCACTTTTCTCCATCTCTGCTCTTTTGTGCCTTATTTCTGCTCATTTTCCCTTCCTCTCGCTCTGCCCTTTCACTAGCTTTCACTCGTTTTTCTACCCTCTTTTATCTTTCACCTTTCTGCATCTCTGCTCTTTTGTGCCTTATTTCTGCCTATTTTCCCTTTTTTCTTTATCCCTTATTTCCTCCCTTTACTTTTCCCCGCCGCTGCTGCCCCCGCGGCCCCTCCCCCCAGCGCGACCGGCCAATCCAGCTCCCTCCCCGCTCCCGCCTCCCACCTGTCCAGCCCTCCCCGACCCCTACTTAATGGCGACCACGGGCTGTGGGCGCGCCGCTGGCGTGCCGAAGGCGCGTCAAAGGCAAGCCCGTCTGCGCCCGTCCGCGACCCGACCGCGACCAGCGCCAGGAACCCTGGACCTCCGCCCCGCCAACGCTACGACCCAGCAGCACTCCACGCACTCAACCCAGGCCGCAACAACAACTGCAAGCTAGCATCACCAGCCGACTCCCACGGACCCTTCAGCTGTCACCGCTGCCGGCACACCTGCAGCACCGCCAAGAACACGGATCCAGCACAACCCACCCACAAGAACACAACCGAACCGAAGACCCTGCAATGCATCCTCCTCAACGTCCGATCCCTCCACAAACACGCCACAGAAATCTGGGACCTCCTCGACAGCACCACCCCGGACGTAGCGTTCTTCACCGAAACCTGGAACAACACCACCTCGGGACCGGACATCGCCATCGCCATCCCCCAAAGATACAAGATCTCCAGGAAGGACCGCCCCACCCGCCCAGGAGGAGGAATCGCCATCGTCCACAAATCCAGCCTCCGCCTGAGCACACTCCCTGACGAGCCCACAGAACTGATGGAACACCTTTACTTCAAGATACTGGCCAGCCCCACCGCCACCCTCCGAGGAACCCTCATCTACCGACCCCTGGACCCCGCGGACCCTTCGCCAACTCCATCACGGACATTATCGCCCCGCAGGCCATCGCATCCACCAACTACACCCTGCTGGGAGACCTCAACTTCCACCTCGACAACCAACTGGACCCCAACACCACATCCCTCCTGGACAACCTCCACAACATTGGACTGCGCCAGATCGTGACCGAGCCCACGCACTCAGCAGGACACACCCTCGACCCCCTCTTCACTACAGGAAACTCCATCACCTTCAGCCACACCACCGAACTCCCATGGACCGACCATCGTTGCGTCCACTTCACCTTCAGAACACCCACCATCCACAGACACCAGCACCTGCTTCCACGAAGAAACTGGACCAAAATCACCGACGACCAGCTCACCTCCTCACTCAACAACTCCACCCCAACCATCGCGGAAAACGACGACCCCAACACCGCAGCCCGAACCCTGCATAGATGGATCACGGACAGCACCAACACCATAGCCCCCTCAAGAAAAACAACAATACCCGCGCCAAGAAAGCCAGATGGTTTACCACCGAACTTCGAGAGTCCAGAAGCACATGCCGCCGCCTCGAAAAGGCCTGGAGGAACACCAAATCCACAGAAGCCCACGACAACTTCAGAGCCGCCACCAACGCCCACCATCAACTCATCAGAGAAACGAGGAAAAAGCGATTGAAGACAGAATCTCCACCCACGCGCACAACGGCAAGGAACTCTTCAGCATCATCAAGGAGTTCGCCCAACCCACTAGCGAGTCTACCGACATCCCTCCCTCACAAGACCTCTGCGACAAACTCAGCACCTTTTTCCACCACAAAATCAAGAGCATCTACGACAACTTCGACGAAGACAACCAACACACTGAACCCTCACCAACCACCCCCGACACCCGGAAACCAGCGATTGACGACTGGACAGCCCTCACCACGGAAGACACACTGAAGACAATGAAGTCAATCCACTCAGGGGCCCCCACGGACCCCTGCCCCCACCACATCTTCAACAGAGCCGCCGACACCATCGCACCCATGCTCCGCCACACCATCAACCGCTCCCTGGCGACCGCCTCATTCCCCGATGACTGGAAACACGCCGAGGTCAACCCCTCCTAAAGAAACCCTCAGCGGACCCCACCGACCTCAAAAACTACAGACCCATCTCCCTGCTCCCGTTCCCAGCGAAAGTCATCGAGAAAGCCATCAACAGCCAACTCGCCACATTCATTGAAGAACACAACATCCTCGACTCCTCCCAATCCGGCTTCAGAAAAAACCACAGTACGGAAACCGCCCTCCTCGCCGCAACAGACGACATCCGCACCCTACTGGACAAAGGAGAAACAGTAGCCCTCATCCTCCTCGACCTATCAGCGGCGTTCGACACAGTCTCCCACCGCACCCTAATACGCAGACTCTACGACGCAGGAATCCAGGACAAGGCCCTCGACTGGATCCGCTCCTTCCTCTCCGGCAGGACGCAGCGGGTCAGACTCCCCCTTTCCTCTCGGACCCCACACCTACCACCTGCGGAGTCCCCCAGGGCTCCTCCCTCAGCCCGACGCTCTTCAACGTCTACATGGCTCCACTCGCCCCCAACGTCAGAACCTACGGACTCAACATCGTGTCATACGCAGACGACACCCAGCTCATCCTCTCCCTATCCAACGAGCCCAACACCGCCAGACGCAACTTTCGAGAAGGCATGGAAGCCGTCGCTAAATGAATGAAAAACAGCTGCCTACAACTAAACACCAACAAAACAGAAGTACTCATCATGGGCCCAAACCCCGATGCCTGGAGCGACACCTGGTGGCCCCCCGCCCTCGAAAACCCGCCAACCCCCACGGACCACGCACGCAACCTGGGAATCATCCTGGACTCCGAGCTCAAAATGGACCGCCAGATCAACTCTGTCTCGTCTTCCTGCTTCCACACCCTCCGCCTCCTTCGTAAGACCTTCAAATGGATCCCCCTCAAACACCGAAAGACCGTCACTCACGCCCTGGTCACCAGCAGACTCGACTACGGCAACGCACTCTACGCCGGAATAAACAAAAACCTCACCCGCAAGCTACAGAACATCCAGAACGCCGCCGCAAGACTGGTCCTCAACCTGCCAAAACACTGCCACATCTCCCAGCACCTGCGCACACTCCACTGGCTCCCTGCCGAGGCGAGAATCACCTTCAAGATGCTCACCCACGCACACAAGGCCCTCCACGACACCGGACCAGCATACCTGAACAGCCGACTCAAATTCCACGCACCCCAAAGGACCCTACGATCAGCCCAGCTCTCCTACGCCGTGGTCCCCCGCACCAGAAAGACCAGATCGGGAGGCCGCTCCTTCTCCTTCCTCGCGGCCAAAGCATGGAACGCCCTTCCGCTCCACCTCAGACAGACAACATCGCTCCCCATCTTCGCAAGAAACCTCAAAACCTGGCTTTTCGACAGACCCCCTCCTTCATGGATGGAACCTGCACCCCCCCCCCCAGCGCCTTGAGACCCTTACGGGTGAGTAGTCGCGCTTTAACAAACGCCTGATTGATTGATTGGTCGCGTTGTTCTAGACTTTGTCTCTTATGAAGGTCCGTTTGGTGTCTCTTATGCGCTGGTGGTATTCCTTCAGGGCGCTCCTGTGGTTGTTCCGTGCTTCCGTGGTTTTCTGGTTTCGCCAGGTTTTCTCTAGGCATCTGCAGGAGCGTCTGGCTTCTAGTAGTTCTGTGGTGAACCAGGTGGCCTTCAAAGGGCATTGTTTGGCGGGGCGGCGGAGGGGTGCGAGTTTGTCGGCGCAGCAGGAGATCCAGCGGTGAAACTCCCTGGCTGCGGAGTTGGTGTCGGTCGAGGTGCTGGGGGGCTTGGAGGAGGGTGGTGTTGAGAAGTTCCTCTGAGACCTTGCTCCAGTGTGATGCATAGATCTTCTTGCATGTCAGGTATGCATGCATGTCAGGTATGCATATATGGCACAAAGGTAATTGTGACTAGGACTAAGAGACTACGCATTCTAACTCGAGCATCAGAAAAGAGACAAGGAGACGAAAAGATTCCTTACCACTAATGAAGAAACACATTTGGTGCCTTCACGAGCACCTATGCATCTCCAGTGGCAGCTGACATCTTTTGGGGGCCAGCACTTGCTGTAACCCAGCTGTTTTAAGACAGCTGTGTTTAGAGATGTTTAAAGTGCACATGTGTGGCTGGCTGTCACAAGACAGCAGGCCAAAAGACATGCACACTTTTAACAGTGCATAGACAGCCCACCCTCCTCCCTGCTGCTGCTGTCACTCAGCAGCTGCCCTGCCTCCGTCCAGATGCTCTGTTTGGGGTAGGGGATGAAAAATAAAATGGTAATAAATTGCCATTTTATTTTTCATCTCTGGGGTTTTGGGGCGGGGGATTTTAAGTGGGGCGACGCTCCTCCGCTCCATCGGAGAAGCCGCCCTGTGCATCATGTTTATATTAGCACTTAACTTAAACCTACATGGATCTGATAAAAGCAGTGCTATCAGTGTGTGTGGGGACATGTGTGAATCATTTCAGTTTTTGTAGGATGTGATTTTCTGGAGAGAAAGATATAGATAAAATACAAAGACAGTTGCACAATGTTTCCTAATGTGATATTATGTAGATGTAAGGTTAGAAAAAAATGAGTGTGTGACCATCGGAATAGCAAGCACATGCGTACACAGGGGCATCGTGAACCCCTCGCTTTAGCAGCTACAGCGGGGGTGGGATTCTGTAAAGGTCTCTCCTGTCTGCAACTCACAGACAAAAGCTCATAATTAATGCTGTAAAGTAATTCCGCACTGGATGGATGGATGGCTAAATGGATGGATGGATAGATGAACGAATGGATGGGATCTGAAAAGGTTGACCGATGGATGAAAGAATGAATCAGTGACAGAATTTAAAGGTGAAATAGTGGATATCAGTGGGTGGATGGAGGGTTAAAGGATGAATGTATAGATGCTTGGACTGAATCGACAAGGGAGCTCTTCCAAAGAGGGTTGGGCTCATTTACTTCACTCGCTTGGTGCCATCGGAGCTTTAGTTCAAAGTAAAGGGCATTTTAATTTTCTGGCTACTCCCTTATGCGTACGTATGACATTGGTACATTATACATGAATCACAAAGGGATATAAGGGGAAAGGCAAAAATGTATCTATGTATATGGGTAAGTTAGTGCATATTTTACATTTCTAATTTGATACTTTTGATGAACACTCGCCTCCAAATAATGGATGAAAAATTGAGTTGCTCCTGTTGGGATTCAAGTATGACTTACATGTTACACATAGACCTCTACATAAGGTACTTAACTCACTGAACACCGAACTATCCTACTGGCCAAGGTACAATTACGTCTGAGTAAACCTGACTTAAGTTCCCGCACTAACGGAAATACCTGAGCTATCACTACATAGTATGTTTATTTTGGTTCACTATTTCATACTTGTCCCTGAAAACAAAAAATATCTATAGAATTCTCGATGAAACTGGCAGTTAATCCAATGCACGTTAAACATTTGTTTGCATTCCTATTGGGGCACCGATTGCAGAAAAAGACCTAATTGAACCCTGATGGTATATATTCCTATGTTATGGTAAGTCACTAGTGTAGTAGAGGTAGAACAGTGGTTAGAAAAACGAAAAGAGGTTTGGCTGAATTTCCATCGTATTAAAATTTACGACACCCATTGGACAGAGACAGAGCAAGGCTCGCTCAAATACTCTTGACTGTTCCATAGGTGGTGTGGACGAGCCTAGAGATGCTGAACAAAGAAGGAATTTGCAAGCACAATGTACTTAAAGTACAAACAAGACAGATAAAAAAGTAGTCAAAAAACAAAGTTGCTAAACATCACTAACATGCTAAGAGTGAAAATGGGAGAGATAAGGTCAAAAACGATTTTACCTAAAATGGATAAAACCACAAACCTTAAAAAGAAATTGTCCTAATCGATTTCAAATAGCTCTAAGCAATTTTACTAAACAGTGTGAAAAAAAGCAAAAAGAGGAAAAGTCGTCATAAAAACTTTGGATGGATCCGACTTACTATTCTTACTCTCATGAAAGCAACAGTAGGGGAAGTGTTGGACTTTGGAGAGGTAATATTTGCTCCCTGCTCCAACCTGAACAACAGTGAGGAAAGTGTTCGACTTTGGAGGGGTAAGAGTTACTATTCCCACTCCTACGTAAGCAACAGTAGGTAAAGTGTTGGATTTTGGAGGGGTGAGAACTACTGTTCTGACTCCAGCATCAGCAAGAGTGGGGATAATATTAAATGTTAGAAATCTCAGATTTAATTTTCCCTTTCCTAAATTAATACAAAATAAATTACTTATCTATAAAATAAAAAAGATATTTACATAAACAAATAAAAAATGTTTTAACATCACAATAATTTATTTTATTACAAACTAAAAATATTAAATAAGCACATAAAATGATACATTACATAATACTTAAAAATGAAATCAAATATTTCATTTTAAAAATATATTTATATTACTTCTCATTCTATTACCCTAAAATGCAAACACAAAAACAAATTAAATTAATAACAGAAAAATAATAATACATATTTTTTTAAATATATTAAACTATAAAAGTATTTATTAAACAAAAATATTAAAAAGAATATATTGGTATCCAACTTATTAGGAATAATTACATAAATAACAAAATAATCCACTTAACCAATTAACAAACAAAAACATTTATTACCCTATTGTTAAAATTAACTATTTAATAACTGAAAAAATGTATACAATTAATTATCTGACTAGCAAATTAAAATGTATTTTTTATAACTGATTAAAAAATAAATATTTAAAATACTTCCCACACTATTCCCCAACAAACCCAACAAACCACCAACAACAAATAAATAAAAATGACATACAATAAAAGTGTTAACATTTATTACCAAATTTAAAAAAACACGAAATAATCAAAAATACGTAACAATAAAATAATGCCAAGTTATAACATAAAAACAAATAAAACTCAACTAAATAATTCAATAACAATATTATATACTACTAAATTTTAAAAAGTGATATAAATGACCTATAAAACAATATTCTTATCTTCTATATTCTCCCCTACAATATTCTTGACATCACAATATTTTTGACATGTTATTTTTGTTTCGCGACATTTTTACACAATGCTTTGTTGGAATAGAACTATTAGTCTTCCAGGGACACCCTCCAGTCTGGGCGTGTGCCTTGGCCATGGTAATCACATATTCTACAAAGACCTGGACTGGGCTTTCAGTGCTCTCATCCTTGACCCAAGTGGCTTGATAAATTGACAGTGTGAGGTGAGAGAAAGGTAAAACAGTACCTTCAGTGGGCCTTTGAAGTGGACTGTCAGGGGTGCAGTACAATATCTGCCTCACTTTTGGATGGCATGTCACATCTACATGTAAGGCTTTTGAAGCAGTGGTCCACATGCAGCACATGGCAGGCCTCAGCCATATACTTGGCCTCAACCATATTATCAGTACAAATCACCGCCGCTTCTACTTTAAAGCCTCTCAAGATGGGTACCTATGTTAGAAACCGAAGATACCACAGTTCTCTGCAGCTATGTTTCTCTGCAGATGTCCCCTGACTTTTGATGCTTCCCTAAAGACCCCGTATAGGTGGTCAGAATGAAACACTGTACCCATGCTTCTGTTGAACTTTAAGATCTCCCTTTAAGTGCTACTGCTGAGACACTGACAGTGCCTACCTACTCCCTGCCCACCACAGGAGTAGGAGGGTTACAGTCTGTGACTTCACCTGCATGCGATGGTCCTGGTACCATCTATACTCACTGTACACTAACTTTGCAGATCTTCCGGGCTGTATGCAGTTTGCGTGTTGCTTGAGATCCTCTTGACCCAAGCACTTACATCTGTAATGCTGAACAGGTGTACAGGTAAGGCATGGCCTCATGCAATTGAAGGAATGCTCACTTTGGGCCCGATTGCGAGTTTGACGGCGCGGTGACAGACCCTACCCACCGCTGCACCGCCAAACCCACATGAGAACCGCTCACTGTATAATTACTTTTTTAGTCATTGGCGGGTGATTCTTTGGCGTTCCCACAGAGGTGCCTATAAACTGCAATGGGAACGTCAAAGGAAGTTCCAGCATGGCATGGACTGTGAAGTCCATGCCGTGCTGGAACTGGAGGTGCATGCAGACAGGGGGGCACATATTGTACGGCCCCTGTGCACATCGTCATGCAGTGAGGCACAAGGGGTCCTGTAGGGCCCCCTTCTTTCCTCTCTGCTACTGTTTTCATGGAGGAAACACCTCCATGAAATCAGTGGCAGTGAGGAAAGTTGCAATATGCTTGGTGGGACCACGGCGGTCCCGCCAAGCATATTGATGCCTCTTGACTGCCGCGCCACCGCTAGGGAATGCTGTTCCCTGGCGTAGTGGGCGGTCCCAGGGGGCGCGACTGCCAAGGTCTCAATGTGGCAGTCGGAAGACCGCCACCGCCACGCCACCACAAGTCTGGTGGTCCGAGGACCGCCACACTCGTAATCAGGCCCTAAGTGTTAAGCAGGTATACTTTACATCCACAAAACCCATATCACAGAAGCGAGAGCACAAGCACCTGCAAAATCAAGATTGTCCCAGGAATGTAGAATTGGGTACGAACGACAATTGCGTTCTCGTGCATCTTTAATGTTAAGGCCCCAGCATTGTTGCACTTCCACGTCTGAGGTTTAGCGCCACTTGTTTCAAACTACTGGCCTTTATTAAGCAGGTTTTTTTGCAGTGTTTTCTGTGTTGCAGTTTTATACAGCGCAAACTCGACCCGAAGGTATTGGAGCGCTTTAAATGAGCAACAGTTACATTACACAAGGACACATTCATTTTTTTTTTTGTAGGCCCGGGGAGATTAAGTGATTTGCCCAGAATCACAGGATGATGAGCCGACGCCGAGACTCGAACCAGGTTCCCCAGCTCCATCAGACAAGGTCCCCATGTCTGTTTATCAATCTCTGTGGAATAAAGCAGATGGGAGGCCAGTGAAAAGCTCATAACTTTCCCTACCAAGAGGAACCTCGCGTCTGTCTCAGTCATTGCGCAGTGCCAGTTGTACTCCACGTGCTGTTGCTCAGGCGGTCCCTCAGATGGTAACTGCTGCTTTCTACATTAGTGAAGTTATGTGAATGAAAGCAATATATCGGAACTCAGAAGGGCAAAGGTGCAGAAACTCAACACACAGCCCCAGCTTCTTACCTCAGCTCCTCAGTGAGTCACTGCACTAACTCCTTGAAAAACGATTCTTGGGCAGGAGATGTAGAGCAGTCCAAGGATACCATATATTTCTCTCTTTCTACTGTTTTTACAGATTTTTCTGTGTAATACGATTTTTAACATTTCCTGTCCCACTGCTAACTGCACAAGTTGACGTGTCAGTCATTTCGTATAATTCTTTCATTGAAACTGTGATGGCCGCAGGCAGTGCATAATTTGTAAAATAATAAGTGCCAGGGTACTGGCCAGGAGGCCGCTGCAGCTTGCACCACCCATTGCCCGTCATCGCTGTCAATGACGGTACCAAAACAACTCTTTAGCCTGTAAGTGCGACAGTTCAGATTATTCGAGGTCCCCAAAACTAAAGGAATGGCTGGGGAGGCCAGTATTGGTAATTTTGAATGTATATTGTATTCATAAACAACCATTGTTCTGCTCATCTCTAAATTAGATAAGCAGCGCCACCATGTTGTAAACTGTCATACATGTGTTGTTGACAATGAAGTGCCGGTGCGAGTGCTGGAAACCAATTAAGAGCCGGTGCCGAGCACTGGAAACCACCAGCTCAAATTAAGCACTGGCCGCAGGGCACTCTGAGTGACTGTGTTCTATTATGTTGTGTTGATTATTTATATAGTACTTCGTTCTACTCAAAGATCATCTCAAAGTGCTATGGATGATTGTAGAGATGGCAAAGAATAGAGACAGAAGCCAGGGGGCATGGTGGGCGGAAGGAGGTAGGAGTCTTGTGGAGGGCATGGTCTTACCAAAAATGTCAGTATCTCAACAAACACAACAATAGTGCGTTGTGGGCAGTTGGTCTGTGGTGGATGATGAGTATCTAGGATGGAAGAGGAAGAGGTAAGAGGATGAGCCACCATGGAGTTAAGAAGAGTGACTATACTATTAACTTCATACACTATATCATATAGAGGTAGTTGATATCCTGCACTCGATATTGTTGTAGGATAATATCACATACTCACTATCGTATTTGAACATTTCTGAAACTGCTGTAAGGTTAGACATTAGAGGTTGGACGGTCAGATGGCTTACCTCTGAAAGCCTGTGCTCCCTCAGGCCATAAGAGGAAATTTTACGGCAAAAGAGTACATTTTACTTTGACGGTGTAAACGTGTCAGTCCGCTCAAATCAACATTAGGCAGGCGGACTGAGACTCTGCTGGACACGGTATTCCGTCGCTGTTCCTGACTAACTCTAAATGGGGCCCTGAGACCAATGAGACCTGGACTTGTCTTTCAGTGTCCCATCCTTGCCCTAAATTGCATAGACGGCTACTCCGGTAAGACTGCTATGCTGTTGGTCTCATGGAAGGACACGCGGAGGGAGCCTGCAGCAGAACCCTCTCCATTTCACTCTGCAATTTCTGGACCAACCACAAAAATATTGATTTAGAAGACTGTAGTCTATGACTAGCTACCCTTGGCACAACAGTGAAGATCCTACCCTTGCAACACAACACAATACTGTGCTCCAGGCCATATAGCCAAGGCATGTCTGAAGAGTCTAGTCCATGTTAGTGCATGTTACTGACTGGGACTTGGCTTTGTGCTTTTTTTTCGAGGCTGTTTCCTGTGGAATGCTGTGTTCCCTACATTACCCAAGGTTGCCCTCTTCTACAAGATATATTGTTAATCAGCAGTTCTATAGTGCACAAACGGCCATTTGTATGGCATCGCACTGACTTTTGGAAGCCCAAACTGTGACTTCCAAAATATTTCCATCGCAAATTGGAATCAGATTCATCGTTGTGGAGGTGCGTGGTTAAGTGGTGAGTGTGTTAGTTTTAATGAGTTGTGTGTTTTTAATGTGGGTAAAGCTCCAAGGCTGTACCAAAGTGATTCAATACTCCCTTGGTTTATACAGGTGCTTCTTGCCTAGTAAATATAGATGTGCAGTGGCGTAACAACAGCCTCTCAGCCCACGCGGTGAGGCGGAACCCCGGGCTCCAGGGGCCCCTTCATGCACTGTGCACTGGTGGCGGCTGAGAGCTCCTGACTGGGTCCGGAGTGTAGGGAACCCCTCCATGCACTTTGCAGTGGGGCCCCTCGAGTTTCGTTACGCCACTGTAGATGTGTGTTAAGTAGCGGATGTTGGAGATCACTGTTGGATGCCTTAGTAGCCGGTTAAGTGCAGATTCAGGATGTGTTGGTTGTATGTTGAGAGTTCTGACTGCTCTTGAATGATGGTATGTGGAACCTACAGGAAGTGATGCCGTAGCTGTGAAGAGGAGCGGATCCTTGCCCAGGTATGTGTAGGTTCTCGTCCTCCCTGAGTGGGGATGGGAGACAGTCTTCCAGGCCGGGTTCAAGATCAGCCTGAATGGTTGTTCTGAGGTAGCTTGAGGTTGTTGGTTTAGTGAGTGAATGGTCAGCGATGATGTTGCTCTGTTGTCATAGTCATGATTGGAGTCCCAGGGAGGCCCAGAGGGGACACCATGGATAAGGGGAGTGGCTGCTGGTGCATTGATTCACATACAGCCCGACTTGATCTCGCTTGTCCCCTCTACACCCTCTCCCCCCCCATCATTGCTGACCACCATGCTGCTAATGCCAGGACCTCGCTTGGATCCACTGCCTGCCCTGCACTCAGGGAGACACTATTGCCTTCCTGTAAAGGAATTACTGTCACAAGCGAATTGTTTGCAAATCTGTTTTTTTTTTTGTTGGTAAACAGTTTTAAAGGTAAAGCACATACTGGAGCATTGGCTGACTTTTGTACTTCTTGTTGGCATAATTGGTGCAGGTAAGGGCCGAGCCAATTCTTTTTTAAAGTGTTATTTCCTTTTTTACTTATTTGTGTAATTTATTAGTCCTATTTCAGGCCGGTTCTGCGCCTAGGATATTTTATGTGATTGCTGGGTAGGTTCTCCCTGTAAACTTTGAAACTAAGGTGCAAGTTTGAGGTCTCCTAAGTGCTGTTTTTATTACTTTTTAATTTTAATGGTTGCATTTTCTAATTATAGCCTTCTCATGTGTTCTCTGCTAAGTTTGATGCACGAGCGGCCTCAGACAGCCACCTCTTGAGAAGAACTGCTCTGCTAATTGTTTGTGGTCGATTTCTTCCCTACAAATCTGTCGCGTTTCTTGCCTGCCTTCAAAGGCTGTGTTAGGTTCCTCTTGTTGTTATTGCCTTGCCCGCCCCGCTCAACTGATTGATTATTTTATTCGTAGGATTTTCTTTACGATTGCGCGAGCGGCTTGTAATTGACCCACTGACTCGTGTGGGATGGAGAGACATCCAGATCCAGATCTTGACTGCCCACCGTGGGTCCACGGGGGCTGGGAGTTTGCAAGAAAGAGCCACGTGAGATAAATGTGCAGTCTAAGTTAAGTGGCACTCATGGTTCTCGCCACTGCTTATCCTAAAATGCTGTCTTGAGTTCCAGCCTTCCTGACCTATGTTGGACACCCCTGCTGCAGTGTGCATGATATACAGTTATTCAGTGAATGAGTTGCTGTGGGGCAGTGCCTCTTGGCGTTCTTCTTTTAAGCAAAACATTCACTGATTTAAAGCTATGAAGAGGTTTCCAGAGGCATTCGATGGAAGGACTGGACTTTGGGGGAATTTCCAGGGAGCTGAAGGGGGTTTAATACAGCAATGCCTTTGATGGGACAACGGTGTCCTCTCCTGCAGGTAGACTTACAGTCAAGCCTCTGAAGGTTGCTTATGGGGTGGGCAATGGCTGTGACCTCTCAGTGTGGGCGTGATTGGAAAGGGGGAGGAGAAGGCTGGCTGCTGCTGAGGCACTAAGGCTTGAGAAGGAAGGTTCGGAGCTCACTTGCGCCTTCCTAGGCTGTGCTGAACTGCCCTCCGTCCAGAGGCAACAGGCATGAGCCAGGGGTGAGGGACCTCCTCCATCGGTCATGTGATCACTGTAAATGAGATGAGTCCTAGGGAGTACTACCTGGGTTCCTCATCTGACTGCACTGTGTGATTCTGGGCGCATTTACGGGGATTGTCCTTCTTGGGGGGAAGAGGGGATCAGCTAATTTGTTCAGTTCTAATGGAGGGAGTCGTTATTGTCTGGGTCACTTACAGAGTTATTGGACCGGACTCATACAGTCTGCCTGTAAGGTGCCTTCCACAAAAGTAAAGATGATAGTTAAGGTCATTTACATAACACTTGGCCTTGAGTTGCAAGATTACATTTCAGGTATATGCGGCACAGAGGCAGAGAATGTCTCTAAATCACAGAGACAGGCCTGGAGGCTTTTCATTAGTGCAGAGAAAGGACCCTCAAAATGGTTCATCTGGATCCTGGATCAAGGAGCTATTATTGAGCCGGATCCGGGTGCGCTCCAGTGAAATGTGCTGACGTTTATCCTGGTGCCGATACCGTGATACATTCAGGATAGGGCCTCTTACTTCAGTCCCAGCTCAGCCCAACACAAGTGCCTCGCTTCAAGAAAAGGTCATCAGCTCTCTCCTTCCGTGCCAGTCTCCCTTCTCTGGGAGGTAGCTGGAGGCAAACACCTTGATGCCAAGAAACAAAGACAACCAGCTGGTCACTTCACAAGTTCTCAAGAGTTATACTACGATTTGGAGGCAGAAGTTTGGGTATCCGAAGCTCGCATATAAGAAATATGCATGCACTGTAAGTATGCCAGATGCATCTGGATTCAACCTTGGGAACTTGTGGCCTACAGGTCCCTACAGGGTTTCTGCTACTGAAAAAGTGAGCTATCTATGTGTATCACAAAACTGTGAGTGGCATGTCCCACAACTGCCTTCCATCAAGCACATTAGCCCTCTATTGTGTTTACATGAGTCAAAGCTGTGAGCAGACAGCATACAGACCTCTGGCCACCACAGTTATCTTTTCAGCCACATACAGACCTCTAGCCACCAGAGTTATCTTTCCTGCCATTATACCACAGACAGAACTTGCCGTGTCCTCAAGTTCTCTACAGCAGGAGCTTTCATCCCATTGATTATACCAGTGCTCAAGAAGAACTAATCAGCACCCTTAGCTACCAAGGTTGATGGAATTGATAAAAGTATCCCTGTCTACATCCTTCTCCCTTCATTGTCTTGGTCTCCATCTTCCATCCACTGGAATCCTGGCTTTACACTTCAGTTGTCTAGGAAGCTAGTATGACCTCCATCTTATGCCACACCACAACCAGGGGTATCCAAAATGCACCCCACTTTGTTCTGTAAGTAATACTGTGAGCCAATCTTTTAGGATGAACATCAGAACACATCCGCTCCAGCATTTGTAGAATCTCCTTATCAATGTTTAATTGACCCATATATTCTCTCATGTTGCTATGGTCATCAGGTTTCTGCTGCCTTTGAGAGCAGCCAAATCCTCCCGGTATATCCCAGTGTATGTGTCCAGCCATCAGGGCCGGACTGGGAATGGAAACCGGCCCTGGCAAACTGCTCAGCCAGCCCCCCCTGGGGGTCAGGGAGGGAGTGCAACCGAGCAGTTTGTTAGGGACGGTTTCGGCCGATCTTGCCACAGGGGGCCGATGTTGCCGGCCCCCGGTAACAAAAACGCCCCCCAGGGGCCCAAAACCAGCCCCCACCATGGCGGCCCACCGGGGAAACGCCCTGTGCCCGCTACGGCCAGTCCGGCCCTGCCAGCCATTACAGCATGCTTCCAACCTTTGAGCTGATCGGCTGTTCTACTTAAAATAGTGGTCTGGTGGTAGCATTTCGGGGGTAGACCCTTCACCTGATTCTAGTGCTTATCAAATGAAACTAATATAGCACTATTTAAAATAAAAATAATATTGTTTCTTTCTGCAGTTTTGCATCCTTATTTTGCCTGAAATCTGTACAAAGCCTCCTCAGTGTTCCCATGAAAATTGACCTTCATTTAAAATTTTCGATTGTTGCCTCTCCCTCTTTCTCTCAAATTAACCTCCCTTATTTCCATCCTGTTTCCCTCCTCTGTCTGAGCATAGCCCACCTAGGTTCCAGGCAAGTTTACCTTAATCCCTATTATTGTGTTTCTGAAAACTGCCACACCTCATTTCAAAGATCATAACTTCTCTTATAAGTAATTCTTCCAAAACATAATGCCTAATATCATGCAGCTCATCTATTAATAAAGGTAATAATGTTTATGAATTCCTCATACCCCCAACTAAAAATCAGACCTAACTCCTAATAACTTAGTCTACCACATAGAAACTGGAGTAAATGCATAGAATGTTTTCCTTAGGAGCACAAGACTAATCCCAATAACCAAAAACAAATCGCTACCCTTGGATTCCAGGGCAGCATGCTGCTCAGAGCAAAGTGCTTCAATACCTCGTCAGGAGCAGTATGCACTATGTAAATGCTATTACAATAGAATACACTTAGCATGACACACCTCACTACGTCTGAATACATATCCTCACACACATTAGCAAATGTTTAAAAAAGTGTAGTAATTAGTTTTTATTCTAGCCCATCATTCCTTAAAGACATCCATGGGCATATTTACAAGGGCATTGCGCCACCGGAGCGTCACTTTTTCCGATGATCCGGTGGCGCAATGCTTAACGCCACCTTGTAAATATGGCCTTCCTCGCAGAAGTTTTCTGTTGCAAAGGGGCGTATAATGAGTGTTGCTATGGGTGTTCCCGCGCAACGCCCATTGCTTTTTAACACTGCCCCAGATTTACAAGGATCTGTAAATCTGAGGCAGCGCCAAAAACGAATGCCTTTTAAAAAGAGGCAATAGAGTGGCACAACGAGAAGAAAAATGTTGATTTCTCCTTTTTTTTACTCTTTCTATGTATGCTGCATTCTGCAGCACACATAGAAGGAGCAAAACACCATTAATTATTGTTTTTGTGCAGAAAGGCACACCTTCCTGCACAAAAACAATAATTAATGGTCACAATCATCCCTGCAATGCAGGCACCCTTGCACTGAGGCAGTTTTGTGGGGCGGGGTGGGTCTGCTCTGATGACAGGAGCAGGGGAGTGGTGAGCACATTTTGTAAGTGTGCATGAATGTTTGGCCGGCCGTCTCGGGCCGGCCAAACATTCATGCACACTTTGCATGTTCTCATCCAGGCTGCATTATAGCCTGGTTGGAGAACATACCCAGCCACCACGCTCAGACCTATCACAATGCTGCATTGCAGCATTGTGATTGGCTTAGGGAGCCTGGGTGCTTCCTGCTTCCTGTTAGCATAGAAGCCAGGAAAAGAGGGGAGAGGACGGAGGCGGCCGGCCGGCCGGCCAGCCGGCGGGCAGGCAGGTAAGTGATCCTAATTTGTTTACACCCCTCTCCCTGCCCCCTACTGATTCACGAGAGCAGCCCCCACTAGAAGCAGCATGGCACAGCTAAATTGCTTGCAGCTCCGCGCTGCGCCATTTTCTTGTAAATATGCCCCGAGTATTAGGCAACATTGAATGAGCACATTTCTATATCCTCCGTGGTAACTATGGCGAGACCAAGCAATTTGGAAAGTAATTACGTTTCTGCTCAGAAATGAGTTTAATGCTGATTGAGTTATTCGTCCGATGTGGCTTATGGATGAGAGAAACAATAAAATGTAATTTTTAAGCAATATGACCAGTCTTCTGCAACCATATTACTCTGGAGAATCATTTTAGACTTGCAAAAATCTCTAGTTGCACCCTTTGCGCTGAATTATTTTAAGGTGAATTCTCATTGCTGGTTCATTTGGACAATGTATGATCTTGATAAACTTCCGCACGTTAAGCATCAAGTGTGTGTATTTTAAACCAAAAAGTCACCTTTGCATCAAAAAGTGACCCTTGAGACACTTTTGGTCAGCACATCCCAACACTACCATCGCCTACCTTGTTACATTCTGTTTTATCCAACCTAACCCAAGTTTTGCAGCAACAGTAGGAAAAGCACCATCAACTTCCGCATTAACTACACTTAATAACTGTGAATCACCTTGCCAAAACGCGTCATTTCCTGCATCCACTTGGTCTAGAATTGTGTACTAAAGTGGGTAGAAGGAATGAAGCCACTTCCTAAAATCATGCCACTGGTTTTCTGTTAACGCAAAAATCACCTGTGCCTCATCCATAAATGCATCATCTGAAAGCTCCTAAAGGCCTTTGTAATAAAACACAGCAAACACAAGGAGATGATGGACGGTGCGCTGAAACTTTTCAAACACTCACCCCCAGTCACAGATCTGGGTTGAATCCATCATCGTTCTTTAGCTCACTTCGCAACCCCAGTTCAGACCTAGCCATATTCAAATCAGTCTTGAACCTGTGCCTCATGGGAACAGTCCAGCCCAAACTGCCAAGCCAGGTCTTCACTTGACCGGAAACAAGCATCCTGGGACCGGTTCAGGGTAACACCCCTCATCAGCCAGGCTAGCTTGAATCCAGTGGCAAAGTGAGCAAGGGATACGTCTGGGCATACCCTGCCAACTTAGGGCAAACAAAGCAAACACAAGGAGATGATGGACGGAACGCTGAAACTTTTCGAACACTCACCCCCAGTCACAGATCTGGGTTGAATCCACCATCGTTCTTTAGCTCACTTCGCCATTGGCAAATCAGTCTTGAGCCTGTGCCTCATGGGAACAGTCCAGCCCGAACTGCCTTTGTAATAAAACACAGCAGGGATGCTGCCTGCACCCATCCAGAAAAATCTACTTGAGATCCGTTGATCATCTTAAAAGGGGAGAATCGCCTAAGAGTCCAAGAACGCTAGCTCTTCAGCACCAGAAACAACCACACAGCTTTAGGATAAAACAGAACAGACATCCTGCAGCCAAAACCACCAGCTGAAATCACCTTGTGATGAGTGTGTTTGAAGAGCTACGCTACAGATTTTAATCATTCTTTTATATGGCTGTGTCATTAGCAGCAGAAATAGTAATAGCTATAGTAGTAGTAATTCTTTTTTTTTTTTAAATAGTACCAATAACTTCTAAAATTCACAGATGTGGATGAGGAGCATAGTAAGTAATATATTCAGGCCATGAAGCTCTATTTTGTGTAGAAAGATTATTGGGTCTTGTTTAGAGTTTGACAGATGTGGGTTATAAGCCAAAAAGTAGACAATATTCCATCTGCCGCTCTAAGAGTACATTCATGTCAATGGCACTTTAAATATGGCGGGTGGGACATCCGCCACTTTTTGGCACTTGTTCCACTCCACCAACCTCTAAATAAGGGCCTTTGCTTTGGTTTTCTGACTGGATGTGCTTATCACAATATTTTGATTTGCAAAGATACAGATGTGAAAGAACATAAAATATTATTTATTTATGCTGTTGTATCATTACATGTTGTAATAATTTGAAATATATTTAATTTAGAGGAAAGTCACATCAAAACCCAAATATTGAAGCCACTGACCATCCCACACTCTCCCACATAGACATCCACAAGACAATTGTCAAAATAAACAATATTAGGTTGAAAGTCAACCAATCAAGCACATTTTTCCTTACTGCACCAGCTAGCACAGCTTTAGATCCACAAGGATTGATTTCATTTTACTCAAAAGTAAATAAGTGCAAAACACATTGCCTGACTTAGACTAATAAACTTTCTGGTACCCCTCCCAATCCCCCTCATACTAGTAATCTTCAGCGACATTGGTGCATTTAGACTTTGTTTAATCAATGACTACCATTAGGCAAATTCCCTATTACCCCGATGTATTTAGTTATTTAGCAAACACAAGGAGATGATGAACGGAGCGATTAAACTTTTCAGACACTTACCCCCAGTCACTATTTGATCAGAGTTGAATCCATCATCGTTCTTTAGCTCACTTTGCCACCCCAGTTCAGACCCAGCCATATGCAAATCAATCTTGACCCTGTTCCTCATGGGAACAGTCCAGCCCGAACTGTCAAGCCGGGCCCTCCCTGGACTGGAAACAAGCATCCTGGGACCGGTTCCGGGAAAACACCACTTATCAGCAAGGCTAGCTTGAATCCAGTGGCAAAGTGAGCACGTTCAGCTGTATGGGTGTGTGTGGCTGTGTGAGTGGCTGTATGGGTGAGTGAGCAGTTGTGTGAGTAGCTGTATGGGTGAGTAGTGGTTGTGTGAGTGGCTGTATGAGTGAGTGAGTGGGTGTGAGAGTGGCTCTATGGATGAGTGAGTGGGTTTGTAAGTAGTTGTATGGGTCTGTGAATGGGTATGTGAGTGGTTGTGTGGGTGTGTGAGTGGATGTATGAGAGTTGGTTGTATGGGGTGTGAGTGGGTATGTGAGTGTTTATGTTTATGGTTTTATAGCGCGCATAGCTGCCCAAGGGCTTCCCAGCGCTGGAAGAAACTAGACTGAGGATGTATAGAAGATTAGGGGAATAGCCAGGTTTTGAGCCTTTTCCTGAATGCCAGTTCATCAGTTAGTATGCGCATTTCCCTAGGCACGGAGTTCCATAGGCCCGGGGCCAAATACGAGAATGATCTACCTCCCCATCTGGCTCTCTTTATCCTGGTCTGTTTCATAAGTAGATCTGTGGAGGATCTTAGGTGTCTACCTGGAATGTAGTGTATGACGAGTTTTTTGATTAACATCGGGCCTTTATCATTCATGGCTCTGTGAGCGATGCAGAGTGATTTGAACTCTATTCTGGCCTTTATTGGGAGCCAGTGTAATGTCTTCAGGGCTGCCCTGGCTGACTGCTGTCTGGGGATGCGCAGTAGTATCCTAGCTGCTGCGTTTTGTGCCACTTGTAATCTGTTTATGACGTATTTGGGTGCTCCAAGATACAGGGAGTTGCCATAGTCCAGCTGTGACAGCACTAGGGCCGGTACTACAGTTCTGCGCGTGGTTTGGGGAATGAGTGGTAGGATCTTCCGTAGCATTCGTAGTGCTCCGAAGCATGATCCTGATATTTTTCTAGCTTGGGTCTCCATGGGCAGGCTTTTGTCCAGCCAAATTCCCAGATTCTTTACCTCTATCTTTGGGACCGGGGATCTCCCAGTTCTGGAGGCCAGCTAATCATGTTTCTTGGTGCTGGACTCGTCCGCCTTGTCTTCCCATTGTGGATAACGGAGCTTCCACTTTCTAACCCGGGTAAGCCACCTTTGACATGAAGGTCACAAGCATTTCCTTCCACCCCTACCCCCTCCTTATTTCATCTCATCCCAGTCCCTAATGCTATTCTTTTCTTCTCTGTCCCTCAGGTCCATTATGTCCCCTCTCCTCCCCATTCTGGACGTGCCAGCTTTCCATCCTTAAGCGCTTCTGCAGGTACTCCACATAAGCCAGATGCGCACCGCTTGCATGTTGTTAATACCTCATTTTACATCTATTAGATGTATACATGTATATACAATGTGATCAGGTGACAGCACCTGTTGATAACTCATTCCTCCACATTAGACACGTCGTCTTAAGGGCAAAGGTTTTTTATAGTCGGGTTTTACAACTTTGCATGCTGCATCGTGATCTCTCACTACTTCTGCATCACTATCATTGTTCGGTCTTTAGGTCTTTTCACGCGTAAAATAGATTTTTTCGACATCTTATTGAGTTTATTGGCAACTAAATGTAAACTTTACCCATGACTTATTATTCCTTTATTTTTCTCTCTCTCTCTCTCTCTCTCTCTCTCTATATCTAATGTTTCGTTAATATGATAATTTACAGGCATATGCTCTCAGGCACTTTAATCTACAGTCCTGAAGATGATCCAATATCTCACTGATAAGGATCGAAACGTCGTCGACACAGTTGTCAACCTTATACACTGAATGTTAATTTGTAATATGTGTAAAGGTGACCTTTTATGATTGTTGTTTCATTATCCGTGCAAATTCATTGAAACACATGTAAACTGCCTGAGCTTTTCTATGTTGTTTGTGTGTTTTGATCTGTGAGACTCTGGATACAGGCTTGTATCCCACTGTTATTTCTCTCACATTTCTTCAATTTTATTCAAACTATTGTGTATATTAAACTTGCCTCTGTCCGGCTGGACATGCGCTCAAATATAGTACTGATTGAGACTATATTCATTGTTTAATGAGATTTCCTTACTCAGGGACCACTGTCCTTTGTACTTATTACCCAGGAACACAAGCTTTGTTTTGCCTCCGTTCAGTTTTAGGCAACCATTATTCATCCATTCTGCTACTTGCACCATGCATGGTGCCAGATTGTGGTGCCTAGATTGGGGGCCCTCCGTCACAGATAGTATCAGCTGGGTATCGTCCGCGTATGACACTATCGACAATCCAAATTGCTGCACTATTTCTGCTAGATTGAATAGTGTCGGGCATAGTGCAGAGCCATGTGGGACCCCACATGACATTTGCAGGGTATCGGAGAGATGCTCACCTTCCATTAGCTGGAAAGATCTGTTTTCTAGGAATGAGGTTATCCACTTTAGTGCAGAGCCTGTGATACCGGCTTCCTTTAGCCTGTGGATCATTGTCTTATGATTCACCGTATCAAAGGCGGCGCTGAGGTCCAGGAGCAGAATAGCTGCTGTGCATCCCTGGTCTAGGATTCCCTTCAATTCCTCTGTTGCCACCAACAGAGCTGACTCTGTGCTGTGTTGGGGTCGGAAGCCCATTTGAGTTGCATGCAGTATCCGATTCTCCTCAAAATATTGGGATAAGATCTGATTGACATATTTTTCGGTTATTTTGCCTATTAGTGGTAAGAGTGAGATAGTGTGGTTCTGTGTATGATGTCATCAGCGATGTTATTTGAGATGTCATCAGTGATATCATCAGTGATGTCATTAGAGATGTCACTTAACATGTCATGAGTGATGCAATATGTGAGGACATAAGCAGTGCATTGCAGGGGCATAAGTTATAGTTAGCTCAGGTAACTATAACTGCAGAATTCAATGGTTTTGTATGTGTATAATCTGAGCCTAACTAAAACATCCCTGTAACCTTTGTTTTTTTCAGTGAATTTCTAAGGTTTTTTTAATTCTATTTTCTAACTATACTGTCCCTGTGACCTTTGTTTTTTTCCAGTGCATTTCTAAGGTTTTTTCAATGTTATTTCCTAACTATAATGTCCTTGTAACCTTTGGTTTTTTCAGTGAATTTCTAAGGGTTTTTAAATTGTATTTTTGTAACTGTAACCTGTAACCTTAGAGGATGAGTGTATGAGTAGCTGTATGTGTTATAGAGTGGGTGTGAGTGACTATATGAGTGTGTGAGTGGGTGTGTGATTGCTGTATGGGTCTATGAGTGGGTGTGTAGTGGTTTTGTGGGTGTGTGACTGAGAGTGGCTCTATTGGTGAGTGTAAATGGGTATGTGAGTGACTGTACGGGTCTGTGAGAAGGTTTATGAGTGGTTTTGTGAGTGTGTGAGTGGATGTGCGAGTGGCTATATGGGTTTGTGAGTGATCTTATGAGTGTATTAGTGGGTGTCTGAGTGCTTGTTCATGGAGCTTGCACGTTAATTTGTACATTTGGTTAGTTATAGTAATTTAAATAAAGGGCCATGTACTTTCATGACACCAGGAGAGAAGTAGAAATATCCCAGAGGGCAAAGTGATTACAGAAAAGATAGTGCTCTGATAGAAGTACAATGCATTCACCAGCTTCAAGGATTTCAGAAGGGTCAGTGAGTGGTTCTGTGAGTTTCTGAGTGGGAGTGTGAGTGTCTAACTGGATCTCAATAGGTCTGTGAGTGGGTTTGAGTGTCTGAGTGAGTCTGTGAGTGGGTGTCAGAGTATCTGAGTGGGTCTGTCAGTGGGTGTGTGAGTGCCTGAGTAGGTGAGAGAGTGTTTTTGTTTGGGTCTGTGAGTGGGTGTGTAAGTGTCTGAGTGGGTCTATCAGTGGGTGTGTGAGTGTCTGAGTGGGTCTGTCAGTGGATGTGTTAATGTCTGAATGGTGCTGTAAGTGGGTTTATGAGTGTGTGAGTGAGTGTGCGAGTATCTCAATGGGTCTGTGAGTGTGTGTCTAAGTGGGTCTGTGAGTGGGTGTTTGAGTGTCTGAGTGGGTCTGGGGTGGATGTTTGAGTGTCTGATTGGGTCTGTCAGTGGGTGTGTGAGTGCCTGAGTGGGTGAGACAGTGTTTGAGTGGGTGTGTGAGTGTCTAACTTGATCTGAATGAGTCTGTGAGTGGAGTTGAGTATCTGAGTGAGTCTGTGAGTGGGTGTGTAAGTGTCTGAGTGGGTCTATCAGTGGGTGTGTGAGTGTCTGAGTGGGTATGTCAGTGGATGTGTCAGTGTCTGAATGGCTTTGTAAGTGAATTTGTGAGTGTGTGAGTGGGTGTGCGAGTGTCTCAATGGGTCTGTGAGTGAGTGTGTAAGTGTCTAAGTGGGTCTGTGAGTGGGTGTGTGAGTGTCTGAGTGGGCCTGGGGTAGATTTGTGAGTGACTGAGTGGGTCTGTGAGTGGGTGTATAAATGTCTGAGTCGGTCTGTCAGTGGGCGTGAGAGTGTCTGAGTGGGTCTGTGAGTGGGTGTGTGAGTGTCTGAGTGAGTCTGTGAATGGATGTGAGAGTGTCTGAGTGGGTTTGTGAAGGGGTGGGAGAGTGTCTGAGTGAGTCTGTGAGAGGGTATGTGTGTGTCTGAGTGGGTGTGTGACTGTCCAAGTGGGTCAGTGAGTGGGTGTGTCAGTGTATGAATGGCTCTATGAGTGGGTTTGTGAGTGTGTGAGGGGGTGTGTGAGTGTCTCAGTGGGTCTGTGAGTGGGTATATGAGTGTCTGAGTGGGTGTAAGAGTGTCCGAGTGGTTCTTCGAGTGGGTCTGTGAGTGTCTGATTGAGTCTGCCAGTGGGTGTGATACTGTCTGAGTGGGTCTGTGAGTGAGTGTGTGAGTGTCTAAGTGGGTCTGTGAGTGGGTGTGTTAGTGTCCAAGTGGGTCTATGAATGGGTGTGTCAGTGTATGACTGGCTCTATAAGTGGGTTTGTGAGTGTATGAGTGGATGTATGGGTTTCTCAATTGGTCTGTGAGTAGGTGTATGAGTGTCTGAGTGGATCTGTGAGTAGGTGTGTGAGTGTCTGAGTGAGTCTGTGGGTGTGAGAGTGTCTGAGTGGGTCTGTCAGTGGGTGTGCGAATGTCTGAGTGGGTCTGTGAGTGGGTTTGACAGTCTGAGTGGGTTTGTGAGTGGGTGGATGAGTTTCTGAGTGTCTGAGTGCGCCTGTGAGTGCATATATACATTTTAAGGCCAAATTCACGGCTCCGCCCGTGACTTTATACAGGGGATCGCACTGTACGTTGTAGCCAATCTGTGAATCCTCATGTGTGGAAAAAAATCATTTCAGGGTATTTACTTGCCCATCAAGGGTCCCCCACTGACCCCTATATTGCACCCATAGTGTCAGGGTTCCTCTACCCTGACCCTTTCTATTACATTTTATCTGAATTCCCTCAGCCCGGGACTCATCCCCGATATCTAAAAAGGCAGCCGCAACTTTCTACTCAGATTCCGGCCAGCCAATCATAGCATTGCTGTTGGCGCAAGGATTTACAGAGCGCCGCAAATGATCTGCGATGGTTCCGCATCCCTAGACAGCTATTTTTCTTTTTCCTTTAATATCTCAAAAACTACTGAAACGATTTTCACAAAATCCCAAAAAGAACTCTTTTGGGACCTAAATCTAGCTTTCTGCCAAATTTGGTGAAATTCCATTCAGCACTTCGGGCTGTAGTTGTGTCTGAAATCTGTATGGGAAATAAAAAAAATTGACTCCCCCCTTTTCCTTGGTCCCGCTTGATGGATCACCCCAAAACTTTCCATAGACAACTAGAAACAAGAGATCACTTTTTTGGGAACATTTCGTGAAGATTAGTCGAAAACAGCACCAAAGTTATAAGCAAATGAAAAAACGCTTGTCCAATGGAAACTAGGTCCTAACCATAACTACCCACTGGTGACCACCAGTAGGTTATATATATATATTTGCTCTTATAAAAGTGTTGGGGTCCCAAAACGCCCTTACCAATATATGTTTGCACATGTCTCATGTTCCACCTGTTATGTGCCCTTGACTATTAGTTGTAGGCTAATGGTCCCCAAGTGATGTGTTCCGTCAGCTTAATTACATAACTGATCATCTCATAACTTTTTGAATCTTATGATACAGAAAATAGCGATATGTGTATAAAGGGTAGTCTCACACCATGCACCGCAGACTACTCTTGAAGATCTTTCATTGAACAGCTAGAAATCAATACTAATATTATTTTTGTTACTCAGTAGCAGTACCTACATACGTTCACTTTTAAACCTATGTTTTGTTACAAGTTAGAACATAAATAGCTCTGTTCAATATCCATGGGCCTGGGTGACATTGTCACTATAGTTTTGGACATCTACCAGCTATTGTAATTTTTATATACATTGCGCTGTCTCTTGAAATATGTCACCCTGTGGTGTTTATTCCCTTGCACAGGTTTTATGCACTTGTTATCGTACAGCACAGAGACATCGAAGTGCGACTGGCTCATGCTAAAGAATAATCATTATGCTTAAATAACACTGAATTGGTGCTTAAATTCTCAGTGATGAGCATGAACAACCATGGCCTAATTCACCAAAATCAGGCTAACACGCACAAATCAGTACATTTTGGACCAGCTTCAACAAGTCATCTAGATTTCTGGATTCACAAACAAGCATTGGCAAAGCCAGTAGGTCTGGCATTGAGTTTCAGCCTTTTGGCTTTGTCGATGCTTGTTTTGATTTGTCATGTTTTTTGTAAAACTTTATTGTTAGAGGAGTTGCAGGGCTCTAGTCATTATAAAACAATTAAAAAATAGCCTCAAAGAGCACACATTAACATAGTAGACAAAGGCACTGAAATAACTACTTTGGTGCAGCTTTTGCTCCTTGTCAGCATACTGTCACTCACAATGATGTCAGCCAGTGGCTGTAGTGGGCTGACCCTTTGCCCCATGCCATAGTGGGCAGAAGAACAATGTGAATGACACAACAGACTTATGGATGAAGAGGCCTGGCTGGAAGCCGCATACAAATAAGTATTTTAGGGCCCATTCACAAAGGTAAACTTACATGTAAGTAAATCTTCAAATGTAAATGTACTCTTATACTCTGTAGTAAATGTGATTCTTTTGACTACTTGCCATTTACGAGTGTAAATTTACAACAAAGTGGGGAATTACATGTCTCCACTCCTTGAATTGAGGGGGTGAAGCCAAATTTAGGAGTGTAAAGTTACTACACTAATGCCACCAGGTTGGAGATGTCCCTATCGAAAAGTGTAGTGAAAAGTAATTATTAAAAGTAGTGATTAAACTTAAAAAATATTAACAATATTTTTATGTTAAATATTTATGTACGTGATTTCTACATATTTTATTTTAAATGTATAACAATATAAAACATGATGCAAACTATTAACTAAATTCTAAATTAAATATTTAGTTTAAATATGTTAAATTATTATTCCTTTTTTTTTTTAGTCATTAAAATTCAATACATTTATGTTAATAGTATTTCCAATTTGGTGTTATTTTTGGTTCCTGCCTTCATTATTCTCTGTGGGAATGTGTTTCAATAACAGTGGTTGGATATATGTGCCAGGACTAACTCCAGGTCTGAGCTTGAGTACATTTACAACTGGTTCGGGAGCTTTTTGGCTGTATTGACTTTAGAAGTGCAGTTTGTGAATAGCAATGGTTTAGTCTCTTGTGGGAGGGTGCATGCTCCTTACTCATCCCATAGCCACTTCATACTCCTCCCTCAATCCCCCCATTTAGTAGTAAATAGTTCTTATTTTCCAGCCGCTTCTTTGTCTTTCTGACATTTGCTACTAAATCGTAGGCATATGTCGGCAGAAATGTCCGCAGTTGGGGGATGACATCTTCGTGCATAAGAGATAGGAGTGGCGGAGATGGAACTTCCACGTATAGGTTTGTGAATAGCATATGTCAATGCTAAGTAAACTAACCAAACCACAAAATGCATTTTTTGATTAGGCACACTACAATATACAAATGTTTTAGTAAATCTAAAGGTATTTTTTCTATGTCAGACATAAAAACCCACTTCTAATTCCTATTTAGAACTTTGTGTGTATGCAGCACTTTTTATTCAATGCCCCCGGCCCCTCCCATTAGTGCACCCATTTTCCCGGTTTAATCCCAAAACACAGGACTGCAAACAATGGGCCACACAGGCACATATTTCACTGTACAAGATCGAAGTTCTTTGTGCAGGCATAAAATCCCAATGATTCCGACTCAATGAATTAGAATCTCGAATCAGAACTCATGGATAACTTACTTGTGCACTTAAATTTCGACTAAGGTGTAGAAAAAACTTTGTGCATAATGTCATATACTTTAGCATGTGCTTTCTCAATGTAGCAGTAATTTTCTGTCACATAGATCATTTCCTCTTATTGTTATGGTAGAAAAACGATTTTCTAAAATGTGTTATATCTTAATTAGATTATAAAAAAACTACGTAAATTATGTGATAAGTGTATTGTACCAACAAGCCTAACCTGAAACAAAGATCGCAGGCAGGGACTTGTAGGATTTTCAACATTTTTTCTGTGGGTTCCTCAGAGCGACAGTAACTCAAACCTCTATGTGGAAAAGTACAGTTTGCGTTGCTCTCTGGCAGCCAGGGTAAACACAGGTCTGTTCTATAATTTGTGCTATAAAACTGGCCATGTGGGGTTATGGAATGATACATAAATCTATTGCAAAACCTATAAACTCTGTCTTAGAAGCACACTATTTTCGTAAAAACTCGTTTTAGTGGTTTTATAACTGAATATTATTTTAACAAAGTTTGAGAGACCACACTCTAAATCTGTAGTGCGACCTCATACAGTGACAGGGCCAGTGAGGCTAGCATTAGTTTCATGTGTTGCAGGAAAATGCTGCACAAAGCATCTTTAAATACTTTTGAATTTTGCAAACTTAAAGAAAGCTATTCACAAAGGTAAGGAGCAGTGGCGTAGCTAGCTGTTGTATCGTCCGTGGCGGCTGCATGAAGAGCGGGGAGGGAGGGTGGCGAGTCCTGCGACGGTCGCCCGCACGGCAGCAGGTAAGATCGGGGGAGGGGTCACCTCCCCCAAAACTCATGCCACCCGGGCGGACTGCCCCCCTTGCTACGCCACTGGTAAGGAGATACACATGTAAACTAGCACATTCGTCACTCTTGCCTATCTATAGATAGTCATCGGCATTTCGGTTCAATCTATCCACAAAGTTATGACTGCACTGATGTTCAGACCCTTTGCACCGCATTCCCCTTACAACACCTGCACTGGGACTGTACAGCATTGTAATGTAAGACTACACTTGGAGTAATGAAGATTGCCGGTAAGTAACTGTGGCATTACCTCCTCATAAGTCTTCCTCGCCACATTACTGACGTAGTGAACCCATGTGGCGAGGAAGACTACACTCGGAGTATTGAAGATTACCAGTAAGTAACCATGACATTACCTCCCCATAAGTCTTCCTCGCCACATTACTGACGTAGTGAACCCATGTGGCGAGGTACACTACACTCGGAGTATTGAAGATTACCGGTAAGTAACCGGGCCATTACCTCTTGGTATGTCTTCCTCGCCACATTACTGATGTAGTGAACCCATGTGGCGAGAAAGACTACACTCAGAGTAATGAAGATTACCAGTAAGTAACCGGGGCACTAACATGTGCAGGGGTATGAGCACATAAGGAAGAGCATACACTGCACAGATGTAGATCACTCACACACACACAAGCATCATGGAATGTTCTAAGTGATAGAGATCACATGTAATGTATGCATGCACACATTATGACTGTTTCTTTGCATTGAGAGGATTTGTGACCCAGGATCACAGTGTTAGGGCACAGCAATCGATTGCCCTAAAGGTTCTTGTAAGATGGAAATGGAAGTGCAAGGGGGGTTACACAATATTCCTGCGAACCCAAGTACAAGCACATTAATATAGAGGAGGTGATTTCTTCAGGGTTAGTTAGAGAAAAGGTGCAACTAATTTACTGAGGCATATTTATTATCCCCAGTAGATCTGTAAATGGTTCAAGTGTACTAGGACTAACAATGGATGTAATGATTCAAGTCATATATATGACAATTACATGAAATTGAATACAATATCTAGGACACATAGCAAAAGTGAAAACAAAATATTTATATTTATTAATTCATAGTTTGCAAATTTAATATGAACCATGGATGCTACATAAAAGTGCACAAGACACCAAGTAATAGTGTATGATACATTTACAAAGCAAATGATTTTGCCCCCACAGTAAGATTCAGGTGGTGATATCATTGTGGGTCTAAAACACCTGACCAATCCTAGCAGGTCAGTCCCAAATAAAAATCATAGCCACCTGTATAATGTTGATGTTTCAACCTGCTACATTAATCAGCGGGTCCTCATCAGGCCAGAGGAAAATTGTGAGGCATCTGATCTAGGGGGTGTGAATGAATAAAAAGAAGAGAAAGACCATTACTGTCATATGTAAAACAGTGAAGAGTGTCTACCAAGTGCAAATTAAGGAAAACAGCTTACTAGGAACAGGCCCAACAGTGGGTCCCTGCATTAGTAACTGCTTAACTTTAGGTGTGCCCCTTTCTTTTTGACAAGTGATTCTTTTTGCATATATCTAGTCTTCAGAGGTAAGTGACCTTTGGGACAAGAATTTCCACAGCCCTCTTTGAACATTCTGATTTAGGTACAGTTTTCACTGTGGTGTGTGTGCCTTATTGCTTGAACTATTTGTGCTTGTTAGTTTGCTATACATGTGCAAATCTTCTGATTTAGAAACCCAAAACCACAATTCCAATTCAGGAAATGTAGTTTTGTACTTTTATAGGGATTCACTCACACAGAGCTTTCCTTGTGAGTAAACCGACTTTTATGGTTGTGGAGTTAGTATGTGCCCCGGCATTTTGTGCACACACACAAAGTTACAGATTTGCGGGTATTCACAAAACATTTTCTGACCCCGTCCCACTCTGGAAAAGGCTGAATATTTATTCTTGTCACAGGCAGAAATAAAACAAATTTAGGGTAGGAAGAGAAAGGGCAACCCCCTCCCCCAAAAAAAAATGGGTGGGTGCAGAGTGGAGGTTGAAGAGGAACCAAGAGAAGTGCTTATTCAAGGAGAAAAATATGTTCTCATTGAGGAAAAAACCCTAAAAGTTAGCAAGTGCATTTGCACTTACTCTGACTTTCTTCCACATGCACGATTATACATTTCTATATTGTTGTATGTAAAAAGGAATTCACAATCAGTTTTCATAATTATGCCTGGAAAGATGTGGCTGGTGCAGATAGTAGCTGTAAAATGTTGCTAATTGGAGTGCAAAATAGCCTTATTTGGGGTACTGGGCCGACTGTTGCTTGAGAATAATGAAACCCTGAGGCGAATAAGAGGATAACATGTTGATGAATGTACAGACACAGGGGACAATTCACAAATTTTGTGCTGTGACTTACGCCTCTAATACTCCTGGTTTATTACTAAATTCCAAGAGTAAGCCAGGAGTACTACAAGAGAGTCTTTGTGAATCAGGCCCAGGTTTTTGCATAATGTTATCAGTGGCGGCTCACACAGGTAAGAGCGGTGTGGCGGTGTGGCGGGGTGGGGCGGGGTAGAGGGTGGTGGAAGTCGATAGACGACAGGATAAGTAATATTAAATAAATAAATAAAACCACTTACTTTGCGCTCGCTGCGTCGGTGATGCGGCGAGCGCAAAGTAAGTGGTTTTATTTATCCCGTCGCCTGTCAACTTCCACTACCCCCCATCCAGCCGCACTCCCACCCCACCACTCTTAGCTGTGCGAGCCGCTACTGAATGTTACAACACAAGATGTGCTTGGCTCCCAGTTGCAAGACCAAAGAAAAGGAATCAGATATTGTGCTTGGGTACCTTACCTACAACACACTTGTCAAAAACTGATGACTTGCTCTTATCTTCTGAATTTTCATGGCACTGGAGAAAAACAGTAGTTTACTTAGTCGCTATACATCTAGGGCCAGATGTACGACCGTTTGCCCTTTTGCGACCGCAAAAAACGGTAGCACAATGTACCAACCCTATTTTGCGAGTCGCAAATGTAATAGAGACCCGTAAAATAGGGTTAGCAACTCGCTATTAGGAAGGGGCGTTCCAGGGGCGTCCCTTCCTAATAGCGGCTCTGAACCCTATGTAAGAATGTTTTGCGACCGCATTTACGGTCGCAAAAAACTCGCAGTTTACCACCCTCTTTAGGAGGGTGGTAAACCATTCGCAAACGGGAAGGGGTCCCCAGGGGACCCCTTCCCCTTTGTGAAGGCGTGCGCAATCATTTTCTAAGAGCAGGCAGTGGTCCCAGGGACCACTGCCTGCCCTTAAAAAATGAAACAAAAACGTTTAATTTCTTTTTTTCTAAATGCATCCCATTTTCATTTAAGGAAAACGTGCTGCATTTAAAAAAAAAAACAGCTTTATTGACAAAGCAGTCCCAGACATGGTGGTCTGCTGACCCCAGCAGGCCATCATCCCTGTGAGTGCGAGCCATTCCCAGTGGGGGCGCAAATTGCGACAGCCTCATGAATATTAATGAGGCATGCAATTTGCGACCCCATATAAGAATCGCAAACAGTGTCGCAATTTGTGACTCGCAAAAATGAATGGTCGTACATCTGGCCCCTAATGTACTACTCTGAAAGTGCTCCTGGATTACTCCTAAATTCCAGGAGTAAGGTAGTTTTCCTTGATTACTCCTCGAGTTCACGAATAATCCTGTACTACTACGAGTGTATGTCTACGTCACAGCTAAATCTTTCTAAATTGAGCCCTACATACTTACTGCAGAGGAGAATAGGTTTTTTGCTGAAGAAACTTCACTTAAATTGCCTCTTCCTAGTGTATTTTCAACGCGCGCACTCCACCAGGCTTATTGAGATAGGGGCCAGAGAAAGAGTACCAAAAGCAAACCAGTGAGGAACATCGGAGAATAGTAGGATACAGCTAACCTGTGCTAAATATTTTAACAGGGACAATAAATCTGTACAATCACTCAATTCAACAAAGGTTAGCATAATAAAATAAACTTCTGAATGGCTTCCTTTTCAGGAACTTAATCCCTCCTGGTTTAGGCATTTCGGAGATGCTATCAGCTCCGTGCAGACCCAGCTGTTAGTTAAATTTACTTGGGCACACCAAAAAAAGAAAAAGAAACACACATTATGAAAGTGTCCGAGCATGGCTCCTGGGTGTCTTGTTGTTATAGCAAGACCCCAAATACTCATTTCAAGGCAGCTGCCGCCTGATGATGCCTGACCTGATAGACGATTAGTCTGCCATTTATCCAGAATGAAGAGCCCGCCAGCTCAGACAGGAGCTGCTCACTATACCATTTGCTGGAAGATGATAGCAGGGGAGAGGGATGATTTAGATACTTGTTAGACTGCCAAGAAACCCGCTGCACTTAACCTTTCAAGGTCCCATTTACATTGATTAGGGTTCAGCCCTGACGGAGGCAATGAATCCTCACAGCCACCTGCCGACATGTCACAGAGCTTCAGCAGCGACGTTTCTGGGGGCCTTGTCTGAGGATGGAGATGGGACTGCTTCCGCCTCTTCACAGATCAGGAAATCCAGGCACCAAAGCTTAGACTGCCAAACCTTGAGACCGGCACACAGAGACAACACACAGGCAGACAGAGAAGCACAACTATACCGGTACACAAACCGTGACCTATTTGCCTAGAGACATCAAACAGATCCCCTAGACAACCATTCATTGATACAGAGAGACTCACAACAGTATATACACACATAGACATTTGTACAGAGGGACCTAAATATATACACACACACACACACACACCTAGACCTACATGACCAAAGACACACAGATACACACTTAAACCTACACTTAAATACATAGACACACCCAGACACACAACTAGACATAATCTCTCTCTCTCTCACACCCACACACACACACGCACCCACACACACATACACACACACATACCTAAAAACACACACACAGACTCCCAGAGACCCACACACAAACCACACAGCACATGCATTTAGACATTTAGATACACAGACACACACATACATGCCTTGACCTTTGTGCTTAGACACACCAAACAGACCCCACGGCAACCATCATAAAACACAGCCAGAGTTATACCTACAGATGCATACATAGACTCACCTGTACAGTCACATACATCTAGACGGATATACATAGAAAAACTCAAATGCACACACCTAGACAACAGTATGTAGAGACAACCAGACATACACACACCTAAGCAAATAAACATAGGCACACACACACACACATGCATACCAAAACATAAACACCTAAATACATACAACATAGACATACATACTTAGACACTCAATGGCACACAAACACACACACATATACATGTATACACTTAGATACATATATGTAAGCACATGAAGACACACACACCTATATATACATTCCTAAACCTACACACACAGGCGTACACACACACACAAGTAGACACGTGGACATATATTCTCAGATATACATACAAACCCAAGCATACATTCATTGACACACCCAGACACACAACTAGAAATAAGCACACAGACACACCTAGAGACCCACAGACAAACCACCACAGGCACACACATTGAGACACACACGTACACATAAAAAAATATCCACATATATTCATGGCACCGGCGTAGAGTACAATCAAACACATACACATAAACACACAAATGCATATACATAGACACACACACAAACACATTGAGTTATGGGCAGACAAACACATACAAACAAACACGTCCATACAGATATGAACACCCACAGCCCCACAGAAGTAGACAACCAGATATAGCAATATATATACCCAGGAAGACCAGGCACACTCAAACACAGAGGGATAAACACAGAAATTCAGACTGTGTTGGGGGAATGTCTCAAAACCCTCCCAAGGCTAGAAACCAACTCTAGTCAAAAAGCCTAGCCAAGGAGCATTTTTCTACTACACAGCATGTGAAGATATGCATTCCCACCAAAAACGTACCCCAGACTACACCACAAACAGCTCATGTAATCTCTGATGGTGGAAACCTCCACAAGCCATTTTAAAGTTACAGAGGATTTTCTCATCCTACACATTCAGATTGTAAAGCCACATTGCCTATATACAAAAATGTGCCACAAGCTACACTGAGAGCAGGTCATGTGACTAACCCCAATGACAGAAACCATCAACAGTCAATCCAAAGCTGGAAAGCCTCTTTGCCACTGTACAGCAACATCTTCTGAACTATCATGGTATCCTTGCCTGGGCATCAGAAACAATGTAGATGATACCAAAGATTGTCTCCTGATTGGTCATGGCAGGACCTGTGATAGGCCAAGGGCCAGAATTTCTACATTACTCTTTACTCACTGTAGGCACGTCACCACCATGTACCTGCTGCTAAAATCCCTGTGTACAATCATTGTGTTAGAGTGATAAAAACACAGCCACACGCATCACAGCAAACATCAAATGGCAACAACCTCAATCTGCAGAATAAGATCCAATAAACCCCTCAGCACGGTATGCTCATCAGTGTGCATTCTGCAACATGCCCCACATTGAACAATACTGACACCTTCTTCATGCAACAACTAGACACTTTTAGACCTGCCAGCCTTAGGGTGGTCCCCCCAAACTTTTTGCCTTCCTCATCCATTTTTCTGATCTCGTGTTTACTGGCATTAGGACTCAGTGCACTTTTCCATTGTTTACCAGTGCTAAAGAGCTTGTGCTCTCTCCTATAAACATGGTAATATTGGTGCACCCCTCATTGGCACATTTAATTTACTTAAAGGTCACTAGTAAAGTGGTACTACATATACCCAGGGCCTGTAAACTGAATACTACTACTGGGCCTGCAGCACTGGTTGTGCCACCCACTTCAATAGCCCTTTAAACATGTCTCATGCCTGCTATTGCAGAGCCTGTATGTGTAGTTTTAAACTGCCATTTCGACCTGACAAAATAAACCTTTTGCCAGGCCCAAACCTTCCTTTTTAAAACATATGGAGGCCCTGGACAGCCCAGAGGGCAGGGTGCAATGTATTTAAAAAGTAGGGCATGCACTTTTACGTTTTACATATCCTAGTAAGGAAACACTCTTAAATGAGCTTTTCTTTACTGCAAGACCTATCTCTCCCATAGGATAACATTTGAGTTGCCTTATTACATTTTATAAGTGAAATTTCCAAATGTGAAGAGATAACCGGTTCATATTTGGTGTCTCTGGAATCACAATTTAAAATCATAACTTATGGTGAATGTTAGAAATTGGGTGTCTGGTTTACAGAGGCATGCACCCTGTCCAAGCAGGAACCACAATCCTAGTCAGGGTAAATGTGGTACGCACTAAACGTTTATCTGTGTTTACCCTCTAGTAGCTTGGAACAGAGCAGTCAGGATAAACTAAAGAGGCAATGTGTAAAGCATTTGTGCACACACACAGACAGTAACACTGTGAAAACATCAGAAATGTACTCAACACCAGTTTAGAAAAATAGCCAATATTGATCTGAGTAAAACAAGACCAAAAAGACAAAAATCCAACATACACAAGTCAAGATATGAAGTTTGCAAGATTAAATCAAAATGCAGTTTTTAGAAGTCTATAGCTGCAACTGGGGCTATCTGCACGTGCTTGATCGGAGCAAATCCAAAGTTCAGTCCGACCGCGATGGAGCACAGGCCGGATACAGGAGTCACTCAGACCCGCAGACAGTACCTTGGACGCGTCGATGCTCGGTGACGATGTGTTGAAATACAGAGGTGATGTGTCGCTGTCGCAGGCAATGCGTCAGTTCTGAAGTCAGACAAAGGTGTTAATGCGTCGATTAGGCCTGGAACTCCGCAAGCGACTAAAAACTCAGCTGCGCTACGCTGAGTTCCGTAAGCAGCGGAGTGCATTTGGCCATGCCATTTGCATTGATTTTCAGCTTCGGGTGTTTGTCCCGCGCTGTAAAATCAGCGTGAATGGCACCATGCATAGCGCAAGAGGGCGCTACTTCTTTTCTGCCAATCGAGTAGATTTTCTACTCGAGTGGCAGTTTTCTCAACATGAACGGAAGGTTTCTCAACGCGAGCGGTTGTGACCGTCCACGACTGCCTGCGTTGAGAAATCTCGCTCACGCTCGCCAACTTGACGTTGGTGAGCGAGGAAAAACTCTGCTCCACTACGTGGAGTTTTTCTGAACGCTCCTTTGTCCGCTATGTGTGGAAAACTCCACAAACTCCACGAATGGAGTGGAGTTCACCGCCCAGGCCTAGCGTCGATGTCAAGAGTGCTGTGCGCCGGTTCTGAGGCGTCGATGTCAAACCGCTGGGCTGAAGGCAATGCATCAGTTGGAAGCCATGCCAGGCCGTGTAATGTGTTGGATTTGGGGATGGTGCATCACAGATGCTGACGTTGCATTATCCGAGATTCAAGCAGCAGCGGTGATTCAGAGGCGCTGTGTCAGCACAGTTGGGGCAGCATTGTAAGATAGGGTTCACAGCTTCGGTGCAGGCAGCCTCAATGCGTCGATTTCGCAGGCAATGCGCCGGTTCTGAACAACACTTCAGTGTTGTTGTGTTGGTTTCTTGGGTTGCAGCCACAAACACTCACTTGCAAGGGCCAAGGACTGGATTTGGCACCACTTGACAGAGCAGAAGTCAATGCAGAGGAGCCCAGGTGCTGGTAGCAAGATGCAGGTAAAGTTTTTAATATCCCTGAGACTTCAGTAACAGGAGGTAAGCCCAAACAAGCCCTTGGAAACCTTTAGAGATGCAGGATGTAGAAAGTAAAGTCCAGTCCTCTCATTCCCAAGCAAGAAGCAGGCCAACACAGCAAAGCAAACAGAAAAGTGGCTGTCCCTCCTGGCAGCACAACAGCTCTTCCTCCTGGCAGAATGTGCTCAGTCCAGAAGTGTTCTGAGTATATGGTGTCAGAGGTCCAGTACTTATACCTACTTTAGCCTTTGAAGTAGATAGACTTCTTTGTAGTGCACAAGATCCTGTCCTTGCTGGCCCTGGCTCCAGACACACTGCAGGGCAGGCAAGACCGGCACAGGTAAGAGCAGTGGTGCCCTGGGGTGGGCCGGGTTGGGGGAGGAATTCAACAGATGACGGGATACGTAAAATTAAATAAAAAATAAATAAAACCACTTACCTTGCACTCTTCTTGTATGTAAAGTGGTAAATAACAAAATAAGCAGAAGGGCCCTGCTAATCCTTCCTCATACAGCCAAGGGCTATATTTAAGTACATGATCAGCTGCATACAGTCATATCGATGTTCTACATTTAAGATTGTTTTGTCAAAAATGTATCACGCATAATCATCACTGACTGACAAAATGTCAAAGAGATGGCCAAAATTTGTTTCCTAACTTTACTCAGTTTACGGCTTCCCAGAATCACAAGTTGCACCGGTTGCACCTCCATCCATCATAGTCGGCAAAAGTAATCACTTGTATTATCAATATGCTGCCACACTACACTTACCTTTAAGAATGGAAGCATGCACTACTAAACAGCACCTACGTTCTCTCTGCCTCAGTCATGAAATTAATACTCGGATATGACTGCAATTCTACATGATTAAAATTCTGTCTCTAGCATAAGTAAGCTTGCTTCTCAATTAAGGGTGAGGTCTCCAAGTTCCTTCGTCAGTAACTTAGTCACCACGCCAAATCTAACTCTTGAAAAGGTTCTTAATCAAGCTCTGCTGATCATGCTCTGAAAATTCCCTGCCTATAATTTTTAAATTCTTAATCTAATGATACTTGCACAACAAATTGTATTTTCAATGGATATTGTCAAAATGTTAACCTGCTCAATTGGTACTTATTGAATTTATTTATTGTAGGACTTTTTTCCAGTCAATAAAGTATACATTTTGTAACACATCACACACCTGCATTTCACTTGAACTAGTGAAGGCATAATGGCAAAATGCAGATTAAAATTACCCAAATTGGGCTAAAATTACCACTTAGTAAAAAAGATCTGATTCTGAGATGTCTGAGCACAGCAGCAAAGAGAGTTGAATAGCTGGTAAAGAATATTCATGTGGGTTCAATCTACATAAATAGAAACTGCAATAGTAACAAAACAGTGTAAATATACAGAGAGACAGTAGACACCACCAGAATAAAATGTTGGTTACAAACGTAGGTGTAGTAGGTAATATAACATATGATTGACAGGACTCTCTGTCGGTAGAAACTGACAGAAGAGTACGGGACAGTGGCCCAATAAACACATGACAGAATTATAGACTCAAACATCAAACATAAAATAGTAAGGGTGATCAAAAACTTTACAAGACAATAATCAGTGAATGTGAAAGGCATTCTAGTTCCACTCCACAGCTTCCACAGTGACAACCAAACACCACCCAGAAATTTCAAGAATCACAAAAAACAGCTGGGACAGTCACAGTGGAATCGATGGGGTGTTCTGGAGGCTCTTCGTCACACACCAGAGTGGCTCATGAAGAGTCCACCAGGAACCCTTTGAGATGTTGGCCAACGTCTTCAAATCTATAGAGAGTTATATCCAAGTCAGTTGAATGACTGGAGGGTCACAAGGGAGTGCCCGTTATGTAAGTGGAAAATATTTTTACCTTTTAGTCCCAAAAATCTTTGTTTTGTCATTTAAGATGTGATCAGTGGAGATTAGGAGCAAACATATGCTTTGAATTAATCTAAGGTACTTTTGTGGTCTCTGCTTGATGCTGAACCCACTCAGTGAGACATTTGAAAAATATGTGACTAATTCATCTGATTATGTTCTTGTATCAATATCAATAAAGTACTTCAGTCGCAATATCACGGTAACTGAAACAAATATACCTCAGCATTAGATGTTTAATGTGCAGTTACACACAATTTCACATGCTGTAAAAAGACAAATTAGGGCTATGCGAAGTTAAAAACATTTTTGCCCACAAACTTTGTGAAGGTTTTCAAAAATATTTTCAAAATGATTTCTAGAAAAATATTTTTGCAGGAAAAAAGCAATAAAAACCCACTTTGTGGAGAAAATAGCTTGACTAGGAGGGCTTTCTGTACATAAAATAAAAAAAAAATTGCCTTCACAAATTTTGTTGGCAAAATTTTAATTCCGCATTACTGAGAACAAATCTGCATGCCACATATGCCTTGCAGATTCTTGTGGATTCTGCAAACATTTTATTACATATACTTTCACTGTGACACAATAGCCAAAGGGCTTCAAATTTGCCATCAAACTAAAATATTAAACAAATGTTTTTCCATAATCCTCGATTTCAAAATGGGACCAAGAAGCAATTAGAAATGATAAAGAATGCTCAGCAAAGAGAAATGTTATTACACAATAGTGAATAACCTTGGCAAAAAATAGTGGGTGTTTTGGGGTACAGAACCGCAAAACTATATTTCAAGGTTCCTTTGCATTTCATTTGAGGGCTGTATAGTAGCTCCGTTGATGGTGGTTACTGAATCATGCAGGGTAGGTGCAGCTTGTAAACACAGACACAAACCAGGGGAATTCACTAATATAAGCTTACACCAGAGTGCAAATCCTGCTTAATGTAGCGGTGTAAGAGTTGTGCACATGCTTACCCGTGGGCCCTGGTCGCCTTGGTCGCCCTGCGAGAGGAAGATGAGAAGGAGGGTTTAACACAGACTGCCATTGACATATAATAAGAAAGTAGCAATGTCAAAAAAATCAGTACCACTGTAGATATGGCAATTTTTGGGCAAAAAATGGCTAATTTGGCTATACTGCTGAGGCTATAAAGGGCTTTTCAACTTTTGTATACTAACGCTTGGGTCTATAATGGCCATTTGACAAGTAAGATTGAAATCCCCTCGAGCTCCATGAGACCTTCTAAGACAATACATTATTTTAGTTTCTGTATCTATAGGGTCCGTACCAACTATAGTTTTGTTCTATTTTATTATTTTTATTATAACAATTTTAATTGTGTCAATAATAAAAAATAAACTGAATCTGAACTGAAATAGTCTGAAAATGTACTCACCTTTTCGCCTTTTGGACCAGGTGGGCCCTGAAACAGAAAAGAAGGCTGTAAAGGCTGGAGAAACCGATGAGAGAAATGCAGAAACTTATAGAGCGATTCACAAAAAATGCATAAATCTATCAACCATAGGCTTATATCTAGGCACATTAACATATGTAGGTTCCTGGATTTCAAGACACAAATACTAGACGATGCAAACATTCAAGTACTTCCATTTTTAAAATGCACAAAAACGTTTCAGTGTCAAGATGCCCTCCCCGAGTGATTGATGCACTGTATAAATCTAACATAACATAGCATAATATGACACGCTAGGGCTTGACTGAACATAAAAGGATGTAACATAACTCTATCCAAACATTTTGCTGACTATTTTCCATGATGAAAATCATCCAACGGTACTACACACCAATTTGAGAAATAAATTCATAATACATGTTACAAAAAGACTTTATTGATGTATCATAGATTAGTGGATGGAACTCTAACGCTAGTTAATGACCACAAGGCAAAAAGGAAATGTTATTAAATGTTAAATGTCCCACCAAAAGTCACTAAAGATACTATGAACTAAAAATGAACGTAGACACTGCAGTATAGTTACTCTGATGCTACTGATGTGACAAAAGCAGTCTCTGTTAGACAGTGCGTTGTGGGTAATTCATGTGCACACCGTGTTCAAACAGGGAGCAGGGGTGTAGAGTTACGGATATGGTAGTTAGGACTTTTATTTATTTACTTTAAAAAAAGTAAAATAAACAAAGTTAGAATGGGTAAGAGTGGACCTTCAAGAGGCCCAGCTATGCTAATTACAAGGACTTTTGGCCTTGCACCACTAGTCAGGGCACCTTCCTAGCCCTTCTTCTCTGGCAGTGGTTTGTCCAGGACAGGCTTAACATTCCACTCCATTTTATAATTATGGTTTGCAGTTTTCCATTATTACTGATTTTTACATATAAATGACGACAGAAACCAGTATGTTTCCCTGTCTTTCTTTGTTTATAAAATTTGAAAAATATTCTATCCATCTATCTATCTATCTATCTATCTATCTATCTATCTATCTATCTATCTATCTATCTGTCTGTCTGTCTGTCGGTCTGCCTGTCTATCTATCTATCTATCTGATCTATCTGCCTATCATGGTTTGTAAAGCGCATGGCTCCCCAAACTGGGCCTCCCAGTGCTATAAGACAGATGATAAGCCAGACAAGGTTCCTCACATGAGTGTTCAAACAGGCAAGTCTTAAGGGATTTCCTAACTGACGATTCGTTAGGTGTACTGCAGAGTGTGAATGTAAGGGCATTCCAAAGTTTGCAGGCCAGAATACAGAAGGAGCGCCAACTGCTTCTGCTTTTATGGAATCTGGGAATTACAGCAGAATAGGTGGTAAAATATCTAAGTGGTCTTGATGCAGTATATGATTGGACCAGATAACGCAAAAGACTTGGGGCCATATGTACTACCATTTGCTTTTGCGACTCGCAAATTGCGAAAAATTACGAGTCGCAATTTGCGTGTCGCAAAAGCAACTGTACAACAGTGTCAGAGACACTGTTAGCAATTCCCAATGGGGTCGCAAAATGCGAGGCTCATGAATATTAATGAGCCACTCGCAATTTGCGACCCCATTGGAAATGGCTGGCCCTCCCAGGGATGGTGGCCTGCTGGGCTCAGCAGACCTTCATGTCTGGGACTGCTTTTAAATAAAGCAGTTTAATTTCTTTTAATGCAGCCCGTTTTCCTTAAAGGAAAACGGGATGTATTTAAAAAAAAAAAAATTCAACGTTTTCGTTTCATTTTTTAAGGGCAGGCAGTGGTTCCTGGGACCACTGCCTGCCCTTAAAAAATATTTTCACATGCATTCCCAAAGGGAAAGGGGTTCCCTGGGGACCCCTATCCGTTTGCAAATGCTTTACCACCTACTTGAAGCAATTGCGGTCGCAAAACAGTCATACATAGGGCTCAGACTCGCTATTAGGAAGGGACGCCCTTAAAACGCCCCTTCCTAATAGCGAGTCGCAAATACTAATTAGCGAGTCACAAATAAATTGCGACTCGCTAATTAGGGTTTATACATGGCCCTAAGGTATTTTTGCATGCGCAAACGGGTTGCAAACATGTTTGCGCATGCAAAAATACTTCGTACATCTGGCCCCTGGGCCCTTATTGCTAAAAGCTCAAAAGGCGAAGCATAGAGCTTTGAATTGGACTCTTTTTAGGTCGAGCCTGAGCCAGCGCGCATGCGCTGCTCTGCGAGACCTATTGTAGAGGAGTAGCGAATAGAAGCCCCGCCCACTCTCTGCCGATGTTTGCCATTGGCTTGTGTCATTGTCTGTCCTAAATGCTGGCTTCTGAAGCATCAATAGGCTTGTTAGTCCTGCCTTAGTACCGCCTCCTCTTCATTTGTCACCTCCCAAGGCGACTGGCCCCTTTACTTCGAATGTTACACGGTACGTGTTATTTAGACTGTGAACACTATTTTCTTTAATGAGGTTCTCCTACTGCCTTCTTTACTGGGAAACATCCTGAACAACGACTCCGGAACAACGAGTTCCGGAGTCACGAAAGCGGAACTCCGCCCTGCCCGAACAATGACTCAGCCTTAACCACGCATGTGTGTGGTTAAGGCTGATTCGGTCTAGTGTTCGGGCAGGGCGGAGTTCCGAGGAGCGTCGCAGAGGAGATCGTCGAAGAACAGGTAAGAGGGGTAAATTTTCAGGGGGTGGTGGGGGTTTAGGTTTAGTTTTTAGGGGTTTGGGGTTTAGTTTTAAGGTGGGGGAATTAGTTAAAATGGTGTTGTGTTTGTTTTTAGAGTGTGTGGGTGATCGTGTATATTATTAGGGAAGGGGAATTAGTTATTAGGGTTTGTGGGTGATCGTGTTTATTTTTAGAGTGGGGAATTAGTTTTAGGAGGGCGGGGGAGATTGGTGTTAGTATGCAGGGGTTCGGGGGTTTGGGGTTAATTTTTTGTTGTTTGGGGTTAGTTTTTAGGGGTTTGGGGTTAGTTTTTAGGGGGTGTGCGTGATCGTGTTTGGTTTAAGGATGTGTTGGTGATCGAGTATATTTTTAGGGTGGGAGGGAATTAGTTTAGTGTGTGTGGGTGATCGTGTTTACTTTTAGGCTGGGGGAATTCGTTTTTAAGGGGTGGGGGGATCGGGGTACTAGTTGGAAAGCATTTTTTTAACACGCATTCCTTTACCACGAAAAATCGTGGTAAAGGAATGCGTGGTAAAAAATTGTGGTTTAGACAAGGTCGTGGTTGCGACCTCGTTGTTAGGGAAGTCGTGGTTGGGGAACTCGTTGTTCCAACATACAACCTTCTTTACTCCCCCCGTTGTCCGTGCCTTCTCCCCCTCCCCCCGCCTGCACTCCCGTTGTCCGTGCCTTCTTGCACCCGCCCGTTTGCCCGTTGTCCGTGCCTTCTCCACCCCCCCTCGCTCCCGTTGTCCGTGATGATTACCATTTGCAATGCAATAGGTCTTGCGTAAATGCGAGACCTATTGCATTGCACATGCTTGTTTTAGATAGGGAGCCAATGAAGTTTCACAATGCAGTTGGATACCACAGATTGGCGTCTGGGAAGTAGCAACAAGAGACGGGCTGGTGCATTTTAAATTATTTGAAGCTATTTTTCGTGTTGACTAAGAGACATCTAGTTACAGTACATTTCTGTCAGTCCAGGCGGGACATAATCAGGGCCTGGACTACAGTTTCTGGATCAACCTCAGTCACATTCCCAGAACCTTTCTTATGGTTCTTAAAATGCCAGAACAGCAAGCAGCCAGTTTCCTCACCTGAACGTCACTTGTGTTCAAACCAAATTTCTAGGTTTTAATGACTGTTTTAGGCTGAAGGCCAAAATGTAAATTGTTGCCTACTATCATAACCTCTGTTTTTCCACCGTTGAGTTTTAGACAACAATTAGCCATCCAATTGGCTACTGTTGTAAGGCATTCCTTTAGCGGAAGAGCTTTCAAATGATCTTCTGGGGCTAGGGATATGATCAGCTGAGTGTCATCAGGGTAAAATACCAGAGTGAGACCAAAAAAGGACTTTACGATGTCTGTCAGGGGTCAAACATAAATATTGAACAAGGTGGGGCTCAGGGAAGGTCCCTGAGAAACCACACACTTCAGAGGCAAGTAATCAGAATAGAAGGGCTTGTCACAGACCTGAAATCTGCGATAATGAAGGTAGGAAGCAAACCACGTCCATGCCATATGTGTCACCTCAGACTTAATTAACTTATCAAGCAGAATCTTGTTTTTTTTTTGTCCTCATTCGCCTCTAACCTCTGTAACAAATCAAACTGTCGGTACCTGTTTTTAGCGTGACAAGGAGACTAGGCGTTATGTTGGAAACTCACGGTGCCTACCGCCTATGGGTACATTGACAGAGAAAAGAAATGTTATTACCCCCCATAAGAAGGGGGAGAGGTTTCTCTTCAGCTAGGCCCACAAGAGCCCGGGGTCCAGTTTGTTGGCGTGTATTTGGAAAAAGGGGTGCCCAACACAGTCCGAAGAGTGCCAAGGAGACATAATAATCATAGGACCTGATGTTTCGTAACTGTTGGTAGACCACACTTTTAATCAGACCTCAGCCCATTTCAACAACAAGTCCCAAAAAGCGGTCTTTTTTGCCCCACAACCTCTGGACATATCCATCTTGGAGGTCTCAATCATTGATGTCAGCCAGTCTGAATGCAGAGGAGGGGAAGGGTCGATCCATCTCTTACATAATTGCCTCCTAGCTAGCAGGATAGCATAAAATAAAAGAGACTTTGCAGGTCCGGTTACTTGATTAGTGAGACCAAAAATTATAAGGGCTAAATCTAATTTGATTGGGACTCCCAAGATTCCCTCTACTGACCTCCGAACTTCTTCCCAATACAGAGCAATAGCCGGGCAATCTTTAAACATATGTACATCCGATGCTTCCAACAAACCGCACTTCCTACAGCAGACCTGGGACCCGTTTGAAAATTTGGACAGCTTTAGGGGAGAAAAGTAAGCCCTGTGGACAGTGAACAGATGGTTTCTCCGCAGCCAAGCAGGTTTTATTATGCTAAAAAGAGTCTTAAATGAGTTCTGCCAGAGTTGTTCACACTGTTGATTTGGAAGATGCTCACTCCATAGTTCGTCTGCGAGTTTAAATTCACCGTCCACGGCCTCCTCCACCGCCCAATACCAGAGGGATACCTCCCTCCTCCCTGCCGGCCTGTCCACTAGCTGTTGTTCTAAGCTATTGCCCCATCCAATCGATTTTTTCTGGCTTAACTGTGCTTGGACCCAGCTCTGTAATTGGATATATTTGAACCTTGAGAGGCCCGCTCCCACTATATCTCTGAGATGTTCCCATGAAATTAATATGCCCTCTTCCACCAACTCACCCCACACTTTCAGGCCTGCTTCTCTGAGTGGTATAGCAAGCCTATCCTGAAGACAAGCCGGTGCACCAGGTGAGTCCCAGAGTGGCGCTAAGCTAGAGAAGTAATCGAGACCCACCAAGCGCTTAACTCTGGCCCATGATTTGACCAATGCCTGGAGGACTTTTAGTTTAACTTTTTTGAAAAACTTTGGTTCCCCAAACTTAAACAAAAATCCCTCCTCCGGTAAATTAGCCCCCTTTAGCATAGCCAAAAACATAGCTCCAGCCCCCGTATTGACAGGCATTTTTAAAAGCATCCGAGAATATGAAAACTGGAAAGCCCAGGCATAATACTGTAGATCAGGAAGCGCAAACCCCCTTTCTCCCTCCTGCGCCTCAACTTTTTCCAGGCTATTCTGGTAGTTCTATATAACCAGATAAAAGAATTTATAGCCTGCTGTAATTTATCAATCACAAGTTTGTCAAAGTGAAGAGGGATAGTGTTAAAGAGAAAGGTTACCTTTGGCAACACCACCATCTTCACTAAGTTAATCCTCCCAAGAATGGATAAAGGGAGGTGAACCCAAGCTTTCATTTGTTTTTGACATTCCCTTGACACTCTCTCTAAGTTAACCTCTGCTATTTTGGCTACGTCCTGGACAATTCTGACCCCCAAATATCGCATACTAGAACTAACCTGATATTGACTTCTCTCGAGATTCCATGTCATAATCTCCGTCTTCCCGGCATTGATCTCGTACCCTGAGACCTGTCCAAACTCCTGTGCCAATTCGATCACAACCGGGAGAGTCGTTTCTAGATTCGCTGAGAAGATCAAAATATCATCAGCATACAGGGCCACCTTCCTTTCCCACTCTCCATACCTAAAAGGCACAACACCAGGATCTTCTCTAAGCCTCTGTGCAAAAGGCTCGATATACATATCAAAAGGAGAGGGGAAAGGGGGCAGCCCTGCCTAGTGCCCCTAGAAATTCTAAACGGTTTCGTCAAATTACCGTTAACTAACAGCCTAGCTGACGGAGCCTGATATAACAGTTGGATAGTATGACGAAACTTCTCACCGAAATTAAATCTCCCCAAGACCTCCGACAGGTAGACCCAGTTAACCCTGTTGAAGGCCTTGGTGGCATCCAGAGTCAAGGCAGCGAGAGGAAGTGAGTAAACAGAGGCGATATCTATGGCTCCTATAAGATCAAATGTCAGATCTGATAATTGTCTGCCTTTAACGAACCCCTTCTGATCTAAATGAAGGATATCTCCAGCCACCGACCCCAGCCTAGCTGCCAGGATCGAGGCGAAGATTTTGTAGTCTGCATTCAAAAGCGAGATGGGTCTATACGACCCACAGCTAGCAGGATCCTTGCCAGCTTTCAGAATCAACATGACCGTGGCTTCGTTCCAAGACTCAGGAGGCTTTAAACCCTCTATTAATATCATATTAAATAGCTGCGTCAAAATTGGAATACAAGCATCGGCCAGGGACCTATATATCTCAGCTGGTAACCCATCAGGTCCCGCCGCTTTGCCTCTCTTGCCGGCAGCTATAGCATTCCTCACTTCCTCTTGCGTAATATCCTGTTCCAAATCTTTCTGCTGTTTGAAGGTCATAGAAACCAAGGTAGTCCGATCCAACCAATCCTTAATTTTAGACCTGTCCTCTGTCAGATCTTCCTGATATATATCCTGAAAATACTTTAAAAAAGCCTCCCCTATTTCCTCATCTGAAGACAGAACCGCTGCTCCATTCCCTACTTCAATTTCCCTGATCTGATTACGGAGTCTATCTGCTTTTGCCTTCCATGCCAACATTTTTCCTGCCCCCTCCCCATACTCAAAATGGGCGATCTTACTTGCATCCCATCTGAGCCTAAGCCTCGATTGGAGGATACCCTCCAGCTGCTCTCTTAATTTTCTGAGTCTATTCAAAGCTATAGGTGTCCTACCAGAAACAACCTCGCTGTCCAATTCCATCTCCACATCCTTCATTTCTGCCTCCAATAATGCAATCTCTTCCCTATACTTTTTGTGCCTAAAACTCGTCCTACTAGTAATAATACCCCTCAAAAAAGCCTTAAGGGAGTCCCAGACCATCATGACACTTGCCGTGCCTGAATTGACCTTAAGGAAGATTTCGGTTTCCTGAGCCAAAAAGACATCTCCTCTTCCTCCAAAAGCAGCGTTCGGTCAAAAGACCAAGTTCTTGCCTGCTGGGCCTGTGCCCACTCAAGGTCCAACTCTATTCCTGAATGATCTGACAAATGGGAGGACAGATATCTAATGTCCTTAACCTTACCCCTTAGGGCATAACTAACCAAAATATAGTCAATTCTAGACTTATGCCGATATTTGAGGTTTCGAAATGATACCCCCATTTGCTGGCCTGATCTCTCCCTCCAAACATCACATAAACCCAACTGAGTCATCATGCTTTGAAGATACGCCCTAGATCTAGAAGGGGTAACCGCTCTGCTGCTAGTAGACTTATCGAGTTTAGGATCAAATACAATATTAAAATCACCGGCCATAATAACTGGTTCTGGAAAGTCTAAAAGATGCGAGAAGATTGTTTTAAGAGTTAAAGGGTCATCTTGATTCGGGCCATAGTAGCCGACCAAAGTAAGAGGGATGCCCTTTAAGATCACTTTCAATATCACCCATCTGCCACCTTGGTCCTCCTTATGTTGTATTATCTGGGCATTAGCCTGTTTTTTAAAAATAATCAAAACCCCTCTGATGTTTGCCGACTGGTTGGTGCAGATATAGGAGTCCACCCATTTTTGATTTTTAAGAATTTCCTGGGTCTCTTCCTTAAGAAGATGTGTCTCCTGGATGACAATGACCTGCGCTGCACAATCTTTAAGATATTGCAAAATCCTAGCTCTTCTATTCTTTACACGCAGGCCATTGACATTCCAGGATAAGATCTGAAGTGTACTCATAATAACTTCAATCTGCACCCCCGCCCTGCCCAAATTCAAGAGAAAAACAACACCTAAACTCATAGAAACGAAGCGCCACTGTTTGAACTAAGCTTAGTATATATGCAGCGAATGAGGTATTTTTTTTATTTTTACTGCCCCAGTGCTCCCCAACCCCCCACCCAAACAGTTGAGCCCCCATGGAGAACCCTTCCCCCATAAATCTGGACAGTTGTTGTCCAGGTGTAGCGCTCCGGAGCTACCCAACCCATCCCGTCCCAATCTCATGTGTTACATATGCCATCCAATTACATCCGTGCCAAAAAAAAAAAGAAAAAATCTAATTTGATAGATAAGACCCCCCTAATTTGCTCCACTCACCTTTTCAAAAGGAGAAAAAAACAGAAAAAAAGCGCAAACGCCAAAACCAAACCTACTGCGCTAACCTAAACCATGCTACCCCCGAGCATAGGGAACTCTTTCCTAAGGACCCCCTTGCTAATTGAACTAAGAAGCTTGTCCGCCTCCTGGACTGATCTAATGTTATGCATTGTGTTATTATGCATAACCTTTAGGAAAGCTGGAAATTTTAGCTGTACAGCTGCGCCGAGCTTCCTAAAATCGTCCATCCTCCTGCCTAGTTCCCACTGTCTTTCGAGAGTAGCTCTAGCCAGATCCGAACGAATTTCAAAAGAAAAATCCCTAGACCTTAATGTTTTTGCTTTCAGGGCCAAATTGAGAATTTTTTCTTTTAAGGAGTAGGTAAGAAAATTAACCAGGATCTTTCTTGGCTTAACTCTATTGGGGTTCTTACGAAACGGGTCTCTGTGGATCCTCTGTATTTCCATACCTAGGGTTACCTCTGACTCCTCAAACTGCAGCACTTCTTTCAGCAATGAAATAATGTATGATTTGAGGTCAGACCCTTCATTCCCCTCCGGGATATTCAATAAGCGGAGATTATTTCTACGAGAATTATTCTCTAACATCTCCATTCGATCCCGAATAGCTACCTCCTCCCATTTAAGTACCTGGATCTCTGCCTCAGCCACCCCAAGGTTATCTTTCAGCTCTCCAACCGTTTTCTCCGAAGTCTCAGTCCTGATGTTTAAAAGATCCACTTTCCTCTCCAGAGATTCACAAGAACTCCTTATCTCAGCCTGGTTAGCGGCTGAGACGGAAAAGCCTTTCTTAATATCCTCTGAGAGTATGGAAAAAGAGACTCCAGTGAGGCTGCTGGGGGTCCGCCTGTCTCCAGGGACTGTAAAGACTTAAGACTTTTATCTACCCCCCGCTCTCTGGTCCTGCAGCTCCATCCGGATTCTGATCCAGCAAATCCGGTTCTTTACCTGGGACTGCGTCAGCTATATTATCCCTGACTGTGAGGACATCAACCTGAGACAAAAGAGGGCTAGCTTCCTCCATAGTGACCATTGGTATTTTTGCTGTTAAATACCCACTAAACCCCCCTCTGGGAGTGTTAAGAACACTACCTCTCTTCGTAATGTCCAAAACCTCAGGTTGTAGCTTGAAATATGACCGTAACGACGGGGTTACCCTGACTTTGCTGTCTAGGAAATTGTTTTTAGCCCTCCCGGATTTCGTGCTTCTTCCTTCAACTTGATGAGTTTGAAAAATCAAACTGCTGGTGGAAATTGCAATTTTAGGGAGCCTTCTAATACTTGGTAGCTAGGCTGCACCTCAGAAGATGATTTGTTAGTGATGCCACCCTTTTTAGAACTCAAAGTGACCCCCACGTTTACTGCATCTCTTTTTTCACCTCTTGAAGCCACAGCTGAGCCCCCAAAAACCTCCGAAACCGCTTTCCCTTGTTGCGGGGCGCAAACCTGGTTCTCCTGCGCTCTGACGAGCTGTCGTGTTTCTTCCTCCAACCTTGGTACTGCAGCTGTCCCCAGCGTAGATGGAGCAGGAGAGGCAAAAATAGAAGCAATGGCGGGAGACCCGCAGTCCCCAGCAGCCAGCACCAACCCTCTCCTACTCTGCCCCGCCGGGACGGGAAAGGAGCCGATGCTGGCGCTGCCACCACCGACCCGAAGGAGCCCGCGCGCCGCCGCTCTGCGGCCTCTCCGCAGCTCCAGGGCGGCCTCGTCCCAACGTGGCAGACGGGAGGGGAGACCAAAACAGTGAAGCCCCCGGCACATTCCGGGTTGAAAAACTTCCCTCTAAAAACGAGGGAGCCGAACAAAAAGGAGCCGAACAGCTACACAGGGCACACTTTAACGTCTAAGACGGCAGGTAGGATGACATTTTCCTACGAAACAGGAGGAGAGCTCCGGGTGCTAGCGGCCGCTCAGAACGCGGTCGCCATGTTCTCCAACCTACAAATTCTCAGCAGAATCTTGTTTTGATATGCTCACATGCGGTCACTAATATTTCCAGGCAAAGGCTGTGCTGATTGACAGCAGGCAATGGGTAAACAAATAAGAAATATCCTTGCATGTAGCCCAGCTCTGCAGTCCTTCCAAACCCCTTCTGTTTACCATTTGATACCAAACATCTCACCTGAGCAGGAAGTCTCCACATTTTGTAATTGAAAATAAGAAGAAAATCCTTTTTTTCTTATTGATATTTTTTATGATGCTGTCACGGGCTGGATAAAAGAGTTTTCCACAGGAATAACTTAACTTTATTCTCAAATCTAGGTTTAAGGAACTCCTGAAGTGGGCGGGGTGTGAAGGCCGAGTACTGATGCGAGAAGCCAAAAGAGGGCTACGCAACATAGAGTTATCTAGAGCCAGGGAGACCCTAGAACATGACCGAGAATATCAAGAACCAGAACCTCCAGACGACGAGAGAGAAGCAGAATAAAAACAGACACTCCTGACATGGCCATGTCAACAACAAATAGCATATGAATAATTACTAACCAGTACGAGATTACCGCGCGTCACACGTCATTGACATCACCCTACCCTGCGCACACAGCTAGGAAACTGATAATACACTCGACCCAGCACTATACGAGAGACCTGCTAACGGGATGACTCGGGGAAGGGGGGGAGGGGTTTAGTTATTGTTGACAATTTATTGATGTCTGGACATCCCAATTGACCACTTCTGCGGCAAATGAAAAGAATATGAGAAAACTAATGTTACATGAAACAAATTACCTTATGTTTATGTATTAAGCTGCTGCAGCAGAGATAGTCAATAAAATTTGTTAAAAAAAAAACTTTATTCGCAAATCTAGGAGCAGGTTCTCTGCTTGTTGGGGGTCCTCTTGAGTCAGTGTGCACTGCTGTATTAGACAGCAGTCTCCAGTACTTTTTATCCAGCGATTTTCATATGATCACTAATACTAGGAGTGCTTTGATACCTTTAGGTTCAAGAGCAACAGAGCTTCAATAAAATCACAATGTGTGTTTAACAAAATGCAATCAAAAAGTATATTGGTGCATTGTATATTGAAACTTAGTATCGCACAAAAACTCTATTAAAATCCCAGTGACATTTCAAATTATCAGATAAACCATGAAAAAAACTTGTTGCAACTTTGCTTTTAAGAAAACAAGATAAATGTCGACAAACAGAGATATAATGAAGAAGAACATGGATAAGCTCACACTGTAAAAATAAACGAGTACCTTAATTTGGCGCAATTTATTTATTATCTGGACTGCATTTGCACATCAACTCAGGGCCAATTTTTAATCTTGAGTAAATATATTTGTTGCACGTAATGGCCAGGAGTGCCCTTTCAAACATGAACAAGTACACATTTTTTCACATTTTGGCAAGTGACTGTATTTGGAAAGTCTACTTTCCAGAAGTATTTTTCAAAATGATGTTTCTATGCAATGTTCTTAAATTATGTTATTCAATTTTATCTCAGTTTTTTGATCCTCAAATCTCAATCTCTTTGTAAAAGAAGACTCCTGAAATCCATTCGGCCACGCCTTGTTTCCGCTGCCCACACTTCACAGTATTATCTTGGGATTTGCCCCTCGATAACGTCAATTCCTTGCATCTTTGACTTCCCAAATTTTGACTCAACAGCCTTCAGCACACACCCACCTGGAAGGCAGCAGAATGCTTTATATGGTCAAAATATGAGGCACAATCAGGCGGTGTATCTTGGTGGGGTATGCCAGATTAATTCTCAGAAGGTAGGGTGAATATTTACTGTGTTGTAATGTAGTGTTCTTTAAACTGACTGCTTTGAGTTGTTTCCTAAATCGAAGAAGCGTAGAGGCAGTACTGACGGATACATGGATCTCATTCCTGATCTGGGAGAAGGCCAATTGCCGCAAATATTAGATGCTGCAACCTTTCTTCTCAGAGTGCTTCACCGACTTCCTATTTGGGCAAGAGTTCAGTTGAATGGAATCTGCTTTGTTGATTGCGGCTAAGTATGGCTTTGTCCTTCCTCTTCTGAAATCAAAGTAAGGGGCCGCAAGCTCTCACCATCCTTTGGACCAGCTCCTTCTTGCAACTCCCTGGTTTTGTAAACAATGTAAGGTGGTCACAGCACTTTGGAATAGACCTCACCTTTAATCTTTGTTCTTTCTTGGATCAGTGCTGGTCACAAAACGCCTGATGTGCTTGCTTTTCAGACATCGCTTCTGGTGCCCAATTTCTGGGGTACATGTAGCTTCAGTATTTGGAGGTCAAGAAACCCCTATGGATGAGGTGTACTCGTAGAACTCTCTGTGGGTCTCATACACCCCTAGCTGGCGAAACTGCAGATAATGATGCAGGAGCATTTACAGAGCTTTGTGTTAGTTACAGTACAAAACACTTACAAGGTACTGGAGGCTGGGAGTAAGGTGCAGTGACAAAGCTAATGGTGACTTTATAGCAGTAGCAGTAGGTGTCACGGGTTCGGACCAGGTGCAGTGGCGGGTTTTATGTAGATTCCAGAATGAGAAGTAGCAGGAGCGCTACACGCCTTCTTTGAGGTGCACTGGTAGAGCTCTACATGGGTCCAGTAAACAACAAGAAGGGGTGCTACAGGTCATTATTAAGGTGCACTGGCATTGATGTGTTTTATTTTCCCAATGCATATGTAGAAAGACTTCATCAGACCATGATTGTGGTGTCCGAGAAGAGCTCTGTGTGTTTCCCAGTACATAAATAGCAGTTAGCAGGGGCTAGTGCAGTTGGTCAGTATTACAGTGCTTTGGAATCGATGTCCGTGCTGGTCCCAGTACTTAAAGTGCAGAGGGGGCTGCAGTGGTTAATTTGTAAAAAAATAAGTGCCGGGGCTCTTGTCAGGAGGCAGCTTGCACCAGCCCATTTCTCCTGTTAGCGCTGCCTAAACCAGAACCAAGTGGGGAGCGGATGTGGTGTAACGGCCAGAGCTGCCGATTTCAGAGCTGGGGAACCAGCTTTGAGTCTTGGCGTTGGCTCAACATCCTGTGATTCTGGGCAAATCACTTAATCTCCCCGTGCCTTCCATAAATGAATGTGTCCTTAACTGGTGCTCATGAAAAGCGCCGTTGTTGATGATTAAGTGCCGATGCTGAGCACCGAAAATCACCGGCTCAAATTAAGCACTGGGGAGCTGCAGGTCAGGATTGAGGTTTATTAGAGCTGTGATAAGTGCAACAAAAAGAGTTCCCGAGAGAACAGTAAGCAATACAAGCAGGGAGAGGTGGCGGGTGCGAAGGAAAGTTGAGAGGGGGAGCAGGCAGACACGCTACTCTGCAGTGTAGTCAGAAAAATGTAAAAACTGCAGGTAGATGGAGGTGAACGGTAGGATCAGGCTCGGTGAAGATGAGGTACGGGTGGTAAGGGGCGCAGGAAGGTGTCAGGAGGGGAGCCAGAGGTGGTGCTGTGTATTGATGTCTTGTCTCTCTATGGGCAGAAGTAAAGCATTTAATGACGTGTTTATTTGAGTGCAAAGTTACTGAACTTACTGATAAATAATGTCCTCTTTATGGATTTAATTGGAGTATATTTTTTAAAAAATGTGGGATCCAGGGAAATGGTTTTATTTACTGAAAACAAGTTCTCAAGCTGATAACAGTGATATTTCATGCTGAGTTGGGGCACTTAGTTGAAGGCTGCTTTATGACTCATATGGTAGGAGGCATTTTGTGATCTATGTTATAGTTGTTTATGTTATTATCACTACAGCTAGTGAACCTGTATGATTGGTGCAACCTAATTGGTGGATCTCAGCCTGTAAGTTCTCTCTGTCCTGAGTGACAGCTCCATTGTCTTAGCCAGTAGGAGAGGTTTAATTTGAGGGGTAGCTTTGCTGGCCTAGGCCTAGGGTTGTGAGGTCAGTGTAACATATAACTCCTCATCCTGGTACTTCAAAATAGATACTCAAATATGTTATATAACCACACTAGAAAGCAGTATTTGTAAATTAAGGGGGATGATATAATACTCTTTGAATGATAGAACTCCATATCAAGTGGCATACCCAGATATTAAGTTCATCTAAAACCTTTAGCACTTCAGACACTTTTTATTGAATCTGTGCTGTACAATTCACTGTTTGGAACATTTTTTCTAAGCACATCTTCTCTGACACCTGTGCTGCAAAATGCACCATGTTGCTCTATTGTGTTCATTTTTCCCCGGTGAGTATTGTACCATCTTCTTAAGACTGGTGGGTCAGGCATGTTCTGTACAGACCAGGATTGTGATGTTCCTCTCACCAAACTGTGTGTTCCACAGCTGCCACTGCTCAGGGGCGAGATCAGGCTTCTGCTCTGGTGTGGACTATATGCATAGATAGGACACAAAAAACAGAACCTTTCACAGACTGTTTGTGGCACTATATGATCATCAATAAATCCTTTAGCAGTGAAAATGAACAGGATTAAGTCAAATGGTTTAGCAAATTGGTGCAAGGATGGGATTCGGATCAGTCCCTCGCCTTCCTTGTACGGGGGAATAAACTAGAATCGAAAGCAAATGTGCAATAGGATTCCTTTGCGGGCAAAGCGGGTCTGTTTGTACGAGGTGACTCAATGAGCCCAGTCTGGAAGTACAACCTGTCTGATTAAACTTCTGCTCAACAAACGTCTGTAGTGGGCACAGCAGTTACTCTGTAGGGTGATGTTTGCCTTAACATTATTTTCACAAGTATAGTCCGTGAACTGTGGGTCACAAACGCACAACGCACAAACGCACCGGGGGTGAGTCCGACCCTTCCCTTTCCACAAAGCTCTGGCGTACTTGGCTCACTCTCGGTTTGGAAAAGGGGCCCAGGATGCCTGACCCCAACATGGCCGACACTGGTGACTCCTTCCCCGTGCTGAACTTTTACCTACTCATCCCTCCCTGGACTATGCCTGACCTCAAGAGGACCTCCAGCTCTCGTTTTGCCGAACTTCAGACATTTCTCTTTTGCTGGACTTCCTTATCTCTTTCTCCCCTCAGGTCCCCCTCTCGCCAATCTCAGCCTCCGACTCTTCTCCCCTCCCACCCCCACCGCTCTCTACCCCCTTTGATGTTCCATTTCTCCGTTCACTCTGTTAATATGTAATTTTGAGTTGCCCAAGCCTAATCGCTGGTAAAATGTAATCATGAGTAAAGTCACTATTTGTGTATATATGCTTAGATATAACTCTAACCACTAGTATATGTAGTAGACCTTTGTACTTACTACCATTCCTAGGAGTTTAGCGTTTATCCGTTTGTATCTCTTCCTTGAGTGACTTTGCAACTTGTACATTTGCAATTTTTTTCTGTGTGCATCTCTTCCTTGTGTGACTCTACAATTTGTACATTTGCAATTTTTTTTTTCTGCTTGTATTTCTTTTGTAACGCATGTAATTCAAAGTCCTTATGTAACGCTACTGGTTCTTTTGTAAAGCCCTCTGACGCAGGGGGGGAGGGTGCCGAACTTCAGACATTTCTCTTTGCTGGACTGCCTTATCTCTTTCTCCCCCTCAGGTCCCCCTCTCGCCAATCTCAGCCTCCGACTCTTCTCCCCCTCCCACCGCTCTCTACCCCCTTTGATGTTTCATTTCGCCGTTCACTCTGTAAATATGTAATTTTGAGTTGCCCAAGCCTAATCGCTGGTAAAATGTAATCATGAGTAAAGTCACCATTTGTGTATATATGCTTAGATATAACTCTAACCACTAGTATATGTAGTAGACCTTTGTACTTACTACCATTCCTAGGAGTTTAGCGTTTATCCGTTTGTATCTCTTCCTTGAGTGACTTTGCAACTTGTACATTTGCAATTTTTTTCTGCTTGTATTTCTTTTGTAACGCATGTAATCCAAAGTCCTTATGTAACGCTACTGGTTCTTTTGTAAAGCGCTCTGACACCTTTGGGTAATGTTCGCTATGTTCGCATTTCTTTTGTAACTCATGTAATTCAAAGTCCTTATGTAACGCAACTGGTTCTTTTGTAAAGCGCTCTGACACCTTTGGGTAATGTTCGCGCTATATAAAATCGCATTAAATAAATAAAAAAATAAAAATAAATAAGATGGATCTCCACGCAAATTCCCATTTTAGGCCTACTATATATTTAGGTTATGATTTTAATGAGGAAGTAATGGTGCATTTTTTCGCTTGCAGACGAGTTGTGAAACCCAGAGTACATGTAACTTTGACTACATAACATAATAAGAGCCTCTTGACTTAGGCTGACGAACAGAGCCGTATTTGAGTGATATTAGGAAAAAAACAAGAGGAAATGCAAGGAAGTTTCCACGACGCAGATAACAGAGAAGAAATGGAGCAAGTCCTGCACACACAATAAAAGTGTCTAGTAATGCTCAATTTAAACTAAGTTCAACATCCGCCTTCATAAGAATGACACAGTTTGACCTTAAATAGGAACAACAGTTATCAAAATATGGAAATGTGGTGACTATTATTGTTGTACTGGTAAAAATTTAACAACATGTATATAATTTTTTTTAATATCATCTTTACATTTTATTCATCGCTGCTGAAGATTTTTAGAAGAACTCAACAACCAGCTGTTCCTTAAATGGGTTGAGAGATGAGATCTAAAGCAATTCTCACTACTACAGCTTGTTGACTGGCATTATGCAATGTAATGAGTTTGCCTTTGATCGATCCCTAAGTGAACTGGCGCATATTGTGTTTGCAGAAAAGTGACCCAAATTACATGTTCACTTGAAGATCTGCAGAGTTGGAACCTGAACTATTTAACACACCTTTTGTTCATGCAGTTGCATCAGTCACCACCTACTCTAGGTCTACCACTAAATGTGCCCTTTGCATTGCTGTACAACCTCTTTGCTCTGTTCTTCATTGCAGCCTGCCCTCTCTGGTTGAGCATAGGTCCTTCGAGAATACATTTTGAGAGAGAAAATACAGTTATATATAGATGAGCAACAGCTGCCTCCAGGGCTCAAGGTTTGAGCAGCTTTGTTTCTTAGATTGGGAAAGTTTGAAAGTCAGGTTTATAGGGACTCTGTGGCATATTCTTCTCTCAAAGGATGCCTCATAACTGCTTCTGGGGGGCATTAAAAAGAAAAGGGTGGATCTACTATTTTTGGGGAACACGATCATCACTAGATAAGTGACTATTTTTTCTAGACTATTTTCATTTTCAGTGTGAAACACAGAGCCCATTGTTTCCAATGACTACATATCAAGAGTATGATGAAACCATGACATAAGTGGCAAGTAGGTGTGAGGATTCCTGAAGCCAAGTCTCAGAAAATCCCTAATCTGCTTTTCATCACTAATGTCCTTCATATTGTACAGCATGTAAGGGCTTATGTGAGCACTTGGAGACAATAGGTGCTTGTGCACAGATATGGCCGTCATGGAAATTCTGAAAGCAGCATATGGCAGAACCATCAACCCTCATTTTCAATCAATCATCAATTATCGCAAGTGTGCATCTAAATTATTTCCAGGTCTTTCAAAACCTCACTGGCAAGAGATTGCTTTTCAATGGTGTGCTGAGCACCAGCTGCAGCCGCGAGCAGGCTGATGCTAGGAAGGGTGTGTACCTCAAATATGTGGAAAATGAGAAGGCAATCTCTTAAAATAAGCCTTCTATATCCTCTTGGCAACGTGGAACCACCTAAAGCTTAAAGTGCCATTTTAACCGATGAGACGATCAGGACGTGCCTTGAAGTAAGAAGCCAAACCCCACATAATACCCTGCAACTATGGTTGAAAAATTTGACCAATTGTCAACTGGAACATTACATGCAAAGGATATGTTAACTCCACAAACTAACACTGAACGGTTTCATAAGAGGCGGTTACATTTCTATTCAAACTTAGCACACCATCTTTCCCATAATGCAGTTCTTTCAGCTTTTGCAGTTGCAGAATTTCTGTTCTTTTTCATATGTGGAATTACCTACTGTCTAGTAGCTCCTTTCATTAAGAATTTGTACATCCAAATTCCTATCCACTGCACTTGTTCAAATATTTCAACTGCTTCTTGTATCATTCAAAGGCCAACAGCATGGCCTACTACTGCTATCCAGCTGTACCCAAGAAGAGCCTGGAAGTGCCTCCGATCCTCCTCCGGACGGATCATCAGCAGCCGGTTAAAACGAAATTGGGACACTGGAGAGGGGATACCCTTGGATCTATGACTTTGCTGTATGATCTCAATATATTACCACCCATCTTCATATAAAGACGCCACCAGTGTCTGAAAATGATTACGATAGTCTGCTTGACTTCGAATTACATAAAACAATAGCAAATTGTGTTTCAAAAAGTCATAATCATCCTCAGCTCCATAAATGTAGTTTCAAAACTCCATATTGAGCCCACTTATGAGAGCTTCAAAAACAGTGCAGTAAAAGATATGCATGAAACTGGAGTCCTTTTTCGCAGCAGTGTCGACAATTCTTTATCATTTCACACCTACAAAGAGGGCAGTATTTCTTCAAGACCTCTGGAGCCATATATATGACTTTATTTCAGCCACCCACAAGTTACACTTCAGTTGGCCTTCCTAATGATTCAATTCACTGTGTTGCCTTGTAGACTGGGTCAGGGCATCAATTACACGAACAAAGTGATCAGCTCACAATTAGTTTGTATTTATCTACCTGTTCTGAGTGCTGCTTGGCGGCAGATGGAAGTGGTAAAACAATTATCTTTATAATACACTGCAAGGTCATTTTTGTGATCAATCAAGGGTTGGTAAAGCGCGACTACTTACCCGAAAGGGTCTCAAGGCGCTGGGGGGGGAGCACAGTTCCAGGAGGTTCATGGCGATTCGTCAGAGAGCCAGGTCTTGAGGTCCTTCATGAACTTGGAGAGTGTAGGTGTCTGTCGGAGGTGGAGAGGGAGGGTATTCCATGCCTTGGCCACGAGGAAGGAGAAGGAACGACCTCCTGTTCTGGTCTTCTTGATGTGCATCACCGTAGCAAGGGAGAGCTGGGCTGAGCGAAGGGATCTTTGGGGTGTGTGGAGCGAGAGGCGGTGGTTCAGGTAGGCAGGTCTGGTGTTGTGGAGGGCTTTGTAGGCATGGGTGAGGAGCTTGAAGGTGATTCTCTTCTCAACGGGGAGCCAATGTAGTGTCCGCAGGTGTAGGGTGATGTGGCAGTGGCGCGGTAGCTTGAGGACTAGTCTGGCGGAGGCGTTCTGGAGTTTGCGGGTGAGGTTCTTGTTCATTCCGGCAGGGATTGTGGCAACTTAAAATAAAGGTTAGGACACAAAATGCACTTCTAGGCAAAAACAGGCACAATACCTGGCCTAAAGATATCATTAGAGTGCTCATTTGACAACATGATACAATGTTTAGTGACAATTGACATTATCTTAGAGAGCTAAATATGGGATGCGGTTTGAGTGGCCTTCATGTGACCTTGTATAATAAACCAAGGGCAAGAGCATTCCTCGCTTTCTCGGTAGCACTGCTCTAATTAGTTGCCTCATAGAAACTGACAACTGAGTTGGGGTAACATGGATGCCCCCACTCATTCCCTCTTGCTCTTTCTTTTCACATTCCTAGAGTGAGGAGCACAATATTGTCTGTTACGGATTCTGAAGACTGAGCCTTGGCTGGCCACCTACAGGTCCTTCGGAAAAAGTGCATAATTAGTCTGACCCATACTAGCTGGGCAACTGCCTCCCTTCACCCTTAGGGGGAGATTGCTAGAACAATATCTCTGGAAAGACCAAGGGCCTTATTTAGAGTTTGGTGTATGGGACAATCCATCACAAATGTGGTGGTTGTCACGCACGCCGAATTACAAGTCCATTGTAGCATGCAGCACTTGTAGTAGGGCGGATAGGACACACACCAGGTTTGAGATGGAGTATCCCATTCCCCAAACTCTAAATAAGGCCCCCAAATTTCCCTTACAGATCTATAACCCTACATGGGTGTAAAATTACTGGCACAGTCAGCGATTTAGAGTAAAGACACAGGTCGGTACACAAGAATAATTGTGTTGTGTTGTGATATTTCTGCAGTATATGAATTACAATCTCCCTGCACTGTCCCAATGTGTTTATGGCTTATAAATCCTTACAGAAAGAGAAGAGGCAAAGGCCTCCGGCGCTCTGGCAACACCAAGATAATAAGAGGAAGGATAAAATAAATAAGTTCCTAAACAGATAATGTTTTCTTCACCCCCGCTTGTTGCCAAACGAAGCCCCACTCCATTACCTTCTCTGCATAGTTTGGTCCAAGTGCTAAGGGAGTCAGTGGGGAGATGGTGTCTAATCTTTGTTACCATCTGCCTTGATCTGCCTTCAGGATGTATATTTGCACAGGTTGGTCTCCAATTTGATGCTATAAAGAGTTTGAAATGGCACCAACATTATGCCACTATATCCTGTTTCCTAAAGAAGGGTTGTGACTGTGGTGCAGTGGTGACATCATTGAGTTTTCCGCCCACATTTTCAAAGCACGCATAATAGACAACAAAAGTTGAACATCAGGTTCTAGTTTAATGAGTATCATGTGCAGTTCAGATCTTACATTTAAGATGAAATTGTTTTTTTAACCACATGGGGTCGACAGACGGAAATACATTTACCGTAATATGGGTGGTAGCTCTCCACAAAAAGGTCTACTCCTATGAAAAGATGGCTAATTCTAGTGTAGCTGAAGGGGGTGAGGTCCACCTCACGATGACTCTCATCCTGTAACCTGGTTTGGATAAAGAATTCTGCTGGGGTACACAAATTATAGCTTGGAGGTTCAAACTGTGGACTTTCAGACATCGTTGTGTCTTGGACCAAAGCTCACTGCTTGGTGAAGCAGGAAACAGCACTTTTTTTCTTTGTCTGAGGTTATAATTGTTTAAATAAATTTGATGTGCTTCCATAGGAAAGCAGTTTTTATGTAAGCCAAATATCTAGTGTAGGCTGCAGTGGCTTCAAATTATCCTGATTACATCATCTTTGGAAAAAGTACTCTACATAAATCACAAACACATGCTCAATGTGCTTTCATGTTGGTTGCATCTAGGTTGAAAGGCTGCTAGATGTTCAAGGGCAGATTTAAGGATAGCTATCTAAGGACAGGACCGTCGATTCCCCAAGGGGGTCAGAAGGAGTGGTTGTGAGATCTCTTGACCCACGTTGACATCACAGTGCCAGCCGCGGCCCATGAAGGTACGAGCAGTAGGGCTGGATGGGGAGGGGGATTTCGACAAACAACAACAAGGGAAAATGTATTATTTATTTAATTTTTCCTCGTCATCATCTGTCAAACCCCAGCCCCACCGCTCTTACTTGCACGGGCCGTGGCTGCACAGTGCTGACCCCTTGACCCATCTTTAGCTCTGCAACAGGCACTTGTTGGATGCTCAGGGTCTTGAAAAAGCAAGGTGGGAAAAGAAATTATTGCAAATGGGAGTTTTAGTGCTTTGTTTACTTTCTCTTTCTGCCACTGCCTTCATGACCCCTAAGACACAGGGGTAGCAAGGGCAGTGAAAAGGGTGCCACACATCTAACGAGGGGTAGCAGCTGTTAATCTTGACAACCTCTTACTGCTCTCTCAGGTGGTTCTAGCTGATGAATAGGATATAGAAGTCTCCTGTTCTTTTCTGGCTATGAATGACTAAGGAATTTCAATACGCACAAGAGGACAGACCACACCCAATCAGCTGCAAGGCAGGACGATAGTCCCTGCAATTTAAGAGAAGAGATCTTCAGTGGACCATGACAAATGCATGGCTGCCTGCTCAGGAGGCTCCCTTTAGGATAAGGGAGAAACCAAAAGGCAACACTTGGTTTGCCTTTTACCTTTGGGTATAGTCAAATGTATTTAGGGCTATTTGTGAGGGCTGTGCACGCGCCATTACACAAGCTACTAAACGTATTTTACACCCATGCAGGCTTCCTTGACCTTTCTACTGGCACAAAGATGCAAAATGCGTAAAATATTAGAGTTAAATGACTAAGATTACAGACCTAAAGTTCGAAACTTTGGGCCAGATGTACAACTCTTTTTAGCGGTCACAAACGGGAAATTGGCCCGTTTGCGACCGATAAAAAGGGATGTGGTATGTACAAACCCTATTTTGCAAGTCGGTAACCTATTACCGACCCGCAAAATTGGGTTTGTGAGTAGCTATTAGGAAGGGGCGAGCCAAGGGCGTCCCTTCCTAATTGGTAGTCGCAGTGGTATATACAATTGTTTTGCGACTGCAAATGCGGTAGCAAAACAATTGCAGTTACCACCTACTTCAAGTAGGTGGTAAGTCATTCGCAAACAGGAAGGTGTACCCAGGGGACCCTTTCCCCTTTGTGAATGTAAACGAAAATATGTTTAAGAGCAGGCAGTGGACCCACGGACCACTGCCTGCCCTTAAAGAATGAAAAGAAAACTTACATTTTTTTTTCTTTTAAAGGCATCTCGTTTTCCTTTAACGGGCTGCATTTGAAAAAAAAATTTGCTTTATTTAAAAAGCAAATAAAGACATGGTGGTCTGCTGTCCCCAGCAGGCCACCATCCCTGTGATATGTGAGATTTCTAAGGGGTCGCAAATTGCTACCTACCTCATTAATACTAATGAGGTAAGTCTTTACCGACCTCATTAGGCATCGCAAACAGTGTCTGAGACAATGTCATACATTGCATTTTGCGATTCGCAAATTGCGAGTTGCAAAACGTCGCAAGTTGCGACTCACAAAATTGAATGGTCATACATCTGGCCCCTAGTTCTTTGTTTGTACTAAGTGGTGGATGCAGAATCCTTACTGGGCTATTCCAAGACCACTGGGTTCTCGACCAAAGTGTTCAGGAGAGTTGTTGAAGGTGTTTCCCATGCTAAGTACAAACATTCATATGAGGTTTGTGCCCCATAACTTTTGGGAAAGGGGACACAGCTCCTAGGGTAGGTGATATGCCCTGGGGTGCCACCCAATGCAAAGCACCAAAATATATATGCAAATATAATTGCTAACTATAGCCCTAAACCATAAACCCTGTCCCTAGATCTAGTTATAAGCCTAGCCTAAAATCTAACCTTAAACCAAGTCTTTTATAATTGTGTTGGTGACACACAAGTTATGCTAAGAATGTAGGGGTCTGAGGATACATTTATGTGGGAAGCCTCGAAGAGTCTACCCCTGGTTTACCACTGGGTGGCGCATAATCATTTTCAGCCCATATGACAAATACCTGGGTTTTTTAGTGCCCAAACACATTTTTGATCTTAAATCCTGTCCAACCTCTGACTGTCTGAGTTTGGCTAAAAATCTTAGAGTCTTCTCCGAGTCCTATTTGCTAAAATTCTGCGCCTTGTTTAACACATTACACTAACACTCCGGTTTCGCTTATGGACTCTGACGTCCATCTTTAAGTGTCTGGTCAGGTTCAGAAAGTGACTGCGCACTAGTTCTTGTAAACTCAAGGCTCAGTTATTCCAATGACATTCTACTAGACCTACCAAATGCTGCTTGACTCACCTTCAGTGTGTGCAATCCGCAGTCTCATCAGTTCTTCTCAATTTGTTACATCGATCATCCATCCATGCTGCTTAGAGATCGCTCTGATTGCTGCTTCTTAAGCAGAGACCATTTCAAGAATCTGTATAATTCAGTGCACATTCAATGAGCAGTCAACAACTTTTCCACCTGATAGTTCTACAGATACTTCCCAAACCGAGTCCTGAGTCCTGAGTCTGACCACAGGCTACTGTTAAAAGTGATCAGAAATGGGTCAGAGGCAAGGAGGTTGAGTATCCTGCTATCTTCGCCTCCTTTACAGAAAGTACTTCCTAAGGACCTACGAGCTACGAAGCATCCAGCCTCACACAACTTTTAGGAATACTTCAGTCTAGATGATAAATGCCACTGCAGGGGTGACACGCATCCTATTTCAGCACCAACATACTACTCATAGGAAAATTCACGCTCAATAAATACTAATCAAATAAAACAATATCCTCCAGATTAGATCAAATGAAATGAGGCTGTATTTCAGTGTGTAGAAGAGTAAGAATGCTTGCCTGTAGAGCAATCTAACTTACTTAGCCCATGCCACATTTTTCTTTAAATGTATGAACTATGTGGAAATGACTAAATATAGTGATTGGTTCCATTATTTTGGAGCCATTTCCTGAGTGCATGTAAGTCATAGTTCCTTGATGCTTTAGACACTATAGGAAACATGACTAGTTTATTAGCCAGTCCTCTTATACATTGAATAGCCACGTTTGTAAAAGTGTAGATTATTTCCTTAAGCTCATAATGCGGGAGTTAGGTAGTTCCAACCCACAGCAAGCAGCACTATAAGGACTGTGACCTGTTCTTGTGAGTATGAACTGAGGGATGACCAAGAGGTTTTCATTTGTCGATCTAAGTGTGTAGGCAGGGAAATATCACCTGAACTTAGTAGCAAAGAATGTTAGGGTCATGCTCATTAAGGGCTTTATGAACTACGAAAACAGGACTTTTTGCAGATGTCCCCCCACTTTTTGCCCCCTTTTGGACTATTAGATGCTGGTTTTCAACTCTGACAGTGAGCTGATGCCTGCTAAACAGGCTCCAGTGCCATTGCTCTCTCCCTAAAAGTAACATGCGTAATTGGCATTTCCAATTGGCAGAGACCATACCCCCTTGTAAGTCCCTAGTAAGAGATTCGGTGGCACCCAGGGCATTGGTGGTAAAGGAGTACTCAGGGCCAGCAGCACTGGTTGTGCCACCCTGAGTAACCCAGGTAAACAGATGACAGCAGACTGCAGGAACAGTGTTTACCTTTCCATTTCGACTTTGTCCTCACCATGTGTGACAGGGTCACAGTACTGCTTTTAAGCATATGTCGGTCACACCTAGAGAAGGTCTCTTGTGTCCAGGAGGCAGGGTGCAGTATATTAAGAGTGTAGACATTTATGTGCAAGCTTATATGTCTCTATAGAAGCTTTACCATTAAAGTACACTATAAGTGATAGGCTGCCCATAGGATAACATGGGACTTGCACCCAGGCACACCCGCGTTGCTAGTTCCAGATGGTACCACCTAAAAATGTTAAGTTTGGTGTCAAACAACATACCTTCTGTCCCCTGACATGAATCTGGTGCCAAGGGAAGGCTGGCATGCACCCTGGTGTCTAGCTAGTGGTTGCACAACTAGTTACCCTAGCTCATATACGCTTTGGCTGGCAGGCCTGGGTTTTCCCAGCCCAGCTGCTGCCAAGACCGGTTTCTGACCTCCTGACAGGCAGTGTGAGCACTCCCAGGAGTCAGAACAAAGTCTTGGGCAGGAAGGAAGTCACACCTCCCCCCTCTCAAGTGGGCTAGTGAAGTGGCACATCAGAGCGGTGAGCTTCAAAGTCTGTACTGCCTCTGACATGCATCTGGGCTGCCCCCTGAGGAGGACACAGCCCCCCCCCCCTTTGCCCCAGGTATGCTTGGACCATGGCAAGATGGGAAATTAGGTATGCAGGAGATGTACACCTCCAGGAAGGCTGGTCACACCTCCAGGGTGAGCAGCCTGATCTGTATACCTAATGTTGATCTCTGCCATCTTTACGGAGGCAGAAATAGTGGGCTGAGGGTAGAAAAGGTGACCTACACCACTGGATGTGGTCACCTCAGGGGCATTTAGCTCTAAGGGACTAATTCCCAGGCCCCTAACTCCCCGAAATCCTGGCTTTAAAAGACCCCCCTGACACCAGAACCTCAGTTCTGATCGACTTACTTCAAAGAAGGACACCAAGAAGATAGTTTCACTGACAACAAAGCTTTCACAAACAGGGAAGGATACCCTGGGCCTGTGGAAACACTGCTTGGAACTGTGTGATTGACTTTCATCCTTGACTAAAACTCCCTGGCAGAGGGACACCTGTAGAGGCCAGAGGCACCCTTAGACTCCCCTGGATTGGTGGGACCAGTCCCCTGCAAAGTGCAGGTAAAACGTCGCTTTGAATCCAAAGAATCGCTGGCCATCGGGCCCTCCTAGGGATCACCCAAAGTAAATGGTGAAGTGCATTCTGGGAGTTGCAGTCTGGCTCTCATCGATGTTACAAGCCGCTACCGCACTTCCCTGGATTGCAATAGGTCGAAGTTCCTTTTCATTACATTTAGCGCTACCAAGGCTTGTTGGTTACCAGTCAGGTAACTGACCCCTTAACTCGACACTACATCAAGAGGGCATTTCACAACACCTGCGACTGACATCAGCAATGACCCCGGTCTTGTATATTTGCTTGGTGGCGTCCTCCCTATTGTAAAAACACTTTGGGCGCGACTCCCATTTAAAGACCAGTGACAGCAAGGGCAACCGCTGCACCCCGACTTTACAGGCCAGGTAAAATTAAACTGACTGTTGGGCCCTGGTCCTGGGACCCCAAAGACCTCTACCCTGCGAGGGTACAACGTAACTCGACCCCTAAGTGACCGATTGTCACTAGCAGATTTTCCCTTTGACTGCAATGTTAAATGCCTGCACTTTTTAATGCATTTATTTTCTAATGCTTTAAAAATCCATAACTCTGGTTATGTGTATGCTAAAAAGTTCATTTTGGTGTCTAAATTTATATACAAATACCCTCTATTGTTATAAATTGGTGTTGGATTTTTCTTGAGTCTTGTCAATTACTTATGCACCCTTATGGTATTGTAAAATACTTAGCACATGTTCCTCTAGTAATGCCTGACTGCTCTTTGCCACACTACCAGGACTGAGCTGAAGATTATTGTTGTGAATATAAGGATCATCTTTGAGGCAGTGTGACAATTTTGCATGGTAAGGGTACTCACCCATGCCACATAATATTCCACTTTCCTACAACTCTTTTCCTTAAAGGTTGCACACTTTGGATACTGGTGCAGAGATGTGGTCCATTCAGATTCATTCTGTACCAATTGCAGCTTCGTTAATGTTTTCAGTGCAGAAAATTACAGGCCATTCCCATGAAGAATTATGAATGAATCAAAGTATTTATCATTGTTTTAATGAAGCTGGGATTCTACAATTGCAGAATTCTTAGCAATGGTTTGAGATGAAAAAATATGTCCAGGTCATGTTGCCTACCTGTGCATGGAGGGACAGTTAGATTGTAAAGCGAAGTTTTCTACTGGATGGTGATGGGGAAGTGGTTGGAGAGGGTTGAGGGAGGTGGCTTCGAGATGGGGGGGGGAGGGTGTTAAGACTGATTAGAACGATCGCTGCCTTGTATGAGTTTAGCAGTAATCAAAGCATGACCTATGACCTATATTTCTTTACTAAAGATTGAATCTAGTATGGGTTAAAGTACAGATGCAAAGTACAGATGCAAAATTACATAATTATAATATTCAAATACACATATACATGTTCTCTTTTTTTATAAGTTCATTTTATTTTTCATACTTATTCACTTTTGTCTGTTTATGTTCAATACTTATTAATCAATATTTTTTATATTTACTAAAAAAGCACTTTTCTTCCCCAATTTTTTAGTACAAAAATTATTACAAATTATTATATACAGTTTAATACGACTGTATAGAGTTTAGCAGTAAAACATTCTCTGACGTCTACTATCTGATTGTAACAAGACAAGTACTAAAGGTCGTTCCATGTCCCTGGCTGCATTTGCAGACCTGATAGTCAGTTTGAACTGGAGATGAATATCATCAGCATACCCATAGGATCTTGTCCCTGAATTATGGAGCAGCTGAGAGAGAGGTCTCAGGCATAGATTAAAAGGGAAATGTGAAAAAGTACTCCCTATTGAGCACCTACTTTAAGGCTGTAGGTCCAAGCAAACATGTGTTAGAATTATTTGCTGTACACTACCAGAATATAACTTTATCCACTGCACCAAAGTGCCTTTAAATCCATTCTCATACATCTTCAGGAGGAGTTCAACATTATTTGTGGATATAACAGTCAACAGGTCAAGAAGGATTAGCCCCCTGTTACCACTGTCGTCCAACTCCCTTCTAGGGTCTGAAGGGCCAATCAATTCACTCCATCTGCATGGTGGAAATCCGACGTAAAGAGGATTATTTGCCGCTGTGACATATTTGGACATGGTAGTTTTCCCAAACAGGTTGGCTGCTTCAAGAAGCCAAGAAATAGGTCTAAACATGTTTAGATCCTTTGGATTAAGGGATGACTTTTTCAGAAGGGACTGAAACTAAGTGAACTTCCAGTTGTCCGGGATATTCAGAGGAAGTGGCTGCCCCCTAATCCACTAATGCAAAATTGATCATGCAGCTTTGGAAGTAGACCTTGCATAGACCCATCATATTACTGCGGTATTCAACCGAATCACTAAGCCATTCATCTTTAGAAGGGTCAAATAAAGCACCTCTTAGCCCCATTACTTTGCCAAGAAGGACATGACAAAAACATGTGGTCATGCTTGGAAGAGAAACAAGTGCTTAGAAGAGTGTGGTGTATGTGTGTGCGTCAGAGTGGTCGGTGTTTGAAGGAGTGGGGTGTTTGTGGGCATGTGTTTGTGTGGTGAGTGTTTTGTGGTGTGCGGTTCAGAGTGTGTGCATGTCTTTGTGTGTGTGCGAGTGTGCATGTGTGTGAGTGTGTGTGTGTGTGTGCATGTGTGAAAGGTATTGGGAAAGGGCTTGAGTTTGTATTGCACATACTGGATAGACATAAAAACGATCAATAATTCACTAGTAACCAAGAAATACCACAGCAAAATAAGTAGCATGAATGGGGCAGCTACCACCTCCATCATCGCTCCCCTCAACAACAGACTTTATAAATCATAAGAAAAGAGCATTGATTCCCACACAAAAGAAACACTATGTTTCTTGTAGAGTGCAACCTTTGCCAGGCATCAGGTGCTGAACAAAACCTGCAAATAGATTTATAGGTGCAGACTTCGCACCTCGTGTTTCGTGTGACAGTCTGACAACGTGTTGAAAGAGAAGAAATAAACAACACTCATAGACAATCCAATTTATCACTCCACAATCAAAAATACATATGAATTTTTGTCTCTTTGATATCACCATTTTTAATATAAAATAGTTCATCAGAACCTTATTGCAAACTTTCCAATTATAAAATGGGCACAGATACATAGGGCCTAAACCCTTGTTAATCACCCACCACCTCTATTAAAACCAGGACAATAAATCATGGATGCTCTATTCTTTCAATTTTCCTCAATAGTTAACTTTTTGGTTAAATACAAAACAGAAAATCACATAGTGATAAAGCTTGTAAAAAGAAATAACCTCTTGTTATGTGCAGCAGGTCAAATTCCATTAAAAAAACTTGTCCATTCTTCTATATTTGAAATCCGTTATGAGGTTTATCACCTTGCTGGATATCGGTGCCGTGACTGCGGGAGAAACACGCTTTACTTATCATGGTATTCACCAATGGTCATGATGGTGCCCTGAGGAAATAAACCTACTCTGACGCTTTGGATCTGAAATACGAGTATTAATTTTGCCTTTGAAGACTGCACTTGTCTATACTACTTTTCAAGCCCTGACGAAGTTCCCACGGTTAGGAACGAAACGCGTTGGCTAAGCTGTTTTGTTGTAACAAGGAATTGTATTTGAAGAAAGAATATGAATAAAGGTCTTTGAAAAAATAAGATTGCCTTGACTTCATCACCTGACGCACCTACTATTACTTTATTGAGGTTTATCAAGTAGGTTCCTTGAAGTGAAGGCTGTATTTTTGTTTTCCACTACAATGATAATAATTCTTGCCAGCCTGTACTAGGTCCAATAACTCTTGGCCCAACGATCACCACCATTTGTGCTGTACACCATGCTTGCCACATCCTTCCAAAGTAAAAATCACTTTTACTCTAAAATGTTTGTGATTATTTTCTGGCCATTTTTTATGATTCAGCCCTGGTATGCTCCCATGCTATCAATAAAAAAGGGATTAAAAATGTGCCATTTGCTGCAACAGTGGCATCAACATGCCCCACCAAATATCATGATAGAGAATCAGTAAGGCTTTTGGAATACCATTATGGTGTGAGGACAAAGAAGATTTTACAAAAGAGACTACTTTGAGAATTTGCTAAATACTGATGCTCATACCAATATCATCCATGAAGGAAGCAAAATGACGACTCCAGGGGCTACTTTTTAGTACAATTGAAAGATGGGCTGTGAAAGATATGAAAGGAGCTGTTTTTACTCCACTTTGACTTCAGTATGAAGTCCCAAGTCTAATGCATTTTATTAAATTTAGTTTATCAACATACTAACCATCAATATATTGAATGGCAAACCACTAATTCCCAAAAATGATCTCCAGTGTCCGGGAAAAGGATATTGCAAGCATCTCAGATACCTGAAAGTTCTCAACCTTCTTGATAACACGCAACATTCCCCTAAAGTATGGTACGGGGTGTATTACTGATAACCCTGGGCCTTCCCGCACCCAGTGTCAGTTTCATCATTGCTATGTTCCACAACTGCATTCTCCTCTGGATTTAGCACTTCCTCCAGAAACCAGAGTACTTTTCATCACCACCCAACTCTAAACCAGACCCTTCCTCTCTGCTGATAGGAACCGAGCATCATTCTGGTTACTGCTGTCCTTCAAGTGAAGAGGCCGCTAGAACTGAACATAATGATCCAGGTGGCGCATCTCGTCATTGATATGTGCATGGGTAGCACAACCTCTCTTTTTCTATTGGTTACAAGTTCTTCAACATGGGGACACACTCATTGCAAACACTGTCAACGCTTTGTGTCATGATTCCCAAAAACTTTGCATAGAGTAGATGTTACACTTGTAATACTAATGGCTTACTTTAGGAATTTAAGAGTAAGCCAGGAGTACTTAAAGAGTAAGTCACACCTACTCTGAGCAAATTCATTGTGCCTCGGGCCCTGTCTTCCTTTATTTTAAGGGAACCAACAATTGACATCATTTTAATTGGAAATAAAAGAACATTTGTAGCATGAATCTGCATCATTGGAAGGTGGAAAAAGTGAAACTTGCACCCCCCAAAGTTCATAAAGGCCAAGAACTCTATCAGAGAGGGGGTCCTAGATCTTGCTTCACCACATCACCTGGCGGCATTTGGAAAACAGTGGGTAGACTAACAAACGCAAACCGCTGGTTAGGCTTAAATTAACACTGTTTTCACTTGTAGCAAAGTTGGGTGGTTGCACCAGGGTGTCGCCCTCTGATCATGGGCAGCTGTACTATTATGCAATGCGTTCCCCTGGTAGTGAGTAATGTCCTCTCTGTGCACTCTCGGAAGAAATGAATCACTTTTAATCAGGGCAACTCAGTAATCCAAAGAAGTAGAATCCAATGTAAAGTAAAACGTTCTCCAAAAATTCGACTTCCTGGATTTTCTTTATTCAATAATAAATTACATTTTCTTTGAAGGCAAATCATGTAGTGTCATCACATGAGCTTATACAAGTGACTTGACGGGGCCCCATCATTATCTGTTGTTTCACCACTTCCCCTGAGGAAGGGCCATGCCCGAAATGCATCGGGAACATGAGCTACCTGTCATTTGTATAAAATCATGTGATGACACTACATGACATGCCTTCAAAGAATATATAAATTATTATTGAATAAAAAAACCATGAAGTCACATTTTTGAAGAACCCTTTATTTTACATTGGACTATACTTCTTTGGATTACTGGGTTACCATGATTGAAAATGATTATTTTCTTCAGAGAGTGCACAGAGTGGGCGTTACTCTCTACCAGGGGAACACATTGCACAATTGGCATTTGGAAGACACCAGCCCAGCTCAATAAATGTACACTGTGTGGAAAACTACCAGACCAAGTGAAGCAACAGCACTTGAAAGAACTTGTAAAGCCACGGGGATCAGAGGAGATCTTCCTGGCTTAATTTTTCCTGCTCAGAACAAATTAAATAAAGGGGGGGAATGACATGTTCTGCCGTTCACTGCTATTAACTTTCAACTCAAGGACAATCAACAGTTGCAGTAAATCTTTTCAAATGCTTTATCACTGCGTATAGCAATTCCCATTCCAAAATGATTGTTCATTTGCATATACCTTCAATGGACCTTCAGGCGCACTTTGAAGAAACTGCCTTTCACAGGAACATTTTTGGAAACCTAAGCAAATTTCTAAAGCAGGAGTTTATAAGATTAGTTGCCCTATTTCAACTCGGATGTTCATTAAATGAAATGGAAATGAAAAAGAGGATGCGAGAAGAACCGCAATGCCGCTCAGTTATCCATGTGTTCCTTTGTTCCTACATTGAATAAGGAACCTTGTTAATGTCATGAGTCCCACCAGCTTTCTGTTCGAGCCATAATTGTCATAAGTTGTGACATGCAATATCCACCTCTAGACAGATTTTGTGTTCTGTAAAAAAAAATTAACACTTTGAAAAAAAACATAATTTTTGCAAAGCCCCCTGCAAAATGTGTAAAATCAAAACAAATGAGATCGACCCTCCTTTTAGGTCCAATGCTCTCTCTGGGCCAAAAAAGGAGGGTGAGCAGCAGACAGGAGATATTTCTCACCTGCCCCCTTTTCTCAGAGTCCCATTTCACCTCTGAATCCCTGGCTCTGTCTTCTCTGACCCCCGTTTCCTGTGTCCCTCTACCCCACTCCCCTGTAGCCCTGGGCCACCTCTAGCCCCCTCCCCCATAGCGCCATGTCTTCTGTGCCGCTGTTCCACTATATCTGCTCTGGACCCCTCCCCTCTTGCTCCATAACTCCTGCTCCTCTCTACTGGTGTCTCCTCTGGCCCACCTACCCTGGGTAGCCCATGCCTGCTTTCACCTCTCCATTCCTCCTGCTCCCTCCTGCCCCACAGCCATGGGCAACCTGTGTACCCTCATTTGATAGCCCCATGCCCCCTCTTCCCTGGTTTCCTCTGGTCCCCTACTCCCTGATATCCCATGCCCCATTTCACCATAGCCCTGTGCCTTTAATAAACCACTACCCATTAGCCTCATGCAGTGGCGGCTGGAATGTCCCAAGGGAGGTGGGCGGGTGGCAAAATGATAAATAATAATAATAATTCATTAAAAAAAATAAAACATGTTTACCTCTCCGGAACAAGGCGAAGCTCTCCGTCATCTTCTCTCCTCGAGGCATGCTCATAAGCCAATCCTGGCGCTACACGCATGCTCATGAGAGCAGAGTCCTGATTGGAGGGTGCAGCCTCTGATGGCGCTCCCGAGGGCAATGGATGCCCGCACTTACTCTCAACCCAGCTGTCTGAAGCCAGCTGGGTTGAGATGTTTAAAATGCGCATGTCTGGCTGGCCATCACAAGACGGAGGGCCAAAGAGACATGCGCACTTTAAATAAGTGCAAAAGGGAGCCCACCCTCCTCCCTGCTGCAATTCAGCAGGTCCCGCCCCATCCTGGCACTCCGTTTGGGAAGGGGTGACGAAAAAAAAGATGGTAATGAATTAGCTTCATTACCATTTTATTTTTCGTCTCTGGGGGCATTTCAGTGGGGCGACGCTCCTCCGCTATAACGGAGCAGCCACCCCTGGAGTCATGCCTCCTGTGCTCCACTCAGCCGTGGCTGTTGGGGCTCACCTAGACCTGTAGCCCTGTGTCTTCTCTGCTCCACTACCGATTCCTCCTGTGCACCAATGCCACCATAACCATGTGCCTTTACCCATGGCTCTTCTCTCTCCCCTCCACTGTCACTCCTCTGGTCCCCATCTCTTGTTATTCCTAGCCCTCCCCCCCCCATCCCTGCGGACCTGTGACCCTCTGCCACCCGTTTCTCCTGAGTCCCCCCACCCCCACCTCCAGCTGCGAATACTCTGGTCATCCTCGCACTCCCTGGTTCCCTTGTTCCCGTCCTCCCCACTGCCCTGTTTCATCTCTGCCCCCATAGCCCAATTTATGACAGGAAAGTAGAATGTCTGGTGCCAGAGAGAGGCACAGCTTTGAAAATTAACTGGTAGGCAAAGTCTGCAGAAGGTATTTCTGTGTCAGCACATTTAATGCCTGTCACAAAAATAATGCAAATTTGTTGATTGTTTTAGGCCCCCAAGTTTTGCTTTTTTGCAGCATTAATTGTCAACACAAGCCGGTAGTCTGAAAAACCCTAGGAGGTATGTTTATCCTTATCACCAAGGAAGCAGTGTCCCAACTGCTGTTGACAATTTATGACACCCATACACACGGAAAGCCTCACAGAAGCCCATCACCATCTCGTTATCTGAACAGCAGGTGCCAATGCTGCAAGGACAGCAGGGGGTCCTGAGTGAACGTGCCACACCGCAATATCATGAAAGTCCAATCCAGCAAATGGGCTCAAAAACACAGACACTTGGCTGATTCCAGTGCAGTAACATGCTGTTATGCTGCCCCATGCCATACCACGGGGAAAGTCCATTCTGGTCTGTATTAGAACATGCAGAGCTTTGTAGTGACTGCTATCTAAATACCTCTGACAAATAGTAACTACTTTTATCTAATTTAATTTGCCCTGGCATAACCTTGCATAATTTCTGGCATTTCGTGATATGATTGTTGCACAATATGCCCTCGATTACACCATTATGCCACATCACATAATTGACATTTTGTACGGGTAAAAATCCTATTACAGGAGCACGGAAACAACGCAGACGAACCAAACGTGAGCAACAGTTGTTTGCATCATGTGCGATTTTATGCGTTTTTAAGTGTGAAATGCATCCTCACACCGAAAATGGACTTGAGTATACATTTTATGCAAAAAAAGACAAAATGTTGAATCAGCTTTTTATGTAGCAATGTGTAACTTTACTAAATTTATGGACATTTTACGTAATTTCCACAAAGGAAATTATGCAAATTTCACCCAGGCTTACTTTTATCTCCTGCTAACTAACCCCTTACTTTTTTATAAAATTGCTTTTATTCATTTTTGGCGGTTGTATTGGGCATTCAGGTTTTCATTTACTGATCCATCTCAGATAGGTAAATAAAAAGGAGCGCGAGTGCTGAGCATATGCAGGAACCTTCAAAATGATGAGGTGTCTGCATCATCATGCCTTTTTTTTGGGTCATATTGCATAGCAGCCGTGATGCTGGACAGCATGGCTAAACAACTTTGATAAAGCCAATAGTTCTCTTTGATGAAGGCTATTGGCTTTGCGAATGCTTATTTCTTTTTTACATTTGGGGTCACTCCTCTGCCACTGCAAAGCAGCTGAAAACGGTGGCACATGTTTTTTGAGGTCATACATCACATATAATTATACTTAAGTAAAAATTAAATAACGGCTATGTTTTTCTGTGGTTCTGAGTGCCATCGTAGACAACTTGAGCGCAGTGCTTTATTGGTGAAAAAGTAAGTGCCAGGGCCATTGTTAGGAGGCCACTGAAGCCTGTACCACACATTGTCCTTGCCAGTACTACCAATGACAATACCAACACAGCTACTAACCATCACCCTACTAACTACTACAAGTGTGACAATTGAGACTGTTCTAGGCCCCCAGATCTATAAGAAAGGCTTGGTCAGCATTTACTAATCATTTTTAATTTATATTGAATTAATAAACAACTGTTGAGCTCACCTCTAAATTAGAGAAACAGCGCCATCATGTGGCAAACTGTCATAAGTGCCGGTGTTGACAATTAAGTGCCAGTGCAGAGCAGCAAAACCACTGGCTTAAATTAAGTACTGCTTGAGCTTCGCTCTGGCTGTCTAGTTGATGTCACTCCGAACCCGTCCATGAAGGCTGGCCACATTATTCACTATTACCCATCTATTTTTCTATATGTTTTGGGAGGAACACTGTACTTACTATCCTATCTTTTGTAAACATGTATTACATATATCGTTTGGGGGTCTGATACAGTTTTGCAAGTCACTGAGTGGCTGTTTCTCATTATACAAGTTGGTCCTCAGGCAATATGATGTCATAAGGCCCAAACCCTTATTTTTTATGTTTTTATAAATCTTTTTATTGAAAGAGGCAGAGTGAGAATCAGCACAACGTCACAGCACATTTCAGCTTTCATTGATGGACAAAAGGTCATACAGTACTTCCCGGTTCCTCGCCCCGCCCAACCCCAGGAGATCGGGCCCCTTGTGTTCTGGGCGGCCCCAAGCCGAGGGCATTAGCATCAGGAGAGACAGGCATAGTGCACAAGCCACTTCTAAAGTCGTTCCATTTCTCCCAAACCTTGACCCATTTCCCGGGGCAGCCTGTCCCTTCATAGACGGCCCTTTCCGCCAGCATGCACCAATCCATATCTTTTTTCCAGGCTCCCACGCTGGCCCCCTGGATGACTCTCCAATCACGTGCAATATTACATTTCGCTACCATCACCCCACAGTCATGAATATTTGGCCCATGCAGGCGAGGTCCGTGGCATCCCATATATTGAGCAAACACCATTTAGCAGACACCCTTATTTATTTTTGATCCTTTCATAGGCCACCTGAAGACAGAAATCTCACGGAAAACCAGTGCTATGAAATAATAAACTTACGAGTTCCAACAGAAACCCCGACAACTGTTTTTGCACTTTTCAATGAGTGATCTGACACTCTCACAGAGAAATATCAAATGATGATGCCGGAAATGCAGAGCTGGCCCTTGTCTATAATGGCAGAGTGAGCAAAGCAACGATAGAATAGAATGCACTAAGAGTAATTACCAGTCGCGGCTCATGGAGGGAGTGCTGCGGGGCGGTGGGGCGGGGCTAGGTGAGGGAGGGGCAGGGTGGGGTAGTAACTCCGGCATTCGGCCGGATGGAGTAAAGTACATAAATAAATAAAGAAAACGAATTACATTGCGCGCGCAATGTAATTTGTTTTATTTATTTATTTATGTACTTTACTCCGTCCGGCCGTATGCCGGAGTTTACTACCCCCCACCCTGCCCCTACCCCGCCCCGCCGCCCCGCAGCACTCCATCCAGGAGCCGCGACTGGTAATTACCAGTATTTAAGATCCATTCAACCTTTCCACCTATCATCATGCTTTTTGGAAAAGGTGTGAAGACCAAAGTTTTCTTTACCACCTATAAATGAAGCCATCCGCTTGGTGGCAGTGATTGAAGCTTATCAGACAGGAGCTTTCCTCTGAACCACTGAACTCTTAATTACTCATTAACATGATATCCAGATTTGTGCTGGGGCGCAGCGCTCTGAGGTCACTTCAAGAGGACAAGTAGCGCTAAGTAAAGCTTCATAATAATTAAATAAATAGACTTTTAAGGGAAGAGAGTCACATTTATGGCACTTTGTGAGATGAAGGTCCATGGACGTCATTTAAGGTTCGCCAGAGGTCGCAGCGGCGAGCCCTGGCTTGCTCCTTGCGACCCCTGACACTGCCTTTGCGACCCCTGGCCTCAGAGGCGGCAAAATCAGTGCCAGGAACACAGGGGTAGCTCGTCCCTATCGACATCATATGGGGCTCCACTTTCCTTGTTTTCAATCATTTTTTTTATTACACTAATAGTGAATAATATGTAATTATTCACTATTAGTGTAATAAAAAATGGAGTAGAATTAGCTGGAATATGACTCTCCCTGCCAGCTGAGTTAAACCAAAAACTGCTTTTAAATGTATGTTCTGCGTGTGCTTGGGAGTGAGCTTGTGTTTATGTGAGAGACAGTGTGTGTATGTCTGAATATATGTGTGTCTGAGTGAAAGCAAAGGTCAAATGGCATGTGATGTCCCTTCCACTACCCTGGCATTGTGATGAATTCACGTCCATGTGAAGGAGTGGGCAGATGCATTCTGTGTCAAGCAACAGTTTCAGAGCACACGTTCATGCATCAGAGCTCTGTTTTATGCATTGAGGTGCAAAAAGCTTCTTAAAATTCTAAGCAAGCAATATGTTGAGCAGTGGTTGCTGGTAGGGAACTGTGGCGGTGAGGGGGGATTTTAGAAAACAAAAAGACTTATCTGCTTGTCGCTGCCGAGTCACCAGTCGCAGTCTCCATCCTACTGCTCTCCTGGCTCCCGACAGCACTGAGGCTCCCAGGCACCCATAAGCCAATCACGATGCTGCTGTCACCATGACAGCAGCGTCGTGATTGGTCTGAGCAGCGTGCTTCGGTGCTCAGACGGGAACTGACAGCCTGTGCATGTTCTCCACCCAGGCTGTGTAATACAGCCGGTGGAGAACATGTAAAGTGAGCATGACGTTTGGCCGGTCCAAGACGGCCGGCCAAACAGTCATGCGCTCTTAAGGTGCAGCAGCAGCCACTACTTCTCCCTGTGATGTGGGGATCCAAGCCCCGCCCACCCTAATTTTACTCCAAGCGCCACTAAAAATAAATTGATAATAACTTCTGTATTATCATTTTATTTTTCCTTTTACACTGCTCCGAGAGCAGTGGGGCAACGCTCCTCCACCTTAGCAGATGAGCCGCCACTGATGTTGAGGAGCAATGCACTTTGGGCACGATTCACCAGGTTGGGTGTGCTTGGAGCTGGAAATTTGCTTCAATAGGATTGCTACCACTTTTGAAACAAATTTCAGACTTTTACAGGGTTCACAAATTTCGTTCTTGCAGTTTTATATAGCACAAACTCGACCTGAACTTATTGGAGCACTTTACGTGACCACCAGTTACACTTCACATTCATTCATACCACATTCATTTTTTTTTGTAAGCTTGGGGAGATTAAGTGATTTGTCCAGAATCACAAGATGATGAGAAGACCATAAGACTCGAACCAGGTTCCCCAGTGCCAAAGTCGACAGCTCTGCCTGCTATAGCATATCCTCTCCAAACTATCCTATTAGTCAAGAAATTCTACGACAGTAATATTGTTTCTTATGTGCCCAAATGCAAACCATTTCTCCATACAGAATTGCAATCAGGTTATCAACTCTGCACACCTAAATAGAATCTATATATATATTCCCATAATCTCGTTTTTTTAATTTCTTGAAGAGGAAGATATTTTGTCCATTATCACATTCTTTCTCATCCTGGAAATGTGCCAAGCCCTACCCTTGTCAGGAGTAGTTGTGCATACTTATCCAGGGTGTAAGACAACCTGTTAAAGAAGGGTATAGCTATAGCTGGTGCAACAAGGGCGGTGGCACCAGAGACCATGGGGTCAGGTCTCTTGTGCCGCTGCCCTTGCTGCACCAGTTATAACTACACCCTTCTTTAACAGGTTGTCCAGTGGCGGCTCGCATAGGGCGTGCTGCGGGGCGGTAGGGCGGGGGAGGGGCAGGGTGGAGGGGTAGTAAACTCGGACATACGACGGAACGGAGGAACGTAATAATTACTTTCCTCCGTTCCGTCGTATGTCCGAGTTTACTACCCCCCCACCCTGCCCCTCCCCGCCCCGCCTCACCGCCCCACAGCACGCCCTATGCGAGCCGCCACTGAGGTTGTCTCACACCCTAGCAGTCTTTTACTACCAAGGCAGAACCTGGGAATCCTTTTCCATTCTTGATTTACGGCCTCTGGCTCCCTTTCTGTGTCACTGCTACTAAATGCCTATGAATGCAAACCAACTTATGAGGGCACTTGCCCTCTGAAACACCCCCAATGGTGCCCCTAACCTTAAACATGCAAACCCAGCAATCATATTGATTGGATTTCTGCATTCTGAAGGATCAAACAGCAGCGTAGCGTGGGTTGCCAGCGCCTGGAGCAAGGGAAGTATTGCGACCCCTAACCCGTGGACAATTAGCACTTCCTGAGTCCCTTCCACCAAGAATTTCTTTTCTTTTAAAATTTAGCGCCCCTAAGAATTTGGTGCCCGGGGCAACCACCCCTGTGGCCCCACCCATGCTACGTCACTGTGGTGAAAAACAGTAGCAGTTGCTACTTAACGGCATGGGGGGGGCAGGTCGCGGGGTGGTGGTGGGGGACCAGGGGAGGGAATGAAAAGAAAAAAGAAAAACACTTACCTCTCAGTCCTCTTTGCTCCCTTCCAGGACTCCAGGGCAGGAAGCAGAAACAGGAAGCACGCAGGATTCCAGACTCCCCTACCCAATCACGACGCTGCTGATAGCAGCATCGTGATTGGTCTGAGCACTGTGGTTCGGCGCTCAGACAGCGGGTGGGAGCCTGGTCATGTTCTCCACCCAGGCTGTAATGCCCCCTGGGGGGGAGAACATGCAAAGTGTGGTAGGCCCGAAATGGCTGGCCAAACATTCATGTGCACTTAGAAGAATGCCACCACTCCTCCCCCGTTCCTCTGACACAGGCCAGCCCCGCCCCACACCTTAACCAGCTGAGCAAAGACCGAAAAATAAAATGATAACAGTGAGTTATTATCATTTTATATTTCCTTTTTCACCTGCTCGCAAAGCAGTGGGGCGACACTCCTCCACCTTAGCGGAGGAGCCCCCCCTGATTAAAGCACGTTTCAGCATTAGTGGTTCTGGGACTCAGGGTGTCTATTTCACATTTGCAAATCCCATTTTATGTACATATAATTTACATACTGATGATGTCCAAAAATGTTTTCAAATTGTTGCTATTGTCTTTTTGCTCAGTCTCGGACACATGCATCCAGTACTGGGCAGAGTTCTGTTATTTCCAGTGCCGCGCAGGAGGTCTGAGGGATAGCTGTCCTGCAAATCTACATTCCTAATAAATCCAGACTTCGGTTATTTTCCCTGCGTGACCAGGCCCATATGTCAAAGCAGAGCAACAAATATGAACAGCTTCGCTTTTGGTTCAAAAACTTTTGTTACTGTTCTGAATAGAAGCATCATAACAAGGGTGCGTGGAATTTTATTTTAAGAAATTTCGTTAAATTCACTTTGCGAGCAAGGAATTTCCCGACGTTAAAATGTTTTTTTTTTTTAAAGAGAGAATAATGTACAACTTCATATTTACCCGGTGTTGCTTTCTGAAAACTTTGTGTAAAGCTGACAGACCAAACGTGTAGGCAGGGCAGGTGCTTTCGGAAAGTTTTAGGGCACACCTCACTGGGTGGCGCCAAATTGCAAATAACTCCGAAAAATATCCTTTTCTGTTTTTTTATTGGGGGAACTTAAATTCCTCGCACGATTACTGAAAAAGGGAATGGGCCTGGAAATTTCCAGGAAATATTTCTGAGGGCTATGAGACTTCTGAAATATGATGAGAACTAAGCAAATGCTAGGTGAAACCCTTCTGTTGCATGGCAGTCATTTTTGTCATGAATCAAGGCCAGATTTAATATCTATATCGAGCAAAGTATCACTTCTTTTAATTCACATTTAAACAGGAGGAGTTTTTCTACCAAATGGAGAGACAGAAGCCGTGAAAAACCTAGACTGTGTGATGACTGACGTATGATGAGGGGGCGGGGGGAGGTCAATGGGGTGCAAAGGTCTTCCAGGAGAAAGGGCATAGATGTGAAATGGTTAGGAGCCCACCCACGGAAATGGATTCAAGTGTAGGCAACCTGTTTTAATAAGAAGCACAGCCTGTATCTCCCACTCTGGTGTTTTTTTCACAACATATTTTTATTGAGTTTTGTACCATAGAAAAGCTCAAAATCTTCCACTCTGTTTGACCCAATGTATTCACTGTTCATTTTATCATAAGTACAGCTTCAAGAAAACAATCCCATCACACAAAAATAATCAACAAATGGTGAACGTTATACTTCCTGTAGTCCCTTCAATAAACTAGGAAAGGCATTGCCCACATGTGCACACAAGGCGAGCAGGTCCTATCCTGCCATTCACAAGTGACTGGTGTGGCACTCTTGATGTCCATCAACTTCTAAGTCTCTATACTCTTTACTGATTGGCAGTAAACCCCACCTCGAGTGATGCATTCTACTTCTGACCATCACACGCAGGCGCCTTTGTCTGTGTTGCCAGATACAACTCCAATATCATATTTGTGGAAGGTTTAGGAAAGGAAAGTGACACTGGGTGGGAATCTTGGAAATCAGTTGAAAAAGAGATGCTTTAAATCAAATGTTTCTCCAAAAGGAAGGAAGATGTCCCCTCACTATGAACATCATGCCCGCCTGGATCCTCCCAACCACTGGCGTGCACTTCTTCTGAGGACTGCAGAGCCCTCATCGGTGACTTCCTCACTAGGCAAACGTAGTTCAGCATCTGGGTGTGCAAATATGCAGATTTACTGGCCATAATCCTCTGGGATTTTGCCCGCTTTGTTAGGGTTTGCTCACACAGATATTCTTCTAATATGGTAGCATTTATAAGGTAGCAAATTGCTCGGGCAGGAACATCTTTTGCCAGTCAGGCCAGTGAGTTAGCACATCTTGTTCCTGGGAGTGCAGACGTCACAGGTATCCCTGGAATATGACACAAATAGTCACAGAAAGAGATTTGTGTTTCTGACCCTGTGAAAATTCCATAAACGTAACACGTGAATTCAAAATACAGGCGTCAGCCTGTGTGAGTTAATTTCCAGCTTCTTAATTCCAAGCTTCCTATATCGGGCCTATAAGGTAAATCACGTGTTCTTCCATGAGCATTTGTCACGTACCAGAGTTTAGCACATCTTTTTCTTCACCACTTGGGTGTTGTAGACCTACCAATTTCCAACTTTCAAAGGGGCAAGTTACCATTGCCTCCTAGGGGCATAGGGGATGTCTCACACCAGAGAAAACCTATACCCTTGGGTTCGGAATTTCTTGGATGCAAAAAATTCAACCTACAACTCGTATTGCCCATGACACTGGGGCATAAGTAGGCTTTTTTTCCTCCAGTAAAATTTGTCAGGTTTGGGCTGCCAAGATTGTTATGGACATGCTGACTTCATTGCACCTGCTAATTACCTTATCCCATAAAGTCCACACAACTCGTAATTCCAACCGCTGCACAAACAGGGGTTTGCTCAGCAGTTGGGATTTACCAGGGCATGTATAATCAGGCCCTAACACTCCTGTTTCCCTTCAAGTTCTCAATACCAGGTATAGGATTTCAACCCTGAAAGGTAAATAATATGTGTCTATATAAACTTCAGAGGAAAATCTACCCCTCCCTGTTGCTCCACCATTTCCTTCTGAAAAGGGGAGGGCCACCACGCAGAATATCGATTTTTAAAACTTTACAAAAATACCTGAAAATAAAATATATTTTAAAACCGAAAAAAGTCTTCGGGGGGGGTGGGATTACAAAAAAACAATTTAACACGCAACTGTAAAATAAATAACAGCTGAAAGCAGGACCTTTAAACACCCAACCAAGAAAAAACAGGAAATCTGATGCTCTTGGGTGAAGCCTTGCCTGTGTTTTCCCTCTGTGTTTGCCAGTTGCTTTATCAAATCAACATATTTGACATAGGACGTTTTATGGGGCAATTTTGGCAGCGCTGTCTCGACATCTGCCTCTGCCAAAAGCAGGCCTCTGAAAACAAAACATTGTATATTTTAACAGGCAAAATAATCCACACTCATATTTTTTATGAGCTGGTGGCAAGGGATTTGTTTCAGTCAGTGCCTAACTTCATTCTGACTTGTCACATTACAATGTGTACATTGTGCAGGCATAGTTTAATGCTCCAGAAGAGGAAGTGAGGCTAAGCTTCCCAAACTCACTGAAAAGGAAATCCAAGTTATGGAAATGCCACCTGCGGTGTGTAGCGTCTGTGTTGAGTCGCAAGAGGGATTTCCCATTGAAGGAGTCATCCAATGCTGATCGTAATTACCTTGATATAGTTAGTAATGTGGTGCAATATGCTAGAATTCATTCTCTTGAAATGTGTAGTTTTCGATGCCATGAACGTGGAACATGTCTGCAAAATGTTGGTAACTGCCTGCTCCCCACCATTTTTGTAAATAGTTAAAAAGTACTTTGCGGTCGCAAACCGTGTGATTTTGTGAATCACAGGCATTATGACCACAAAAATACCTTTGGACTTCAGGCCTAAAGTTACATGAATCCACTTCTCATATATATAATCTATGTTACCCTGTGTTAATGTTGTTCAAAATAATGTGGAACTTCTTCAATTGTGCGATAGTTTTCATCTACATGATTGCAGATCGCATTTTTTGGCCAGCAAGCGCAACTCGCTCAGCAATTTTGCTACTATAAGAGGGCTGCGAGCCGGACTGAGAACGCAAACCAGCCCTGGCAATTAAGTCAGACCGGCCCCGAGGGGAGGGGGGTTCTGGTGGGAAAACCTGCTGCAAAACCGGCCCCCAGTAACAAAAACGGACCACACCGGTCCAAAACCGGCGCTCACCCTTCCGGCTCTCTGGGAAAATGCCTGGTGGCCGCTACGGCCAGTCCGGCCCTCTGCAAATGCTTTTCATTTCTCAGGAATCTATGTCATCGGCTCTGGAAATAACATGCAGCTTGATCTCAAAGGAGGGAAATGCGCCATATTATAAAAGTGGAAAACCTACATTGATACTGTGAAACACACAATCCTAATCACTACTTTGTGAATGACCTCGGAACAGATAAACTTGTCCTTTTTTCTACTTCTGTCTCTTAGTCCTACTTGTTAGCATTTTGGAGAGACAGTAAAGGTTTCATGAACTTTGCTTATAAGTACCAGAAAGTTGATCTAAATTTCGAAATAGAAACAAACAAAGTAGCTTTCTGCTGAAAGTAGCCCATAACACAAACAAGCACAAGGACAGAAGCAGGCTAACTTAAGATGGGCCCCAAATTTGTCATAATGGTGCATTCATTTTGAATGTGGTCAAGCAAATGACGAAACCCACCCATTTACTTGTAAGGCCCAGGGCTGTAACTTGGCTAACCAGTGGTCCATGTTTTTGGCCCATGAATATAGTTTTCACATTTTTTCAAGGCTTTTTTAAAAACAGCAGCCCAAAGAATTTGCTCCCTAACTCCAGAGTAGCAGCCAAAGCAAAAGCAAAATACAGAACTGCACTTACTTGAATGCCAGGTGGACCCTAGGAACAAAAAGAGGAATCATTAAAAAAGGAGCCTTTCTGGATCTGTCATATTTCTGGATCAATCAAACAACCAATGGAAGTGCCCATGACAAAAGGTTGCCTAGCTCAAGAAAGTGCTACGGTGCCGTACTATTTGTAGAAGGCGGAATAATCTATACCTGCACAGTCTTATATGTACTGTGTTATTTTGTTATTATGTATCTTTGTTACAGAAATGCATGCATTAATCATCTGAGCAAGTATAAGATAGATGCTTTAAAAGCTGGTTTACCCTGGTGGTCAGCCACAGTCTACATAAAATGCAGTTACAAAATGGAAGATCATCTGCCACATTTCTGCTGCATAGAAGGAAATTATGTGACAGGACATAGTGGGAGCTCTTGAGAATTAAGGCTCTGATTTGAAGTTACTGGGTCACCTTACAGTTTGCACTGTCACACAGAGGCAGCTCCAATGGCCATCACTTGCAATTTAAACTACTGGGAATATGACAAAACTGATCAGAGTTTATTTAATACAATTGTTTCCTCTTTAGGATTTGCACTCCTTCCTTACCTAAAGTCACAACTTTTTCCTCTCTCCATGCAAAGACCTTGGGCCAGATGTATCAACCATTTTTTTGGTCGCAAACACTCCAAATTAGTGTTTATGACCACAAAAATGTTTTTTTGCAATTTACAAAAATGATTTTAGGAATCTGTAAACTTTAGCTAGCTCCTAAAATGGGATGCTACCCCAGACTGATTCGGTATAAGGTGGTTGTTCTGGGCATCCTTTCCAAATATTGAATAAAAATGACGTATCAATGTTTTGTGACCAAAGTCTGGTTGCACAACATTGAAAAATTACCAACTTCTGGGTGGGGTGGTAAGTCATTTGCAAAAAGGAAATGCTCCTCTTGGGACCCCTTCCCTTTGTGAAAGTTAGAAAAAGGTTAACAGTAGGCAGTGGTGCGGGAGACTACCACCAACTCTCAAACACACATTAAAAATGTAAACTTTCTTCTTTAAACACAATCATGCTTCCTTTAAAGAAAACAGGCGGCATTAAAACAAAAAATTATTTTATTGAAAGATGATCACAGACATGGTGGTCTGCTGGCCTTAGTAGGCCAGCCACCATCCCTGTGACGATCCCCAATCGGAGTGAATCACAATTTGGAACCTACCTCATTAATGTATATATATGTAGGGTAGGTCAGATTATGGCCCACTAAAAATCAGAATTTTACGTAAAATTGCGATCAGTTTTTTTGCGGCCAGTAATTCATACCTCTGGCCTCTTGTTTCTGATAGCCTCCCAGGGTTCTTGCTTTTTTCAGCGCCTAAGTAGATCCTCCAAAGTAGAACTTTCACAGATTCATAATCCTCAAAATGTTATGAATGTTTATTGCACTTATGAAACAGGAATTCCCACCAGTATGCGATATTTTTCATTTATTGTCAATTTAGGAGAAGTGTAAGGAACTTAGATGCTTCTAGGTGAATGACAAAGGGGTGGTCATTGATATTGTTGAAAGGAAATACGAAGATAAACTTATGTGAGTATTCCCAAAATGGAGTTTTCTATTTATTCTACAAACCTAAAACTATTTCCATAAATGTTTAGCATTAGTATGTAAATAAGATGATAAAGTTCCACAAACACCCCCATTTTTTCCTTGGTTAGTTTGGCTACAGGCAAAACATATTTGGATTGTTGAAAAATGTATGATTGTTGTATATTTCCAAGACTACTCTGCTGCTGAATGCCTGTAAATCACTGAAAGGTGGGACAACACCAGCAGAAATTGACCCCTATAATATTTCGTTTTAAATGTATTTGTGCTCTGGGCTGTATCACATTATTACACATGGGATACCCACCCACTTTTGCTCCTTTGGACACTTTTGTATTACAGTAAGGACCTCACACTACGCTTGTGCGACTTTACTGCGATACAGAATTCATAAGTGCACGTTTGTGCCTGTTCAATATCAAAAGGGTGGCCCCTTATTTGCATAGGGGCATTGCCTTATGCAAATGAGGGAATGTGTTTGCTCCTGCACCCATGCTGTGTTCCAGATGTGGATGCAGAGCAAACCAAACTATTGGGAGGCGCAATGAAATTGGGCCACATTGGAAGTAGTGCAAATTCAGTTTGCCCCTGAAGAGGCACACTTTGGGAGGGGGCATGTAGGCTCAGAGACCCCAACACTCCCTTCCTATACTCATTGCCTGTAGGATAATCCCTGACCTCTCTTTCAAAACAGGTCGAGCTTCAAGGAGTGAAAGATGGACCATTAGTCTGAAACAGCCAATGACTTTCTCATTGCTACGCTGTGTCGAAGCCTGCCAAACAGAGCAGCTGTCTGTCTGTGAAAGACTGAGGGGTCGATTCCGATTCGGGCCGGAAATTTCCCCGACCGAGCCGGACCCGGAGAGATTTCCGACCGAATCGGACCCGTGCAGTCCGACCGAACGAGTCCGATGCGTCCGTATGTTATCGGACACGAGTCGGTCGGACTCCCATTGAACTCAATGGGAGCCGGTCGTACAACGCGTACGCGGGCTCCCATTGCCTCAATGGGTGCGAGGCGGACAAGGGCGCCTCTACAGCGAGTACGCCGCGAAGCGCTCGCGGCGTACACGCACAGGTAGGGGGACCCTTGGGTCCCCCTGTGTGCGCTCGCACGGGTACGCGTACAGGGGGTCCGACACGGACCCCCAAAGTACGGCTCCGACAGCGAGTTCGAGTCGGACGGCGCGAGTCGGTCGGAGCGGTCGAGGTGCGCATCGTACTTACCCGGCCGGAAAACGTCTCCATTGCGCGGTGCGAACCGGGTCCGACCGAGTCGGTCGGAGCGGTACGGTCCGGGTACGAGTCGGTCGGAGCGGTCGGGTCGCCCGGACGAGTCGGTCGGCGACTCGCATCGTACTCGCTCGGCCGGACCCGCGTACGGTTCGGTCGGGTAACAGGCTTTCGCATGGCTTTTTTCCCGACCGAATGGTATTGGGTGCGCCTCCGACCGAGATCGGAATCGGCCCCTTAGTGAGGACATGTCGATAACTGACCTGAAAGCAACTCCACCCATTACTTTCCATTGGCTTTTTGTTTTGTCACTTTTATTTTCTTGCTCTCTACTCATTGGTTTTATTTGTTTTAGCCTGTCAATCTAGCCTTTGTCCATCCCGTGGAGCATAGCCTGTTTACCATATCTCAGATTGCTCTTTGCATCCTTCCAGTTGTGCCTACTTTAAAAAAAAAAAGTATTTTCTTTTTCTAAAAGCACTCCATAAGAGTGTAAGTGTGTCTCCCATTCACTGTGCTTTCCCACTTCTCCCAACATATTTCTTTTCATTTCATTATAAAAATGTAATTTTCCACAGCTTTGTCCTTCAGCCGCTCTTACATACACTTTAAATTTTATACAGCTTTTCCCTTTGAGTCTTTCTCTGTGCGCTTTAACTCTATGTTAAGCGCTCTCTTTTTCACTAGCTTTAACCCCTCCCCATGCCCTCTGTGTTTCTATCTCCCACCCATGCATTTTGTGTTGCTTTCCCCCACACCTTCTCCTGCCCTCCTATTTTTTATCCACCCTCCGTGATTCCGCCCTTTGTGTTGCTTCCCCTACTTGCGTTCTTTCCCCATCTGCGTTCTTTCCTCCCACCCACTTTTGTTCACTGTTCCCACTCGGATTGGTAAATGAAAAGTAAAAAAACTCTTGTGTCATTTTTAAAGTGTGCACATGCTTGGTGCATGCGCCTACAAAATGATGCAGCTGGCCGCGTAGGCTTTTTTTCCCTGTTTTCTAGCCATCCTGCACATCATCACAGCTGCTGTGCAGCATAGCTAAAACCATTCCCAAAGCCCTTTGCTCCCACAGGCAAGACGTATTGGCTTTGCCAATGCTTGTTGTAATATGGTGCATGGCTTCTGGTCAGCATTGTGAGCACCAAATGAGAGTGCACATGATAAATGATGCAGTCACTAACTGTATTTACTTTTTGTCAGCCTGTATTACAATTGTGCTGTATCAAATCAAAATGGTGCTAGCACTTAAGCTTGGACCTGGTTGGAACGCGGGCGCTGTTGCATTCAGTGACTAGTAACCTAAAGCATCTGTTTCTGAGTCAGATTGCAACGGCGGACTGATGTTTTGAGGCTGATTTATACTATTGCTTGTGAATTGTCTAGTAACATTGATAGCCATATAATCTGTGTTTTTTGGTGGAAGTCGTTTCCAAAAATGTGTCTCTTTTAGTCGCAGATTGCATCAAGATGGTCAGTTTGGAGCATCATTTTGGTGCGGAACAATGCTTTAAATGTGCAGGGCCTGTCTGGTTCTGAGTACCTGCACTTCTTTCATATGAAACAGAGAGTACCAGCACTTTTCGGCAGAGGTGCAAGACTTTTAATGGGAGAGTACCAGCACTTATCATTATCAATTACTCTGAGATGTCCAGTACCGATTCTTCTAAATATTTATTTCCAGCACTGGTGACGAGTCTTATGCATTTTCTACAGGAGTCATCTGATCTTTCTTTTGATCCTAAGCGCTGGTGAAGAGTCTTTGGGGGTGATGTGCTGGTGTTCGACCTTTTATGCAGTTTCTACAGGAGTCATCTGATCTTTCTTTTGATCCTAAGCGCTGGTGAAGAGTCTTTGGGGGTGATGTGCTGGTGTTCGACCTTTTATGCAGTTTCTACAGGAGTCATCTGATCTTTCTTTTGATCCTAAGCGCTGGTGAAGAGTCTTTGGGGGGTGATGTGCTGGTGTTCGACCTTTTATGCAGTTTCTACAGGAGTCATCTGATCTTTCTTTTGATCCTAAGCGCTGGTGAAGAGTCTTTGGGGGGTGATGTGCTGGTGTTCGACCTTTATGCAGTTTCTACAGGAGTCATCTGATCTTTCTTTTGATCCTAAGCGCTGGTGAAGAGTCTTTGGGGGGTGATGTGCTGGTGTTCGACCTTTTATGCATTTTCTACAGGAGTCATCTGATCTTTCTTTTGATCCTAAGCGCTGGTGAAGAGTCTTTGGGGGTGATGTGCTGGTGTTCGACCTTTTATGCAGTTTCTACAGGAGTCATCTGATCTTTCTTTTGATCCTAAGCGCTGGTGAAGAGTCTTTGGGGGGTGATGTGCTGGTGTTCGACCTTTTATGCAGTTTCTACAGGAGTCATCTGATCTTTCTTTTGATCCTAAGCGCTGGTGAAGAGTCTTTGGGGGGTGATGTGCTGGTGTTCGACCTTTTATGCAGTTTCTCCAAGAATCACGTGATCTTTCTTTTGACCCTACACCAATGGCATGCATGCTTTCGAGCCTCAATGGCTTTCTCCAATAGCTTGAGTGGACTGTACAGTAGACTGGATGAAGTGGCAAACACAATTAGAGAAAAGACAGCTCTTCAGCACATTTTTTTTATCTTTGAGAAGCAAAAGAAAAATGAAAAACCGACGCTTTGTCACTGCATGAAATTCAAAGCCCCGGGGCACAATAGCAATAAACAGGATAAACACAATGAAACCGATTCAGACTTGAATGCGCCCGTGTGGGAGGAGAACCAAACCTGTATTTACTTGAAGACTGAAAAAGCACTCTCCTTTTTGTATTTCAATGCTTCTGCTTCTATAAAAGTACAAATGATCTCTTACTGCAGGGGAGACTGTGCTGTAAGAATCTTATTACCACTGAGGTCTTTTGTACAGAAGCTCAATGTAAAATAACAGCGTGGTTACTTACCCATTATATTACAAAAAGGCTGTTATATACTTTTGGTCTTTTTCAAAAGTCTGACAAACTGATATATATAATTCCCTACCTCTCGTTTCCTTTCACTTTGTTATTTTATGTTAGCTCCAATGTACAAATATACTTCTTTGAATCAGCATCCATTTTGTTTGATGTGCATGCAGGACATCCAGTCCTACTGCAGTGGCGGCCGACACCAAGAAATACTGGCGGGCAGGTGGAGGGGGCGCGGGAGGGGTGTGAGAGGAGGCAGCCAGAAGCACACGGGGGAACGCGCAGCATGGAGGTTAAAGCTAAAAAAAATGTTTCTAAAAACACTTACCTGGTGCTGCTGGCTGCCTCGCACCCCTCTGCTGCAGTTCCTGTCCCAGAAGTCCTTGGGAAAGCATCACGACTCCCATCCAATCCCTGTGCTGCATGAGAGCAGCACAGGGATAGGCCTGAGTGGGCTAAAAAGATGCTCTTCAGACCAGGGAGTCTGTGGGGTTTCTCCAGCCTGACTGTGTAATGCAGCTGGGCTGGAGAAACCTTAGTGTGCATGTGTGTTTGGCCGGCCAGAGACGGGTGGCCAACCATACATGTGTACTTAGAGTGCACATAGCACTCCTCCTCCCTCCTACCATGCCCCGGTCTGCCCCTCCCTGCAGAGACTGGCACAAGGCCAGCAGCTAAAAAATAAAACAATAATAAGATATTATTTTAATTTTTAGCCGCTGGCTCTGAGCCAGTGAGGCGACGCTCCTCCGCCATTGCGTAGCAGCCACTGCTGCCCAACTGACTTTTGTATCAATAATGCTCACGTGGGTGGCAGAATCACAAAACGTGACACATCATAGGATGCAGAGATGTGCTGTTATGAATTTTATAACTGTTCATATGATATACTCAACTTCCAAGCATCCAAGAGGTGACTTCCCTGGTGTAAGCCTGTTACTCTACATGGGAAGAATTTTAGCAATGCAAAGGTTTTGCATGATTATGGAAAATGAAAATATCTTCTGAAATCTGTTGTTTATTTTTAGAAAGCACTTTCCATCAAATCCTCTGACCTTGCTGAAAATCAGATATAATGGCTCACTTTCCCATTTTTATAAGCCACTTATACCGTGATTATTCAAGTGTAAGTTGAGAAGTGAAGAAATGAGTCGGAAATGCATTCCAAATATTTGTGAATAATCTGAAAGTTATACAGTCATACAGTGCACCTCTTGTTAAGTGTTTGGCTAGTACAAGCACTATTCATGCTTTTACATGTATAAGTCATCACTTGCACGTTCCAAAAAATCGGCAAATCGGGAATACAATGATCAGCTCTAAAAATGACAAAGTTCCTTCTTTACAGGAATGTTCATCATACCATGCTTGTTTCTTATAAGGTAAGACAATATTTCACATTTTTCAAGGGAAAAAAATCCATTCATAGATAAGGACTGGTCACACATCTGGACCTGGACAGAGGAGAAATCGTCCATGTGTATAAGACCTTTGTTCTTGCCATGGTTTTCATCCTTTACCTACATCAGTGATTGGTCTTAATCCTAATGAAAGGATGCTAACATCTGACTACTAGAACTTAGTTCACGCTTGTTTCTAGAAGGATTCTGAATAATGTATGAATGCAAACTTTCACCTTAGCCTTTTAACAAGCAAATACTTAACAATAAGGCCGACAGCAGCTTTTACAGACAGGGGCTTCGAATCGGGTGTGCAAGTATGAAGGGAACCACCTGCTATACTGGCTTGAGTGCACATGTCACTGGACAGATTCAATTTGTTTTCAAGGTCCTTCATAACTTTGAACTGTGTCTCCGAGGTGTAAAGGCAAAAGTTGTAAATTACTCTGAAAGAAAAAAGACTCTAATACACAGTTGTGCGATGGAGAACTGGGTGGCAAAGGAACCAAATATGGTTCCAAAGAGAAAGAAAAATGACGAAACTCGCAATGAAAATGAAATGAGATACAAATGGAGTGAGTGTAAAGACTGACGCAAACAAAGATATAAGGAAGGGGGAAAAAAGAAACCAGGAGGGAAATAAGGTTGTAAGGAATGAGTGAAATATGGAAAGAAGAAAAAAATGGAAAGGAGAAAACTGAAGTCAAGAACGGTAATATTTTCCTTGGTGTAACAATTTCTGCATCTCTAAGATGGTCAGAATCGCATGCTTTGCTCTGTGACTAAGTTGCAGCCATCAAAATGGAGGCTATTTTATTTTTCTGGCTACTTCCTTGGGAGCATAAATACTCAACACTCTCGAACCATATTCCTGTAAATAAGGAGTTGTTGGTGAAGATAAAAATTAATGCTAATTTCAAATTGAGATGGGGTAACATAACAAGTACTGGAATTTGGCCTAGATTCAGATAAAATTGTATTACATCGGCACAAATTCTGAATAACTGAGGAATGCAATCAATGTTAAGACTCTGTAATGTTTATTTTCCAGGATTGTTTTCTACTTTCTCTGTAATGAAAATCTGAACAAAAGTTTAACAACCTTCACAATGCTGTGAGAGGAATACTTCTACCAAAAAAAATACATTCCAATAAGATACTTTTCATTCCAGGATAGTTCATTTGTAAACTGCTCACCATTATAAGTGTTTAAATATTTGAAGCTAACTATTTTAATTTCTGAGGTGAGAAAAGGCCTCCAAATAATTATTGTGTTAAAAAGAATGCAGCAGTATGATAATGTTTGGAAATATTTGTTGAATGTTTGCAAGGGCATTCGCTTCGTTTTAAATTTACTGGCCGAGCTCTTGCAACTTAATTTGACATTTCCTAAATCATTGATATAAGAATTTCAAAAGGATAAATGGTGGTCCAAACATTTTATAATATGATGCTCGGTAAAATATAAACATTGTATTTTTGTCTAAAAGTAGTCTGTTGGTTAACCATCTTCAATCAATCTTTGATTATCTTAATTTGCACGCTAGTAAAGAAAATCTTGGAATTTCTATCTTTTCTAAACTAGATTTATTAGTTTGACAGGGGTTGATAGGAAAATAATTTTGACATCCACGAGTAAATCCAGTTAATCACTATTTACAGTTTTAAGTAACCATTTCCCATTTCACTCTGCCACAGATTCCACTGAACTATTAAACAAGCTCCATATCTGCTATGGCGTAAAAAAGTATACACTGGTAATAGCGGATGCTACCTCTGTGTATACCAGTGTATATCATGAGGATAGATTGAGAGCTGTAAGGCACTTTTTGCATGGTCACTCTGCATCATATCAACAGTACAATGAGATGATGGTATAGTGTATTCTGTGCAACATTTTTAAAATTTCCACTATCATTCATTTCAGACAAAGGCAATAGCCAACAAAAAATTTGAAGGGTAGTTGGTCTCCTGGAAATCAAAAGACACAACCCAGAGTGATTGTTAAGGGGGCAAGAAAGTATTATTACAATACATCTGATGACCAAAAGACTATGCGGCCTCAACAAAGAGGAACATTATTTTTTATTTGTATGATATTGCTCAATAAAGTATATGCGGTGGATATTCCATAATTTGTAGTAGTCAAACAGGTTAGATTGTAAAGATGTTGATGTGTCAAGGTAAAATCTGCGCTCTTACTTTTTAATGTACATAGTGTTGTGGTTTCTAATGTTGTGGTAGGATTATTGTTTTAAATTTAGATCTAAAAATTATATAGGGGAAGTAATATCCACCAAAGTATAAGAGAATCATGTCTGCCATTGGTTTAGCAGTGACAAGAATGGACATTGATCCGCGGTCATCAGACTGTACAAGGTCTGTGGCCTAGTGTCTTAACATGGACTGGTGTATGGTGGATAAAAAGGCACCCTACTCTAGTCAGGGCTGCCCTCATACATTTACTAAGATTTGCAATCAATCAACTGAATACCATGGGCTAACATGAGGGTGAGACCCTCTGGTCAAGACAATGTTTACTACATTGAGATGAGAGCTGGATCTATTGGGAACTTTGTTTTACACTATCCTAGGAGACTTCTCTCTCTCTCTTTAGACCCTAACCAACACCCCATTATGCAGTTTGGCTATGTGTTTTGATAAAATGATTTCTATTTTTATATTGGAGATGTAATCCATCTGACATCATTTATGTTTTGGTTTTGAAAAATAAAAAAAAGCATTAAAAAAGTCTTCAAAAACTAATTTAAAAATGAAATTAGCCCCAGGAACATAATTTGTACTTGCTTCACTCTTTTTGTTGGACGAGACTGGTCATTATAAACTAGCCCATTGTAGGCAGGAGATAACATTTCTTTGGTTGGTAGAATCAGTCAAGCAATTTTCATATCAATAAGAATAATTTGTTTGTGAGACAAGAAATATGCAATGAATTGTGCTTACAATTCTAAGGCAGACCACTAAACACAAAGGGGCCGATTCCGATCTCGGCCGGTAGGGCTCCGAATCGGATTCGGCTTAACCGGATCCGATTCGGAGCCCTATTTCCCGACCGATTCGTACGCGCGTCCGGGCGAGCGAGTACGATGCGAAATCGCCGATTGACTCTTCCGGGCGTCCCGACCGCTCTGACCGACTCGTTCCCGGGTCTAACCGCACCGACCGACTCGCTCGGACTCGACACGCACCGCGCAATGGAGACGTTCCCCGGCCGGGTGAGTACGATGCACGCCGCGAGCAGTCCGACCGAGCCGCGCACTCCGGCTCCAAAGAGCAGTCGGAGCCGCACTTTGGGGGTCCGTGTCGAACTCCCCTGTACGCGTAGCCGCGCGAGTCGCACACAGGGGGGACCCATGGGTCCCCCCTACCTGTGCGTGTACGGCGCAAGTCGCTTCGCCGCGTACACGCTGTAGGGGCGCCCTTGTCCGCCTCGCACCCATTGAGTCAATGGGAGCCCGCGTACGCGTTGTGACGACAGGCTCCCATTGACTTCAATGGGAGTCCGACCGAATCGAGTCCGATGGCATACGTGCGCATCGTACTCGTTCGGTCGGGCTGCACGGGTCCGATTCGGTCGGAAATCTCTCTGGGTCCGGCTCGGTCGGAGAGATTTCCGGCCCGAATCGGAATCGGCCCCAAAGTGTGATCATGATTCGTAAGATAATTTAAAAATCAATGAATATCCAGAAAACTATCTCTGTATGTGGAATTCTTGCTTTTGTACCATTATTTATATGAGTGCTTTCAGAGAGTGAAGACTTTGTATACTTTATGTACTTTATTGTTTTCAATGTCTAGTTTATTTGACTTTGCTTGTGAATGACATTACCTGAAAAAGACCGCTGGCACGGTTGAAAAGTCAGGCTTCTTTTCTCTTCCCAACATTGGAGTAGGATTGTGTTTTGAATCAAAGTGCATTGAAGAATACCGGATTCATTTTTTTTGCGGTAGTTTGAAAATGTGACGTTTTGTCTGATGGAAATCTACACGCAACCAATCTTCTTTTGAACTAGCACTTCAGGCAAAATCTTGCTTACTGAATTGCTTGGCGAGAAGCCAGACACCTTCCAGTTTATTTATGTATGAGAAGTCATCCACACTCCAAAGTCTATCATTGTATCTTTATTTTACAGCAGACAGACATGCTCAGTTTACACTAATGGAAATATGCCATTGAGAAACTGTAAAGAGTGCACAACCATAGACTCCTACTGCCTACTACTTTGGTGCTTCACAGGCTCCAATTACTAGTGAAGATATTTTGCTACTCTGCTGAAATTCAGTGCTATCTTTCACTAAGTCACATGTCCTACGAAATTTAATATCAATATCAGTTAACATATAAGCGCCTTGGATAGACATCCACCAACACACAACAAACTTACAACACACCTTATCATTAATAATAAAAATCAACTAACTTTACTCTGACATCTACAAATTACAACTCACAAACAGGACTAGACACAGGTCTTTGATGGAATCTGTAATACCAGTCTGAGTACTGAACCTCAATGGTACTGCAAGGCCAGACCGAGGGCAGAGCACACATAAAAAATACATATTACATAATAGCATAACTTAATATTACATAAAGTTGCAGCTACTCTTTCTGGAACAAGGTAGTTGATATTTAGTTTTAAAAAAGCTTCAGGAAGCATCAGGCAAAAAAATAAAATATGCTAACTACTAATTGACACTTGCTAGATTTTTTATACAGATTAACCCCTTAACTGTTGGGGGTTCCAGTGCTAAGCCCTTTTTTGGTCACCATTGTACCCTCTCCCGCAGAGGATTTGGAAGGAATTCAAGTCAGAACTCTTTCCTTGGCTACATCAAATCTGCTGCCAATCATTGAATAATGGAGAGGTCCCAGAATGCTGGAAACAGGCAATGGTGACCCCGTTACTCAAGAAACCAACACTCGATTCTTCGTGCCCGTCTAATTATAGACCTATCTCCCTGTTACCCTACCCGGTAAAAATCCTTGAACGAGTAGTTAGTAAATCCTTGTCTCATTATTTAGAGGGTAATCATCTACTGGATGAGCTGCAATTCGGTTTCCGTCCTGAGCACGGAACTGAAACAGCCCTAGTCACTGTGCTTGACGATTTGAGAATGCGAGCTGACAATGGTCAATCGGTTGTATTAGTGCTGCTGGACATGTCAGCCACATTTGACACGGTAAACCACAACATTCTGCTGAAAGGACTTAGGAACATTGGAGTTAAGGGTCAGGCATTAAAATGGCTTCAGTCCTATCTATCGGACAGGACACAGGCAGTGAGTATTCAACCTTTCACATACATGAAGACATCCGTCCAACATGGGGTCCCGCAGGGATCGGACAATTAGTCCGATCTTATTCAATATATACCTGCGTCCACTTATTCCTATTATTAAATCTTTTGGAGTAGAATTAGTCAACTATGCTGACGATACACAGCTTGTGTTTTCGCTGGAAGGGAATCAAACAATCTCCATGGATAAATTTCACAAGTGCATGCAAAGTACCACAAATTGGCTTAGAGATAACTTTCTCCAATTTAATGGAGAAAAAACAGAAGTTGTATACGGCACCACGAGTAAAATAGCTCGCCCCCTTCCTGTTGATTTCCGGCTCACCTCCACAGATACTCCGTTAATTCCAGCTAAAACAGTACGTAATCTGGGGGTAATGATGGATAACAATCTTCAGCTGGACTCACAAGTAAATTAAACAGTTGGTACCTGTTTTTCCCTGATTAGAGCTCTACAAAAGATTCTCCCACTATTGCCAATCTCTGCCAGAACACAAGTAGTGAGGAGCGTTATTCTGAGCAGGTTGGATTACTGTAACTCCCTGTATCTCGGAGCACCAAATTCCCTGATACTGAAACTGCAAAGAATCCAAACAATAGCAGCAAAATTAGCTCTGAATCAGCAGCGCAGGTCTTCCACATCCCTGGCCCTAAGAGATCTTCATTGGTTGCCGATTCGGCAGAGAATACATTTTAAATCTCTCTGCATTGTTTTTAAGGCAGTACATGGTCTGGGTCCTAAACCACTGCAGAGAAAATTCAGGTGGTATACTCCCCCGAGAAATCTCCGTTCGTCAACAGCAAACTTGGTGAACACAACAAAATTTAAAACATCCAGGACAGGAGGGAGAGCCTTTAGCTCCACGGCCTCACGGCTGTGGAATGAACTCCCAATCGACATTAGGCAAACTGAGAATTTGATGCAGTTCAGAAAGAAGCTGAAAACCTGGCTGTTTCCGAGGGAGGAGTAATACACAGATTTATTGTCATTGACCTATCATGATGTCTTATTCTGCTCTCCTCCCTCCCCTAACTGTCTGCCCTATCTTGGGGTTGGTGATTAATCACACACTTTAACAACAAGGTAACTCTCTCAGCGCCAGGATACCCGTTGGGTGAAAGTGCGCTATATAAATCTGGATTACATTACATTTGGGGTAGTGCACGTTAAGGCTGCATAATGTTTTTTTCGACATAAGGTATTCATGCCAAATTTTTGCCCTTTTTTCCAACATCCTGGGTATTCTAAAAGTACGCAGGCTTTGTGAATTCCCCTGGAAGGGACGGCCAAATATATAAACATTTTGTATGTGTGGGGGAAAATAGGAAAAAGTGCTCTTGGTAAAAGTGTCTGTTTTTTCCTACAAATGCTGAAGTCACCATCTTTCCAGCTTTCAGGAACATGCAGAGCTGCAGAAAGAAAACATTGTTTTACCACAGTTTTGTCATTTTTCAAACAGGTAGCCCATTTTTCCTATTTCTTGTGCTCTTAACCTACTTCCACTTTGTGGGGGAAACCAGCAAGCAACCCATGGGTGATCCTGAAAGCTATACATTTATGAAAAGTAGACAAAATTCCAAAATCAGCAAGGGGTTATATGTGTAGATCCATCATGGTTTTCCCAAAGAAACTAACTGTTGAAATGGAGAAATACTGAAAACGAATAGGAAAAAATAGCGATTTTTGACAATGTTTCATCTGTAACTTTTCATCACAATGGCTGAGTTACAAAAGCAATATACCATTCCATCCGCTAGACCCGCCTGGTTGTGGGGATATATAGGAGTTGCAGGTTATCTAAGAACCCAAGGTTTCCAGAGAGAACAACTGAGCTGCACCGTACAATAATTTTTCATTGTGTACTGAATATAGACCAATTCATATGGTGAAATATGTAGAGTGAAAAATGGGTATCAAAGAAACCTATGTATTTCTGAAATGGGCATAAGATAAGGTGTTTAGGAGCCAATGGTCATTTGCACATCTCTGAATTTGTGGGTACACATAATAGCATATCATTTAGAGGGTATTTTTCAAAATATCTTATTTCTTACACACTGACTTACATTTAGAATGCACAAATTCAGCAAAATCGAATTGGTAATAAGAAATGTTCTGCTATTCTATGCTCCCACCTGTGTGCCTATAAAAATGGTACCTCACTTGTGTGGGTAGGCCTAGTGCCTGTGGCAGGAAACGGCGCAAAACACAACATGGACGCATCACATTTTTCCACTGAAAACTGACACTTTTGTTTGCAAATTGGGTAGCTGTGGATTTTGAGACCTATCTCAGCCGACACCTAGTAAACTTAGGTAGTGTGCTCATTTTTAAAACTAGACACCTGGGGGAATCCAGGGTGGGGTGGGAAAACCTCAAACTTTGAATAAAAAACGCAATTTCCTCACGTCTGTGATGGAAAATTCTGGAATCTGTGGGGAGCCACAAACTTCCCTCCACCCAAGATTCCCACAAGTCTCCTGATAAAAATAGTACCTTACTTGTGTGGGAAGGCCTAGTGCCTACGACAGGAAACGACCCAAAACGCAACATGTATACATTTTTCCACTCAAAACTGGCCTTTTTTTGCATAGTGGGTAGCTGTGGATTTTGGGCACTAGCTCAGTCAGCACCTAGCAAAACCTAGCAAACTTGCACATTTTTGAAAATTAGACACCCAGGGGAATCCCGGGTGGGGTGACTTGCGTGGCTAGTTATTTTACCCAAACACCCTTGCAAACCTCAAACCTCAGTAAAAATACACATTTTCCTTATATTTCTGTGATGGAAAGTTGTGGAAACTGTGGAGAGCCACATATTTCCTACCACTCTGAGTTCCCACTTGTCCCACAATAAGAATGGTACCCCACTTGTGTGGGTGGGCCATGAGACAACAACATAAAAAGACCCTAAAGCACTGCATTGAGAGATAAGCAATTGGGCTAGCTGTGGTATTTGGGGCCGTGCTGTGGTGCCACCCATGCAAATCTATGAACCACAGACATTTTTTAAAACTAGACAACCAGGGGATTCCAGTGTGGTGTGCCTTGCATGGATCTCATGAGGTTTTCCTACCCACAATGCCTTAAAAACCTCAAACTATGCCTGAAATCACACATTTTCCTTATATTTCTGTGATGGAAACTTCAGGAATCTGCAGGAATCCTCAAAAATCCTACTATCCAGCATTACTCCACTTGTGCCGATAAAAACACTGCACCACTTGAGTGGCTGGGACTAGTGCCCGCGACAGGAACAGATCAAACCAAGGTCAATGGGAGTCCCTTTGCAAGGGCTCCCATTGACTGTGGTTTGATCTGTTTGCAGGGCTTTTGGGGTGAGGGTGGTGTGGATGTTAGGATTGGCCAGGCCCACCCACTTATTTTATTTAAAAAAATATTCCTGCCATACAATGGGCTTTCTGACCCCAGGGGCAAATTGGGGCAAATCTCTTGTCTTCCATGTGGGGATGGTGGAGCAAAAGCACTAGTTTGTTCCATTTTTTGGGGTGGGGGTGTGGCCAATGCCAGAGTTCAACACCTGCACCACTTGATTTTGCCACAAAAGCAAAATCCCTCGTGTCAGGTAGATTTTCTACCCAGGGGGCAGAAAGACACTATTGACCCTTCTGGGGAGGAGATATGGCTCAATGCCTGGGTAGGTCACACCCTCTTTATGTTTGTTTTGGCTCCTTTTTGAAATGCCTGGTGTATAGTGGGCTTTCTACCCCCAGGGGGCAGATTGTGGTGAATACCCCTATCTCCCCCAGGAGTGGCAGAAATTCTATTGGGACACGAGGGGGGGAGAGCATGGCTCATGTCCAGGTGGGCTGTTCCCCCCCAAAAAAATACTGCATAAATGTAGTCCCAGGTGACTAGTGGTTTTATTGCCACCCTGGGGGGGGCTAATTGGGGTAATTGCCCCTATCCACACTTTATTGTTGGGGTCGGGGAATCACCACGCCCATGGTGTGCAGCCCACACCCCTATATTTTAAAACAAAACATTCCCTGGTGTCCCCCGGGGGGCGGGGGGGTCAGAAAGACTGTCACCGTAGTTTTTTTAGGGGTGGAGGCATCCCCCACCCGCTAGTTATTTTTCAAATTGATCCTGCTGTCTAGTGGGCTTTCTGTTCCCCGGGGGGCAGAGTGGGAGTAATTACCCCCATTCACCCCCCCTGGGGGGGAAAAAAGCCTATCTCTCTTGTTGGGGTGGAGACATGACCCCACCACTATATTTAAATTTTTTGTTTAAAAATCCCTTTTGTCTGGTGGGCTTTCTGCCCCCCGGGGGGCAGATTGGGGTTAATTACCCCATCTGCCCTCTAAGGTAAGCGGAAAGACTATTACCACAGTTTTTTTAGGGTGGTGGGCTTTCTGCCACCTCCCCCTCAGAATCAGTTCAACCATCTTGCTTCTAGCCCCACTCCTTTTTCCTGTCTCTTCTTCCCCTTCTCCTGTCCTTCTCTCCTTTTCCTCATCTTACTTTCCCTCTCCAGTTCCCTCCTTCGTGTTCTTTTTTCTTATACCCTCCTCCATTTTCCCCTGCCTCTTCCTTCACATTTGTGTTTTCACAACACTTGGAAGCAGACTAAGGGCTGGATAGGCACAATACGTGCACCAACATGCAGTGCTTAATTTGTAAAAAAAAATATATATATGCCAGGGCTCTCGTTAGGAGGCCACTGCAGCTTGTACCTCACATTGCCCCTGCCATGCTGCCAAAAGATAGTAACAACACAACTACTAACCATCATACCCTACAAGTGTGACAATTCAGACTATTTCAGACCCCCAAAGCTGTCCGAATGTCTTAGACGGCAGGCAATAGTTATTTTTAATGTATATTTAATTAATAATTAACTGTTGTTATGGTAATCTCTAAATTATCCAGGCAGCGCCACCTTGTGGCAGACTGTCACAAGTGCCGGTGTTGACAATTAAGTGCAGGTGCCCAGCACTGGAAACCACAGTCTCAAATTAAGCACTGCCAACATAGCAGAAACTAACATTCTTTTTGTCTCTCTCACGCCCCACTCCTTAACTCCCCTGTTCAGTTCTGCTGATGTGGTAGGTAGGGTGCCCATGGACTCTTGCACAGACTGGAAACACCTGGGGTGAGGCCTTGCAAAAGCACATTGTAGAATAACGTCTGCCTTTAAGACTACTACAGATGAAGAAAGGAAAGCCTCCAGGCTGCTCTAGCGCCAGCACGAGGTGCTGATATTGACCCAGTGTCTCAGTTATTCAGAAACTAACCCTTTCATTGCCAAATAGTCAGATTTTTGATAAAGTGAAAAATCTCTGGTGAGTCCCGCCGATGACAACCTGACCCCTATATATATATACAACCTGACCGCAGATGGGAACCTCTGGTTTAATTTATTTTGGGCCTGATTTAGATCTTGACAGAGGGGAATGCCCCGTCAGAAACGTAACGGATATCACATCCGCCATATTACGATCCCATTCTATCCTATGGAGATCGTAATACAGCAGACGGGATATCCGTCACGTTTGTGACGGAATATTCCATCCCGCGAGATCTAAATCAGGCCCTGAGTCTTCTGGCTGTCACTTACATCCTGCACAGTGTCCAGCCTTACCTTTGTTTGCTCAGTCTGTCTCCAGTCCCTTTGAATATATTTACCTATTTTTTTTAATGTGTACCACTTATACTTTGGGCAGTTCCATAAAATATGCTCTTATGCTGCACTTCCAGAAAAAAAAGTACACATCATATAGGTGATACTGCGCACGTACTGCCACCATCTATATTGTTTACTACAGACCGTGGTCATATTAATTGCGGAAATTTGGTCAAGTGCTTGTGTGCCATTGTGTGTGCGTGTGGGAAAGAGCAAGTACATGTGTAGGCTTTGTGACTTTGGAGGTGCTTCTGTGAGCGCGTGTGCCTATGCATTAAAAGAAGACCTGAGCATATGTGTGTATATGTGTATGTAAGAGTGAGAGAGGCAGACAGCAAGAGTGTGTGTGTTTTTGCATATGCTTGTGTCTGCATGTGTGCCTCTGATTGTGAGAGGAAGTGGATCTGGATAAGTTTGCCAGTGTCTGTGTGGGAAGTGTTTGTGCAGAAGTGTGCCTGTGTGTGTGAGAGAGAAAGCCAGTGAGAGTAAGAGTGTTTGTGTGAGAGTGTGCATGCATGTTTGTGCTCGCGTTCTTGTGGCTGTGAGGGGAACAGTGATTGCATGTGTGTTTGTGAGAGAGTCAGTGGTGGCTCCTCCGCTAAGGCGGAGGAGCGTTGCCCCACTGCTCAAAAGGAAAAATAAAATGATAATAACATATCGTTATTATCATTTTATTTTTCCTATTGCAGTCAGTGGCTCTGTTTCATGTGGGGCGGGGTGGTGCTGGCCAGAGCAGGGAGGAGGAGTGGTGGCACACCCTCAGTGCGCATGACTGTTTGGCCAGCCATCTTAGGCCGGCCAAACAGTAATGCACACTTTGCATGTTCCCCACTAGGCTGTAATACACAGCCTTTTGGGGAACATGCACAAGCTCCCTGTCCCCGTCTGAGCGCCAAACCACGGCGCTCAGACCAATCACAACGCTGCATTGCAGCGCTGTGATTGGCTTAGGGGAGCCTGTGAGCCTGGGTGCTTCCTGCTGCCGGGACTAGAGACAGGAATAAGGAAGATGAAGAGGACGGAGGAGAGGCGGCGGCCAGCTGTTCTCAGGTAAGTGCTTTTTCTCATTTTTTTTCATCCCCCCACCGCCTCACCAACCCCGTCCAATAGCTGCCGCAACTCGAGAGAGTGAGTGTGAATGTGTGGATATGCTCTTCAGCAGATACCCCACCCAGCCATCACACCAATTTACAGCTGCTTGGACTCATGCAGTAGAGCATTTGATTCCTTGAAGTGAAGGAGATATGTTTGCACTTCATGTAGGGCTTGAAAGTCCCTTCAGATACCGCACTTAGCCTGTACATTTAACTCAACCTTACGGATGGCCTTATAAAGTGTGATCCTACACCAAATGGCATCATTTGATATAACATACAAAATAACAGGTCCATCACACACATGCCCACAGTAATTAAATCTTTGCATAAGTTAATTAAAACCATTGCATAACAATAAGAGCATTAAAAATAAAAAGACATCACAGTTCATAGAGGTTAAAAAAATCTGGTAAGGTGCGATAGTTAAGTCCTAACGTTTGACTAAGGGTAATGCAAATGGAGGCTTCTGTAATTCTCTCACTTCAGGATAGTGGCTCAGATGCTATGTCTGTCTTTGTTTCACTCTGGAGTGTTTAATGTCCAGTTTGCTTCACAAGAACCTTTCCGTTGGGCAGATAAGGCTCAGTGTCCTACTCAAGCAGCTTGAGTCAAGCTGCTCTTACTTAGGGCAGTTTTCCCTCTCCCGTGCTAGCAGTGTATGGGGCACTGGATAGTAAAATATCTCACACAACACACATCTACACATGACAAATGAGTAATGGGGGAGCCATACTTAACATGGCCCCCCACCACCTCCAAAACATAAAAAAAGAAACATGGCCTCCTGCCACATATCCTCACCACCCAAGTTGAAAATGGAGTTCCTGGTATCCTGATGCTCACTCCCCTACCCTCTACAATATCCCACCCGCTGCCCAAATTCTTAAAAACATATCTGCCACACACCCTCACCACCTTCTCCATTTGATTTGCAGTAAACAAAGTATGTTTAAGAAGTAGAATTTAAAAACTCCTATAAAAAAAGTTGTAAACTTAAAAAGAAGGAGAAACGTTGTGCGTACAAGTATTCTGAAAAAAGTTGTGTAGATGTCGGCGACCGATGTGAAGGCTCCGAAGGGCCTAACAGTGCATCTCGCATAATGGAAGCAGTGCTCTTTGAGGGCTAAACAACTTCCTGGGGTCTTTAGAGTAGTGTTATTTGAGGGAATTGTGGCTACTACCACGAAAAGGTGGGTGTAATGGGTACAGGGGTGAGTGGTCTACCGGTATAAGTAGAGAAAGGGAAGTCCTGCTTGGGTAAGGTAAGGGTGTCGGTGGGGGTGACGCCCTCCCAGCAAAAAAAGATGAACAGGGCTAGTCGGGCGGGGTTGTCCCCCTGCAGAAGCAGAGTAAGTCACCTCCAAAGGAAAAGAGCAGTGCAGGAAGTGGGGGGCAGGGTATGTCCACTGGCCGTACAGGTACAAAAAAGTTGCAAAAAAGAAAAAAAACGCATTATAAAGTCGACATTTTTTAAAATGTCAAAGGAAATAATGAAATACAACATTATTACCTCAAAAATTTCAATCCAAATTTAAAGTAGGTAACATTATTTCATACATGCTTACATTTACCCATCATCTCCCCTACTTGCCTAAATTAAAAAATAACCTGGCCTCCTGCCATCCAACCACCCTCTTCCCGTTCCCTCACCCTCCCTGCCCAAAGCTGTGGAGAACAGACACTGCACAGGTGTAGGTTAATGCAGATTGGTTTTCTCTGTGAGAAGGTGATTGCAGATGTGGACACAGGATTTACACAGCTTGCATTCACCCACCTCCCATGGGTCCATGGAGAACCGAAAGGAGAACATTTTAAGGATTTTGGGGGCCCTGGGTCAAACCTATTTTCGGTACACCTGTTCGTAACAGTTTTGAATTTATGATCCAATTTCAGCTCTTTCATGCCTCTTTGGCCAGGTTACTGACTGCACAGGTATACTGGTCCAAATTCTATAACGTGTTTACATTTATTATTCAGGGATAGTGACGTGTATCAATATTGTAATACAGCAGCAGCTCGCTAATATTATTTCAAATGATTTCTGTGACCCCTCCCATTTCTCATATGTGAGGTCCTCTTACGATATAAAAGCAACTGTTTTTATGGTTGTTGCATGGTGTTGAAAAACATAAACACAATAGTTCTCTTCAAAATGTCTGTAATAAACTCCCAACCATCACTCATATTAAAAATAAATTAAAGAAAAAGGTACCTAAAACAATCTGTTTAAGAATCATTCAAGGTCATTGGGACAGGACCATCTGCAGGACAGAGCCTGGTCTAAGAAGGGGCCCATGAAAGTCTGGGCCAGAGCCCACTGTGCCTAAACCTTAAACCTTCTCTGACCAGGAGATGTACTATAAGACGGGTGAGCCCCCCCCCGTAACCATTCCCTCACCTCGCTCAGGTCTGCACAGAATCAGGTGTGGTGTAGGAACAGAGGGGTAGCAAGCACTTCCTATGACTATGTCATTACAGTGGGAACCAATTGTATTTCTGTTGTTACATCAGAGCAGTAAATAAAAAGATTTTGATCCTATTATTCATGATGGTGATAATTTCCACCTTACGAATATTGAATTAAAAAACACTCGTTTTGAAATTTCTTAAAGACGGTGTCAACACAATTTCATTTTTTCTTTATGCCATCTATCTCTAATGTATCACATGAAACAGAGTATAGGGATGGGGAAAATGTATAAAGGAAAAACAGCATGATTGACATTTTTGTAAGTGATGAAAGTTTAGAATTGTACCACATTTCTGTAATGTCATTTTGCCATACACACCAATCCATCTTTTGGGGCGATCAATGTCTAAGCAAAACAGAAGCATTTTACCCAGGGTCACTTGAACTATATGATTCATCAACTTCTGCTTTTTTGCAAAATTATGGAATTACCACACTTGCTACATAATTCTCTGTCAACACCTGAGATCACCACGGGCATCCCAGCAGGATACAAGCTTGCGTGGCAGGACCGCCAACAAAAGAGGATTCATGATTATATACAAAGAATCCATAACCACACCACAACCTCAGAAAACTGAACCCCTTACATGGAGCACCTACATTTCAATCTATGAATCTCAGCAACCTATACCCTGAATGGAACCCTCGTCGAAGGACCTCCAGAACAAAGAGCTACTTTCACCAAAAATACCCCCGACTTCTTCACCCCTCTCACCATCGAATCCAAAGACTACATCCTACTAGCAGACTTCAACTTCCAACCAAAAGACCTGAACGATACAAACTCCACAACACTCTTCGAAAGCCTTGAAAACAGATTGACAACATGACCCTACTTGCTGACCTCATCAGATCACACAGCATCAACATACTTTCCAATGCAGATGACACCCAACGGATACACTCCCTGTTGGACAAGACCTCTACAACAAAAGACAACTTTGCCACCTGCATGACCTCGGTAGCCACCTGGATGAGAGTCAACTGCCTCAAACTCGACACCAACAAAACTGAAGTGGTGATCCCCAGAAGGAAAACCTGTGCTTAGGACTCTACCTAGTGGCCATCAGACCTCGGCCCCACAACTACCCCCACGCCAGAAATTTAGGAATCATCCTGGACTACAAGTCCAACATGACAGCCCAGGTGAAAGCAGTGACCTCCACCTGCTTCTACACCCTAAGGATGCGGTGAAAGATCTTCAAGCGGCTACCAGAGAACACTAGGAAAATGATTATACAGGTCCTGATTACCAGCAGACTCAACTACGGTAGCACACTCTACATAGGAATCATCAAGAAACTCCTGAATAGACTCCAAACCATCCAAAACACTGCAGCAAGACTCATCCTCAACCTACCTCACCGCACACACATCAACCCACACCTCAGAGAACTTCATTAGCTCCTCATACACAAACACACTGAGTTCAAACTTCTCACAAACACATATAAATCACTACACAGCATTGGTCCAACCTACCTCAACAGCCATGTACACTTCCACCTACCTTCCATGCACCCCTGCTCAGCTGGACTCTCACTAGCACATGTACACTGCATCCACAGAACCAAAGCTGGAGGCCGACCTTTCTCTTACATCTCTCCTAAAGCAAGGAATGCCCTCTCATATCACATCATAGCCTCCTCATCGCTACTCGAGTTCCGCAAGAAGCTGAAGACCTGGCTCTACGATTAAACTCACCAGGGAGACAGTTGCCTACCCACCTGCAAATAGCTTGGATACCCTCTTGAATGATTAGAGCGCTATATACATAAACATAACATGACAGCTACAAACGATGCACATTTCAATTAAAAAAATTGCTTCTAGCTCAAATGGATATTTTTTTTTTTTTAGGAATGGCTACACAGATGGTGTGCAGTGGCAAACCATTTGAAAACGTTAACACGTCACTTTTTAGTTCGCAGTTGCTGTATGCATTCAGGTGTTAAACTCGTTCTAATGAGGTGAAATCTTTGGCTCCAAAGTGTTACTGTGTGTTAAAATGTCAAACTAGTAAAACAATAGTTACATAGAATTGACCTATTATGCAGCATAACTTGCTTTTTCTTGCAGTGATATTTGACAACTGTGCCGCATAATTGTATCCCCCACTGCTGTGTAATTCTAGTAGTCCTATTAATAGCTCATGATCAAAATGGTAATGCACAGTCAGTAGCGTCATGAGCCCTTAGAAGACGATTTCCTTATACTGAAACTTACAGTTAAGATCAATGCCCCTGGGGCAAATGGAGGGTAAAGTTAAGAAAGGATGAGTAGGAGAAACAGAACTAAAAGGAATTTGATTAGAACAAGATGCTTGAAAGCACCCTGGAGGAGCGGGTGTCTGGCATGGAAGCATTCAAAGTGAAATGCAAGCTTTCTCCTACAAGTGTGTGCCCATGGAACATTCTAGCATGACAAATGAAATAACGCATTAAGGCCATGTTTTGTTTCTTTCAACAATTAAGGAAGGCGATTAAATCAGCCGTTCTCTCTAAAAGGCTTGTAATCACAATTACGGCTTTGGGAAAATGCAAGCGTCGAGCCATCTCCCGCGAGGTGATTTAGATGCCTGACTGAGGCAATCAAGCAGCAGCCATGTTATGTTCTTGTGAGTGGTACTTTCCATTACAGGCCAAGATGTATTCCTGTTCTGCTGCTTCCAGACAGAAGATATCTAGGGGCCTTATTATGAGTTTGGCAGTGCGAGAGCGGGACCGCTCTGCTGATTAGGAGTTTTATCCTGTATGGCGGGCTGTTCTTTGGTGTTCCCACGGCGATGCCTATGAAATAGGCATCGCAATGGGAAGGTCAAAATCACTACCTGCACGGCATGGACTGCTGCAGTCTGTGCCGTGCAGGTACTGGGGTACATGCACACATGGGGTCGCAACATGTGCTCCCCTGCATGCACCCCATGGCACAGAGGCACAAGGGGGCCGTTTCCTCACCACCACATTTTCATGGCAGTCGCACTGCCATGAAAAATGTGGCAATGAGGAAACTCGTAATATGCTTGGCGGGCCGCAGCGGCCCCGCTAAGCATATTGCGGCCTCAAGACCGCTGCACCACCGCCAGGGATCTCTGATGCTTGCCGGCTGCGGTGGTCCTAGTGCACCCTGGTCGTATTAGGGCAGTCGGAAAACCGCTACTGCTGTGCCCCCCCAAGTCTGGAGGTGCGTGGACTGCCAGACTCGTAATAAGGCTGTAAGTCACATTTAACTGCAAGAGCTTCCACCTCCTCTTTGAATCCTGACTGAGGATTTAAAGGAAAGCTCTGATGTTCAAACCCATTTTATGGTTGCAAACGCTGCAACTCACAAAATAAGTGTATTTGTGACTACAAAGTAGGTTTTAACTAAGTACTAATCCCATATTAAGATGCTTTACTCACTGATAAAGAGGGACTGCAAATCAGTATGAGATAATCAATGTTTTACGACTCTGATCCAATCGGAAAACATTGAAAAATAATTCACTCCCGAGGTGGGAGCACTTTCTCTTTGTGCATTAAAAAAAAATGGCGGGGAGTAGGCAGTATTCTGGACCACAGCCAACTCCCAAACTTTAAAAAAAGAGTTAATCTATTTTTTAAAGGCAGCCCCATTCTCTTTAAGGAAAATAGGCTACATTAGGAACAAGCATAGGCAAAGCCAGTAGTTATCGCCTATGCAAGACCTATTGGCACTGTCAATGTTTTTTAAAGATGCTGAACAGCAGCATGAGCAGCTGTGAAACAAGGCTCAAAGTAAGTAAAAACTAAGTGCTATGGGGTGGCCAGCATTGACAATCGTATACCGCTTTATTTGTATTTTCTTTAAGCCATATTGCACAGCAGCTGCTCTACAACATCTTTAAAAAAACATTAACAAAGCCAAATAGCTCTGTGTGAGCTATTTGGTTTTGTTAATGTTTTTTGTAGATGGCTTAAAGTAAATAAAACCAAAGGGCAGGCGGTCGTAGCACTTTTTGTTCTGAGGCAGGGGGCAAAAAAAAATACTGGGGGGTGGGAGAAACGGCAACACGTTACTATGAAGCGGGAGGAGATTGGAAGGACAGGGCAAACAACAAGGAAGGGAGAGGGGTTGGAGGGATAGAGCGGGCTTGCAAACACATGCTCTCTTAAGAAGTGTCTGATAATTTTTTTTTTTTAAGTACCTCAACAAGTAGCGGCCAGTGAAACAACACTGGCTGCAGCGGCAGCAAATTGTACTTGGTCTAAGCTCAATGGACGACCGAATGACGGAAGAACTGAAGAGAAAGTGGAAGCAACAGGAGGCCCTGACTAATGAGAAGCAAGAAAATGAGAGCTACGTTGGAGCCAACCAATAAAAAAGTAACTGTAAGTATGGGAGGGCTCTAAGCCTGTTTTTAGACTTTTTTTAAATTTACAATAGCTTTCGCTGACAGTGCATGCGTGCTGTAGGCGAAACCTAAAAATGTTACTTTATTTAAATGCGATGAAAGATATGGTGGTCTGTTGACCTCAGTAGGCCACCATCCCTGTGATGGCATCCAAGCAGAGTAAATCAAAATGTGCGACCGACATGACTAAATTGTATGAGATAGGTCAGATTGCTACCCACTCTGAATGGAATTTTGTGAATTCCACTCATTAGTGCATAGGTCGGTTCACAAAATTGCACAGTTGTAGCAAAAATATTGGTCACAATTTTCAACCGTTATTTTACTAGTAGGGTTTTGCACATCAGGCCCTAAATAATATTTCTTTGATGACCACATTGGGATCTATTTGGGTGGAATGTAGGGAAACCAGGCTATTTGACCAATTAGTTAAATATTCTTCTATATTGTGCCACCTTTCTAGAAACAAATTCTGCGTTTAGTTTCAAAATGGTGTTCCATAATATTTGGTTGAATTTACAGCTTGCTAACATATATTTCTTTTACTTATTGGGTTTCCAGATAGTGACTTTTAAAACAGAAAATGGGACTTACCCGTCTCAGAGTGGGCATCAAGATCTGTGGTCAGACATTTTCTTGGTAAAGGGCCTAATTAAGTGTCTTACACAGAAATATGCCTTCTTCCTTTCCTTTCCTTCTTCTGTTGGAAAATTGGTCTTAAAATCCAGCACTGAGCACTCTCACATGGGCAGCCATAGGCATTTTTGTCATCTACTCATGAGCACATTCATGCTGCCATTTTGGTTCAGTATGACTCCGAAACCATGCCAAAAAAGCGATTCTTCTGAAAAAGTGATTATGGCCTGTGGGGCTCATTTTATTGTCTATCCTGTACAGTTCCAGGATGGAGTTTTATGCCCATTTTAGGTTGAGCCTGGGCAGCGCATGCGCTGCTCTGCGAGGCATGCTGTATTGAGGTAGGGACTTGAAGCTCTGCCAACTTTCAGCCCACATTTTTCATTGGCTTGTGTCATTGTCCACTGTAAACTGTGGCTGTTCATTGGTCAAAAGGCTTAGTAGTCCCTCCTTAGTACCGCCTTGTCTCATTTTGTAACCTCCCATGGCGACACCCCATTATGTGTGTTGTTACTCGGTAGACTTTAATTACAGCCTCCGAGCACTCTTTTCTCAAATAGCTTTGTCCTGCCTGCTGTTGCAGGCAGGACACTCTCTCTCCAAACGCATTTTTTAATTTTGATAGCCCACATTTGCAATGCAATAGGTCTTGCATTTGCGAGAGTTTAATCTATTGGCAGTGTAAATGGCAATGCCTTTTATTTATCTGTTTTAAAAACAACACATAAATAAAAGGCATTGTCATTTACAATGTCAATAGGTCAAACTCTCATAAATGCGAGACCTATTGCATTGCAAATGCTTGTTGTCCTTTCTGAGGAGTGCCACGTTGTCAGTGTTAATGTGTGCCTGTCTATTTCACAGGAATAATGCTTTTTAAAAGTGGCAGCTTAGTATGCACATTGTTATTTATGCTGGCGCGCCAAATCTGTTAAAAAAAAGAAAGACTGGAAAGCTCCGGAGTGCAACTTTCTTTCGGTGTTTAACCTGTAAAAAGAGTCGCAGATCACCGCAGAAATAAGAGGGTAGGTGTCATATCGTAGTGAGATCACAACTACCTCTGTACAGTTTTAGGCCTACTAAACGTGTCTGTGCCAATGTACACACCAGGCATTTCTGCACCATTCATTTACATTGGCAAAAGGGGGTAAAACACCACCCCTGCACGACTTAATGGAAAAAACCAGCACCCGTCGGCGCTAATAATAGTGCAATTTTCTCTGTCCACTTTCATCAGCATTTTGCTTCGGCGGCGATTCTGGGAATCTTGCAGCAAATGAGACATAACCGCTAGCATTTTAGTGGTAGAATAAAGTGATCATTTCAGAGGGAAGCAGGAAAGGAAGTGTGTGCAACACCGCCCGTGTCGCTAGCACCGCCTGTTTAAGACGCGTGTGGGGCATATGCGTTTCCAAAATATATGCCGTACTAAATGGCCCTTTTCAGACCCGCTGGGGGCCAGCTCTTGAATAACCCTGTCTAATGGCACCCAGGTGATTTGACGGCTCCTAGCATCGGTTCTTGGGTCCTCGCTTCTGACTTCAACCATTTTAAGCAAATAAACACGGGTTTTCCTAAAAAAGTTTCTCACGCACCCGAAGTGATCCAGACATAGCAAGGAGATGTAATCCCTGCTTTGGTTTCCGTGCCGTTTTGATTTTTCAACCCTTCTGTCGGCCGCACTGCCTTATTACACTGAAAACGAGGGGGGAGAGAGACTGCCAGGGGAACCAGCTTTTAAGCTAAAATAATATTGGATTACGGTAGTGAATTCCTCAAACGGGACAATCGCTGCCGTTTGTGGCTGGGTTAAATCATGACACAAGCAGGAATTGCACTTGACGACCTGGGTGATTGTGAATAGTTGTGAACCGTTCAAGACAGGTAAGTGTGAACGTGTCCATGAAAGCAGGAGATTTAAGAAGACACTGTAGGAGAGAGAGAGAGAGAGAGAGAGAGCGAGAGAGAGAGAGAGCGAGAGATAGAGAGAGAGCGCTTCAGATCAGCTAGATGTCACACACTGGAATATTAAAGCGCTAAACAAATTTTTCATTTCATTAAATGGTAGCGTGTCCTCAGATGGGGCATAGCAATGGCGGAAATGAACTGTCTGGACCAGTGTCCGCTCACTTCACGCACCCTTGCTACACATTGGCTGACAGCCACCTCAAACACAGCATGGAAACCATCTGAAACAAAAACGAATAGCTGTAAACCTGAAACATAAAATGACTCTTGAGGGACCGGCCCTTAACTGGATTTAATATTTCTTGGAAGACCACTTCCCAGAAGTCATGGGAGAGCAACGCTTGTCACATAACTCTTCACTACTGAGGTTCTATCTATAGGCAAATATTTGTCTCTCCTCCCTAATTCTATTCCTACTAATATATCCTGTGCGGCATTCTTGATTTCTGGTGCTCTACAATGTTGTACCTATCGAAGGACACGACCTACTTTGAAGCTGTCATACCAATCATATCTTTCACAAATATAACACTCACAATCTGTACACTCTTGAGAAACATTTTTGAGGTTATCACCAAAAGGCCCGCCTTCCTTCTCCGTTTCCTTGATTTGTTATCAGCCTTCAGCATGGTTGAGCACAGGATTCTCTTGTGCTGCCTTCACTCAGAGTTGAGGGTGTCCAACAAATCTCGGCAGAGGTTCATGGCCTCTACGGCAGTAGCGGTCCCTGGTAGGAGTGCCGGCCGGGCGGTGACGAGGGGCGGGTGCGATGCAGCGCTCACAACGAAATTCGTTTTATTTATTTAAATGTTTACTTACCTGTATTCGGCCGTAATCCGTGGTTTACTACCCCCCACCCTGCCCCTCCCCCGCCCCTCGTCACCGCCCGGCCGGCACTCCTACCACGGACCGCTACTGCTCTACGGTATATGTGTATGTCTTAGCATTTTCATAGCACAAGGCTAACCGTACAGCTATTGAGCTCTGCAAATAAATGGGCAGGGAGATGGTTCAACACTGTGGACCTCAAGAGGAATGGTGTACTCTTGCCCGGTCTGCTTCTGTGTACATAAGATGCCTATTATGGTTCTCCCCTCCCATAAATCCTGCCTGCTCTATGCTAATTAGTTTCAGAAGGTATTTCTTATATTCTAGTTGTTATTCCTTGTAGTAAGAATGTTGATATTTCCATTAATGTATACCTTATGTACAAAATTTCCAATGCTATAGGCCATCTTATGTACCATTTCAATTTTGGCATGGTCATTAATTATGCATGGTCCTTTCTCTGTTTATTCCATGTCCTCTTTTTCTCCCCCCTTGCTCCCATGATTTATGCCAAAACCCCCTAACTCTTGTGGTATCTATCCATTGTTTGATTGTGCCTCAAAATTCTATCGTCATTGCTGACTGACTGACTAAGTGTTTGGTGAGGATCTGCTTTGCATAGACTTGTGAGAGGTGCCATCCTGTTTTTTCTCATCTTTATTTGGCGATCACATGATGGGGGGGCACACATTTCTGGATCTTTTCCAAATTGAAGACATACTAGAGTAAGAGCCTCTGTTAGGCTCAATAACTGTTATGTCTTTCCCATTAGAACGTAATGCATTTCTGTAACGTGAGGTGTAAACATCCAAGTATCGTTGCAGTCTTCATCTTTCTAACCTTAGAAAGCAAGGCCGTATAGAATAAGGCCATCATTACAAACAGGTCAGTATTACTGATTCAGGTGCAAACTCCTTTCACCCAAATTGGGATTACTTGTGCAGTTTTATCTTCCTTTCTACTCTCACAGTTTTCAGCAGGTCACACCTGGAGGAATTTTTGAGGGGAAAATAATGCACATTGTGTGGTTTGAAGATCGGAATGGGAGAACCAACAACATTACTACACACAATGTGCAGAACATAGAATGGGGAGATTATACTGCACCCAGTGAAGACTTCATCTGGTGGTGTCAGGATTTATCAGGTGTAGTGTAACCCACTGGTATCCTGCATCTCATGTGATGAGCCCCTAGCTGATTTGTTTGCACTGATGAGTTAAATGGTCAGTGTTGTGCAATGTTGAGACACTTTGGTCAAAAGACAACACAACTCAACACAACTCCAGGTTGACAAATTGAGGACAGTTAAGTAATGCAAACACCAATTAATTATAATACTAACAGACTACAAACCTTTTTACATTTCCCAAATATGAGAAAACGTATTAACATTGGGGAGAGGATGTAGCCTAACGGCTAGGGCGGTCAACCTCAAATCTGGGGAAGCAGGTTCGAGTCTCAGCAATGATGCTCAACATCCTGTGGTTCTGGGCAAATCACTTAATCTCAATAACACACAAAGAGCCCTCGAGTCCTCGGTTGAGTACATGTATTTCTTCCTCCGTCAATTCTCGTTGGTTCAGGTTTACTACTAGGTTGGATCCCTGCTCGACCCTGGTTGTTGAAGTTTTTTCATCATACTCCGCGTGTTTCGTGGAGATGACGGCGGGCTCCAATGCACTTGTTGTCGTCTCCTTCCTCTTGACCCTCCGCGGCCCTGCCCTAAAAAAGACTGGCTGTAGCCTTGCGGTGGATGTGGCTGGAACCCCATCATGGGTCCTTGTGGTCCTAAGCCTAGAGGTTGGAAAGGTGGGTAGCCCCAGGGTGTCGGGGGCCACCATTGGTTAGAAGGGGGACCTCCTCGTGGTCCACGCCATTTTCTCTGTCCACGTTTTTGCGTATTCTGACGTGATGCATCTGAGCTGGCGTCAGAGTCGCTGGACCACTCATCTCTATCAGAAGAGGAATAATTAGAGCCATAGCGCCTGCCACCCCAGTTAAATTCTGGTGGTTTGTAAGCCTTGCTGGTGTAAGGGTATACTTTCTCAAGGGAAAATTTTGCAAGGTCTTTCTTGAATTTGTTTATTTTGTTGGTCAGCAGTGACTCTTTGTAGTCTTTCGTCATTTTATTAGTCTAGTCCATTTTTTTTTTTTAAGAGTGTGGCACTCACTATTGTCTTTATCTGTGCTTCAAGGGTCTGGATTTCTATCAGGATGGTATCAGCTACTCTCTTGGCTGTACTGATGATTAGGATAAGCCAGTCCCTAGTGCTTCGCCATGCAATCAGGGACCAGTCCTTTAGAAAGTTCTTGTTATCCAAGAAGAGTCTGGGTGCGTTAGTCACAATCAAGCCTGTAGGGGCACAGTTCCCTCTAAGATATTCCGTCATGATTGATCAATGAGTAGTAGTTCGAATGTATAAGTGTTTGAGATTCAGTAGTTTGCTCCAATCGTCAGTATGAGCAATTATTTACTTTTTGCACTGACACACAGCAGTAGCTTTAATAATGATCCTGATGAAAGCCACGACACTGTCTAGGTCTGAGGCTGAAACATGTTGATCACTACTCAGTGCGACTGCATCTAATGTCGGCAGCAGCACTACACGTCATTTGTTTTTAACCCTAGCACAGGGTAGCAATAATAAATCGTATCTGGCTAACCTTGTAGCTAGTTTTAACCACTTATACATCAGCACTGCACGTCTCCCATCATACACACCGCTCACATTGGGTTTTAGGAATACCCCTCTCACTTGAAAACATCCCTGAGCTCCTCCCTCGCAGCGAGGGGGTCGTAGCCCGCATCATGACCAGGCTTCATGATGCGAGGAGGATTCCACATGATGAAGCATGACACCTCTGGTGTGTGAGGGAAACCGTCCTTAAAAGGGAAACCCCCCCCTCCAGAATAGTTGTTCCCACTCCTTGACTATCACTTCGTTACTTCGGACCCGAGGGCTCTTTGTGTGTTATTGAGTCTTCAATTGGGGAGTGTACCCTCGCTGGTCCATTAAATGTCATCAGGCCCCCACGTGTGTATATAAAATCACTTAATCTCCCCGAGCCTAACAAAAAAAAATGAATGTGTCCTTATGTAAAGCAACTGGTGCTCATGTAAAGCGCTCTGATACCTTCGGGTCAAGTTTGCGCTATATAAAACTCCCAAAAAAGATAATCATTTAATACTCAAATGTCTGGGTGGGCAATAATTTGATTTATTCAAGCAGTAATGGCAGGCAGGGTAGCATTAGAGAAGAAAACCTGCCTGTGAATGAATGAGAATTCCCAGCGAATCACCTCTTCTGAGCAATATCTGTGCTTGTGCCTAAGTGCAAAGCCAGACGGAAAAACTGGATCTTCTAAAGAATAGCCCTGGTTCTGTCTCCTGGGGGATAGCCTTCATTATGTAATACAGGCCATCACGTTAATATCATGAGTGATTTTCTCTTAGAATGGTGCAAAGATGTTGTTGAATGTTATGTTATGTTATGTTATGTTATGTTATGGGCATTTGTAAAGCACACTGTTACCCTGAGGTGTCCTGGCGCTAGCTACAGTCCTCCGAAGGAAACACAGTATACAGCCGGGGTGAGTCATCGATCAAAAAAGCCAAGTTTTTAAGGCCTTCCTAAATTCGAGCAGATCAGAGATGTTCCTCAGGTGGAAAGGCAGGTCATTCCAGGCCTTGGCCGCACCAACGCTAAAGCTTTTTCCTCCCCACCTGGCTTTTTTTGTAGATGGAACTGTCACCAGTTTTGCTCTTAAAGAGCGCAGTGGTCTATTGGGCACATACCACTGAAATTGCCGCTTCAGATGGTCAGGTCCTGTGCCTTGTAGAGCCTTAAAAACCATACAGAGTGATTTAAACTGCACCCGTTTCTTGACAGGGAGCCAGTGGAGTATATCTATGCCAATCTCCTGTCCAGGCAGCAGCGACACCACAATTTGAATTTGAAGACAAAGACTTTGAATTTGAAGACAAACAAATATACATTACACAGTGCATCACAGATCCATTGTCTCTTGATTCCTGATCCTTCTCGGCCTTACATCACAGGATCCTTGTCTCACATCTCCCAACTACCTAGAATGGCTGCGGCTGGGAATTTGTCAGCGTCTCCAGCACCTCAGCATTGAAGGTGTGATTCCACCTTCCTGAAAGTTGCTGGCAACGAAGGGCACAGCATAGATTTTCTATCATGGGTTACTCACACATCATCTACACAGTGGAAAATTATGAAACAGCGCAAAAAACATATAAACTTTGTCAGCACTTGCTTGGCTCTTGCAATAATTAAACTGAGTAGGGATCTACTCTGGATCCTAAAAGCTTTAGACATCTTATGATCGTTTCCACAAAGCTAGAATTACCACTTTAGTGTTCAAAATGTGAATCATGTTCAATGTATTGCTTCTGAGCAGTGCCTGACAGAAGGTGATTGTGTCTATATAGCTATTAATCAGGTGCACCACAGGTGTTTACCTTGCAAGCTTTCACGCAGGGGCCAGAACCTACAACTCGAACACAACCTGTAAGGACGATCTGAACAAGCTTTGAGATCAGCTTACATTCTGGGCATTTACTTCCTTACTCCGTTTAGGGAGCCAAGCAGTGAGAAAATTATGGAAACTTTTCAGTACAGTGGACGCCCAGACTCCTGGATCTACAATCAAACCACCAGCACCAGTTATGGAAGAGTTGCTCAGTGGTAGATCTCTGATCAATAATGACTACAACTAAGTTCTATATAAAATTAAAGAAGAAAAGTTTTTCTATCAATCAATCATCTCGGACTTGTAGAGTGCTGATTATCACCCGTGAGGGTATCCAGGCACTGGGTTCTTGCTGGTATCAGTTGAAAAGCCAGGTCTTGAGTCCCTTTCTGAATTCAGGAAGAGAGGTTGATGTTCGGAGGTGCCGGGGAAGGTCGTCCAGGACTTGGCGGCGAGATAGGAAAAGGAACGTCCTCCACTGTTGCTTCGTCGGATGCGGGGTGTGTGAGTGAGGGCAAGGGAGGCAGAGCACAGGTGTCTGGAGGGTTGGTAGAAGTTCAGGTGGTGATTGATGTATCCTGGCCGTTGGTCATGTAGGGCCTTGTAGGCGTGTATCTTGTAATCTTGAATTGGCATCTTTTCCGGATGGGGAGTCAGTGGAGGTTCCTGTGATGGGGGGCAATGTGGGTCCGTTTGGGGATGTTGAGGATGAATCTGGCAGCTGAGTTATGTATTGTGTGGAGTCTCTTCAGAAGTTGGGTGGTGAGTCCTGCGTAGAGTGCGTTGCAGTAGTCCACCCGGCTGGTGACTAGGGCTTGAGTGATGGCTTTCCTGGTATTGAAGGGGCGCCATCTGAAGATCTTTTGGAGCATGTGAAGGGTGTGGAAGCAGATAGAGGCGACTGCGTTGATCTGGCATCTCATGGTGAGTTTGTTGTCCAGGATGATGCCGAGGTTGCGGGCGTGGTCTGTCTGTGTGGGTTCGAGTTCGGAAAGCCATCAGGTGCCGTATTACACAAAGTGCCACAGAAGCGCAACAGGCGTTTGCGCCCGCTTTGCGCACCCCCAGGGCACTTTGGTATTACAGAAGGGGCCACAGACGCTTGTGCGGCCCCTTCTGTAATACCAATAGCGCCGGTGCACTTAAAGTGCCAGCGCTATCTTCAGGGTGCATTCCCTCATTTGCATGGGGGCGTGCCCCATGCAAATGAAGGAATCTCTATGCCTCTGCGCCGTATTACAGACGCGGTCGCAGAGGCATAGAAGCTCTCAGGAGGCGCACTGACAGTGCATCACCTAAAAGGTGGCGCACTGTCAGTGTGCCCCCTGAGAGCAGCCCTCTAGAAGGGGAAAGAGGGTCCTATGGACCCTCCAGACATCCTCTTGCAGGCATGAGGATCTCTAATCCCACTTCAAAGTGTAGGCGAGTTGCCTCTTGAACTGTGAAAACATGGAGCGGCTTTAAAACAGGCGCTCAGTTTTTCACAGGAATGCGCTGCCCCCAGGGCAGCGCGAATTTGGGCTGCCCTGAGGGTACCGCATTCATCATAATGCGTCGCATTCTCCTTCATTGTGCTGGGCGCACCTTTTTAAAGCTGTGCCCAGCGCAATGAAGTAAAATGTGCCACATGTATAGTGCAGCCCCTGGTGTCGTTCCATAGTGTCAAGGAGTTTTACTCCTGCCCTTAAATCGATTTCATACTAATGGGACTATAAAAAAGCAGATTTCTAAACCTACAATTATTTTTCGCCATATGAGAGTGCAGGGAAAAAGGGTGTGGCTTTAGTGAGAGGGTGGGGTCATGGCAAGTGGATCTCTGGACCCCCTCCTTAGTCTGAACAGCCACAATCCCGCACACCGATAAGAAACCTCCTATGTCATGGGGAGGTTTTCATTGAAGCCAAGCTGTGTAGAACGTTCACCATTTGAGCTGGAAACCCCTTCTGTGCAAGTGTTTCCAGTTCACCGTGTGACTGTGCCTCTTTATCGTGTGATGAAGCATGAAACCTGTGTGAGTTGGCAGGCCTGAAAAAGCCCCATGCAGAATAATTTATTTGAAGACACAATTCACTGTCGCTTATTCGTTCCTCTACTCGTCATTGACTATAAACACTTTCTGGATCTCTTGCACCTGTCTACATGCCCACCAAAATACAAATTTCGCAGTGTTAAAGGGTACCTTCTCTCTAAGTTCTCCATTACCCCATCCCCCAGTCCTCTTCAATCAAAAGTGCAAAGGATAACTCCAGAAAATACCTGCCTCGTCCGTCAATGCGCGAGACACTTGGTAACATCACTTGAGGTGGTGTGCATCAAAGCGGCCTATGATACAACAATAAACTGTGAAACAGGGCCGCTTTTGCAGCGCAGGATAGATGAAGAGAGATGATTCTAACAGCTGTGGCAGGGTGACTTTGATAAATTCAATTTGTTCTCCCTCCTCTGCTTTTCTTTCAGAGTGATAGTCTTGAAGGCAAGCCCCACAGAAGTCAATCCGAGCAGGCGGCGTTTGATTTATAGGCTCGGCTCGATCTGTTTCACTTCAGTGAGTCCGTCTTGATGACAGCCAGGCCTTTCGCAGATGCATTCTTCGTATTATTATTTTTTTATTATTGTTGTAAGTCTTTGAGAACAGTAGCCGCCCAGGCCTCTCAGGTCAAACCGGATGGGAGAAGAGAGAGCAGAGATTCTGCTTCTCCGGTTTTGTCAGACACAAACTTTCTGCAGAAAAACTCCAGACGTCCATATTTGGAACAGTTAGCTCAGATGACCACGTGCAAGCAGGTCCCTACTTAATGCAATGCGTTTAATAATAATATATATTTTTTTATTTACCATTTGTTGCTTTCGTAATATTTATGCATAGCATATTAATAAACAACCATCAGGTCACTTTAGTACTTGCTACAATCAATAGCTATTAAAATGCCTCGTGTAAGGAGCCATCTGCTACAGCTTATGGCATGGATTTAGCCCAAGTTTTTCTACATACTGCATTTTGCCAAGCTTACGTCACAGTGAGTGCAGTCGATAATCCTTCTAATCAGTATTCTATCATAGCCCTAACATCAGAGCCGTCAGAAGAGGGGTTGAGGTGGCATTATTCACCTGGCACACTGCGTTTTCAGGGTTCCAAGCACAGGCTACTATAGTTCTTTATAGATTTCGAAGTTAAACCTGTTCTGTGTTTTTTAAAGGTGAGGTAGCTAACACAGCTCTACTACTAGATGACGCCAAATGAAGCAGCTGCCATGTTTTCTCTTTTCTGGGGGATTTGTTTTATAGAACTTAGAAACAGGTCCTCGAGCCTCTGGAGGGTGTGCTTAAAATGTTTGACCCACGCCCAAAATAACTTCTGATATCGCTGCATGCCTTATTCATTCTCATTACTAAATTTGTGTATTCCAACTTTACACCTCTGTCCACACCACCACACCATCACACCCTTATTTGAAGTGTACCACTGAATATGGACACCCAGTAGGTACATATATGTGGAGTTAGGTATAGAAATCTAGACTTACTTACCTGTCCATGTTTTACTTTTGATATTCGGTTTCAGTAAGGTGTGCCATTGATATTGTGGTTTTGATATTCAGGGGCACACCCTTATTTTCTGCCATACACACTCCTTTCTTATTTTACATTTTTGCTCCACTCATTTTGAAAGGTACCTCTCTAACTTTTATTTGGTATAAATGGTTGTGGTGCAACACCAAGTGCCTGTTTTATCAATCCAAAATTAGCTGTAGATAAAGTCTGTAGAAATCATTTATGGCTCAAGGCTAATCAGTGGGACATCAATTCTGGTCTTTTGAGGGCAATTCAGATGCTCTGTACCAATACATGGATGAAGGTACGCTGATTACTTGGGGACCTTTACCTGGGGACCTTGATAAACCCCTACACTCATGGCACCAGAGAACCCCATTTAAGTGCAAGTTTTCCAGGATGACACAAAACGCAGCTAATGAAATATTCATTCATTCATTCATTCATTCAATAGTCATTGTGTTTGTTTTTCACCATTGACTTTAAACCGTGCTGGCAGCACAATTTCCAGGCAAATGTTGTGGGATTGGTCAGCTATATACAAGTTTAATGCAGTTTTAGACATTTTATGTGTCTGCCCCTGGCAAGCCTGCTCTATGGGAAGACTTCAGCCACCGGTGGATTTGCACTCGACGATAGGCACTAATTAATTGTCTCCAAGGCAATGAGCCACAATTAGCTGCGAGAGATGTTAATTCAAAGAAGCTGCCGGAAAACTGTTAATGGCTTCTCAGAATCTGTCAGGGGTGTTTACAAATAGTTTTATGAATAAGATAGAGAATCATAACTATCTATTTGTCTATTCATTTTTTGGTCTGCATTTTTAGCTCTAATATCAGTGAGGCTCAAACCTTGTATCAGGATTTTTACTGATGCTTTCTATTTATAATTATTTTAATGAATTCATTTTATTGCATTTTTAACTTGATGTAGTAGTGTTATGTAAGCATGTCTTAAAAAGCTTTTCTCATTCTTGCATATGTTATTTTTTGTAATGGTTTAAATTAACCATGCCAACTATTCATTCATTCATACATATAATTTAAGTGCTCAATCAAAGATTCGCTTCCCTTACAATAATCAGATTTATCCCTTGTTCCCACTCTGCATATACCTATTCCCCTTCGTAAATCCCTTAATGTGCCCTGGAATCAAGCCTGTCGCTCCCTCTCACAGTTACTGATACCAGGGGCATTGGTAACTAGAGAAAGGGGATTTACTGGGTATTAGGAGGTGTACCTTGAGGGTGCCCTCAAGAAATTAGGAATTACTACCTGGATTTGTAATTCACACCCATTTACCCTGGTAATTCCTCATTTCTCTCTAGAGTTTCACAAAAACATTTTTGATGTTTTTAGCACCTGAAACATCTGGGCACAGCACAGCCGTTCTGGGGATATACAGTGGATTCTACAATATTGATGGGGCCTGTGCCTTTCTTGAAGTGGAATGAGGATCTAAATATTCTGTGCTACTCTTCATAACAAAATATTTTAAGGTGCACTAAAAGGGTGGGAGACACCCGTAGCATTTAACCAGCTAAGTCTACCAGAGTTCTACAGCTCTATACCTGCCAACTTGAAGAACAATCTCACAGCGTGAGGAAGGGGTGGGGCCTTGAAGGGGGCAGGGCCTCATGCAAAGAAGTATCTACGAGGCACTTTTGAACGCTACCCTGCCCCCAAGCCACCTCCTCCCTAAAAAAAAGCTTGCTGAGGCTGGTGCCGATGTCCTGTGGTGTTTTCACACCCCTTAATGGACGTTGGCAGTTCAAAGCCTCGGAAAACAAGCTGGAAAACCACTATTTGCAGTGGTTTTCCACTCGTTTTCCCTGGCACCATGTGATATTGGTTCCTCACCGGGAGACCGTGTGATGGGAGCAGATATGGTGTGTCACACGGTGGCACCGTGTGAGTTGGCAGGTTGTAGCTCTGCTTACTCCGTAGTCCTGTCCCTCTATTATTCCCTAATGAGGGATCCTCACGTGCCGCTTAGGTGTCAAACAGGCCCAGATTTTTCATATCTCCAGAATTACAGCTTGACTCACTCCTCCACCCTGCAGTCATCATGGAGGATTTCTTCCTTTCAGTGCACAAACTGAGTGCTCCTACTAAAAATGATGAATTGCTCCTTTGCAGCTGAACGTAAATTTGGCATCAAAAGTCAGTTATGAATATTTACAAGCTTCTCTCCCTCTACTAAGCATGAATCCAATTCTCACTGATCCGGCAGTGTTCCCAGTTCTGAATATGTTCTTCTGATATATATGCACCGGGGAACCTGGAAGACAGCGCTGCCAGACAAATATACTTGGTCATATCCTGCTAGGACCCACCTATCTTTGCCTGTTTTGTTCCACTGAGGCTGCTCCAAGGATACTGCCCTCATGCACGCTCAGCTTCATAGTTTCTTTAATATTACATTGTTGAGTCTGACTGTCATAATAAGAATTCCAAAATCCCCTGCACTCTCTGTCAACTATACTCCCAGGTGTTGGCAGCTGGATGCTATCTCGAAACACCAAGGAAAAAAGTCTAAACGACGCCAAGCTTGCACTGGAAGAAATATCACGCCAACAAGTCTGTAGACTCTGACGAGTGGCTAATATTGAGGTGAGATTCCGTGATGTGTTTTCCGAGATGGCATAGGTTACTTGGGCAAAGTAAACCCCTCTCTGGCTCTAGGCCAAACTTGGCCCAAGAAAAATGTAGAAACCCTTGCAGCCCACACAGGAGCAGACAATAAATAGAGAAACCTATTAGATCTTGGTGGAAGTAGGCAGTGCTCTTTAACTGTGCTTTCTTTAAAATGTATAGTATTTCTATCAGCAAAAGTTTAAAAAATAATATTAGAAATTTGTCTACTAAAGCATACAACTTAACAGCAAGTGAAACTGGCCAGACCCAGCCAGTCTGCTCATTGCCATGCCTACACAGGATCACACCGACTATAAACTGCTTCAGCTTTGCTGTAGTTCACACAGTTCTATTTCTCACCTCTGTCTGTCACAGGTTTTAGCACCAATTTACTCATTTCACCATGCCCTTTTCTGATAGAAGGCTGCTGATTGAGTAGTTATGGTATGGGTTAAGATAAAGGGATCGGATTGTATAAAGTTTTTTTTCCAATGAGTAATTGAATAATTTGGTTTGCACAATTTGTTGCTGTTTACTTGATGCTAGACTAGAGGAACTAGCTTACATTCCTATAGTTGATGATTTTTTGTAAGATCGACACATCCATGGCGCAAGTCCTTTTACAGCATATGTTTAAAATGGTTCAGTATGTCTTTGCTCGATTGTTCGGTGAATGAAGCTTTTTTAAGGTCATAAAAGCTGTACTTCACTTCTCATTAAAGCGTTTCCTTAACTGAAGCAATCTGCTTACATGAGACCTAGGTTCAGTGATAGTGTATGAAGACGCAACCGCTGTGTCGTTTCCTGCCCTGGATGCGCGCCCTGGGACTTGTAACAATGACTGTTGAATTTTGAAGAATCACTAATGGAGCAGACAACAAGAGGCAGCACTATCTGATTTTTAGATTTATCCCATTTATCCCCCCTCTAGGAAACAAGTCCCAAGGCGGGCTGCGTTCCTTCCGCCCCAGAAGGCCGCTCACTGCTGCCCGCCACCTGTTGTATCTGCTCCTCTGACAACAAAAGCAGAATGTGCCGAAACAAGAGAAATATCTCCACACAGGGTTATTGCCAGTTGTAAAAGGAATATCCTGATATCAATCTTGCTGGTGGCTGCTATCAAAAATACTGTTGCCAGAAGGAATGTCAATTATGGGAGCCATGTCATCTAATTTATTGAGTACGGCTAACAAGGATAAAAAAAACAGCAAGAAGTGTGGTATGGGTTTGATCACATCCTGCTTTTTGCAGTAAGGTGAACCTAAAGTAGAGAGTGAAGCAGGCAGTGCAACTGGTATCTTTAGCTAAGGTCTGGATTCTTTTTATGGCTGTGAACAGGCTCAGCCATGATTTATGCTTAGACGGTTCCTTTATGAATATAGTTTGCTAAGGTATTGTACAACATCATAGGATGATGGAGAAACACTTATGGAAGACGAATAGGGTTGAATCTCAAAGTAAGACTGCGCCAAATTCACTAAAGTACAATGTACCCGAATAAGTGTTCGTCTATGTAGCACTGTGTGCGTGCATTTTACAGACCGCCAAATTGTGTTCCTAGAGGTGAGGCCAAGGGCATGCAAAATAGACATGGCACATGCCTCCAAACTACTCTTTTTTTAGATATTTACCCCCAAAAGGTCCATCACTTTATGCAATCCTTTTCACATTTCAGTACTTTTTGCAGGTAAAGCTTAATTGTTTTTTATTTTATATTTGTACCTTATATGTGTGGAAGCTAATTGTTTCACTTGGTCTGTGAATCAGCTGGGTGGCAAACAGTAATCAGCTTCAACCAATCCCCTTTCCATCAGCGCCTCCCTCCCCGGATCCACCCATCCCTGTTATACTACTTTTTAGTCACACTTCAATCTGTGGTAGACAGTAGACCACTAAACCATGTGACAGTTGCAAATTGTATAATTTACATATTTTTGAAGGAAACGGGCATGCAAGGGAATATAATAATTTGGAAAGAGAAGCAAGGTTGAAATTACTTGCAACTCATGCACTTACATAACTGTTTATGTGTGAGATATGCATAAAGTAGAGTTCCTAAGCAGATGCTTAACAATTAACATGTTACCAATGTACTTGAAAACAATATGTTTGATTTATATATTTATTTTTGTATTTATTTATTTAGTTAGTTGTTTATCTGGGGTTTTTGTAGAGCGCAACAAACCACTAATCAGTAGTCTCACAGTCAGATAAGAGCCACTGGAATTATGCGGCAGGGAGGGTCAAATTATGGGGCAGGGTTGAGTAAATTATGTGGCAAGAAAAACAAATTATGCAGCGTAATGTTTTCTGATAGTATTAGCTTATTATTTTTCATTTTTACACTTGTTAGCACTGTCCGGGTATTTTTTGTCCCTCATTAGTACCAGTTTAACACCTTATCATAGCAATAAGCAACAGAAATTTCACCAGTCAGCCTTTGCAAAGGGCCGTCCACTGTGCGACAACACGTGTCACTGCATTTTTAGTAACTTTTGAACTATTTGAGCTAGAAACAATTTTTGCTAAAATCAGCAGATTATGTGGCAGATGATGGATTATGTGGCAAGTGCAGCAAATCCCTAATTATGCGAAAATCGCCACAGCTGCACAATGCATAATTGCAATGGCCCTGATGCATCAGTCCAGCAGTCAGCCAACAGAACATTTGAAACTACTGACTATGTTACCTGATACTAGGATTGTAACACCTTAGTGAACGGTTATTTGAGTTTGGGAACTGACTCTAGAAGGTGGTCAGAAACTAGTTTTAGGGAATTACCCAGTAGGCCTGTGTCAGAGCAGGAGACATGGACGGCTACCACATGAGAATGACTTGACTATATATTTGCCTGAGTAGGTGTGTTTAAGCAACCTTAAAAGAATTTACATTTCGAGTCATATATGCACTGGAAGGGGGTTACAAAGGGATGATCCTCACACAAGAAGGGTCCTTGCACCAAATTTCTTGTAGCACAATGTCCAAATCAACAGTAACTTGTGAATTACAAATATTAATTTTCTAGACAGAAGGTATGGAGGAACCAACTCAGGCAAGTATGGCAGTGATTAATCGTATAACGTTTTGAGAGAAAAGTATTTGAATGTTACTTTTTCCTTTAAAGGAAGTAAATTGAGGGATTTCAGACTTTACTAACATATGTAAATTAGCAGAAAGTCATATCTTTAGAGAGCTCATACTCAGAAGGTGCATACATAGGTATCTCTTCATTCCAGTATTGTTTCTTAGCATTCTGGGACATGTAGTTCTGATTTTAGAACAAGAACTTCAGTATTACAAATTCTAACATGCAAAGAAAAAACCCAAACGTGATATCGAATAGCTACTTATTCGTCAACCAGAGAAACTTGGGAACTCTATATTTTATTCAATCAATCAATCAATCAATCACAGAATTTGTAGAGCGCACTACTTACCCGCGAGGGTCTCAAGGCGCTGGGGAGAGAGAAGGGGGGTGCTGGTACTGGTCGAACAGCCAGGTCTTGAGTAGCCTCCTGAAGGTCAGCAGGTCTTGGGTCTGTCGTAGGCTTAGTGGAAGGGTGTTCCAGGTCTTGGCGGCGAGGTGTGAGAAGGATCTGCCGCCGGTGGTTGTTCTTCGAATGCGAGGGACGGTGGCGAGGGAGAGGTCGGCGGAGCGGAGCTGGCGGTTGGGGACGTAGAAGAAGAGTCGTCTGTTGAGGTAGGCTGGGCCAGTCTTGTGGAGTGCCTTGTGTGCGTGGATGAGGAGTTTGAAGGTGATCCTCCTGTCGACGGGGAGCCAGTGCAGGTTCCTCAGGTGGGGGTGATGTGGCTGTGGCGTGGTACGTCGAGGATCAGGCGTGCGGAGGCGTTTTGTATGCGTTGCAGTCGCTTGATGAGCTTGGCCGGGCTCCCGCGTAGAGGGCGTTCCCATAGTCAAGTCTGCTACTGACGAGGGCCTGGGTGACTGTTCTTCTTGTGTCTGTCGGGATCCACCTGTAGATCTTGCGAAGCATGCGGAGGGTGTTGAAGCAGGAGGAGGAGACTGCGTTGACTTGCTTGGCCATGGAGAGCGTTGAGTCGAGGATGACTCCCAGGTTGCGTGCGTGGTCGGTGGGTGTCGGGGCTGCTCCCAGCGTCGTTGGCCACCAGGAGTCGTCCCAGGCTGAGGGGTTGGAGCCGTGGATGAGGACCTCCGTCTTGTCCGTGTTCAGCTTTTGTCGGCTGATCTTCATCCAATCGGCGACGGCCTTCATTCCTTCATGGAGATTGGCTTTGGCGGCGAGGGGTCCTTGGTGAGGGAGAGGATCAGTTGAGTGTTGTCGGCGTAGGAGATAATGTTGAGGTCGTGCTGTCTGGCGATGCGTGCGAGCGGGGCCATGTAGATGTTGAACAGTGTTGGGCTGAGGGAAGATCCCTGGGGTACGCCGCAGATGATTTCGGAGGCTTCGGATCGGAAAGGTGGGAGGCGGACTCTCTGGGTTCTGCCGTCGAGGAAGGAGGTGGTCCATTCCAGGGCCTTGTCTCGGATCCCTGCGTCGTGGAGGCGTGCGCGTAGAGTGCGGTGGCAGACAGTGTCGAAGGCGGCGGAGAGGTCCAGCAGGATGAGGGCTGCGGTCTCACCGTTGTCCAGCAGGGTCCTGATGTCGTCGGTGGCGGCGATGAGGGCAGTCTCACTGCTGTGGTTGCTGCGGAACCCCGATTGGGATGGGTCCAGGATGCTGTTTTCTTCGAGGTATCGGGTTAGCTGTTTGTTGACGATCTTCTCGATGACCTTGGCTGGGAACGGAAGCAGGGAGATGGGCCGGAAGTTCTTGAGGTCTCTTGGGTCCGCCTTGGGTTTTTGAGTAGGGCGTTGATCTCTGCGTGTTTCCAGCTCTCTGGGAAGGTCGCGGTCTCGAACGAGAGATTGATAACGTTGCACAGGTGGGGTGCGATGGAGCTGCTGGCTTTGTTGAAGATGTGGTGCGGGAAAGGGTCTGACGGGGAGCCGGAGTGTATTGTGCCCATGGTCTTGATGGTGTCATCGATGTTCACGCTGGCCCAGGCTGGCAAGGGGTCATGGTCGATGGTGTGCGGCGGGTCTGGTGTATCTATCTTGGTGGGGGCTGTCTGGGTGTTGAAGCTGTCGTGGATGTCGGCGATCTTGCGGTGGAAGAAGGTGGCGAGGGAATCGCACAGGGCTTGCGACGTCGGGATGTCGTTGGTGTTGGAGCTGGGGTTGGAGAGTTCCTTCACGATGTTGAAGAGCTCCTTGCTGTTGTGTGCGTTGTTGTCGAGGCGGTGTTTGAAGGAGATTCTCTTGGCGGACCTGATGAGGTGGTGGTGGTTACGGATGGCGTCTTTATGGGCTGCGTGGCTGTCCGGTGTCTTATCACTGTGCCATTTCTTCTCAAGTTTCCGGCAGGTACGCTTGGAAGCTAGGAGTTCTGGGGTGAACCAGCTGGCTCTTTTGGTGGTGTCGCTGTAGGTGAGTTTTTTCAGCGGGGCGAGGGTGTTGGCACAGTCGTCTATCCATCGTCTGAGGTTGCAGGCAGCGTCGTCGGTGTTGGATGGGTCGGAGGGAGGGCTGAGAGCGAGGTTTGCCCGTAGTTGGTCTTCGGTGACTTTGCTCCAGCAGCGGCGTGGGATCTGTTGGGTGCGGTGGTGTGTGGTGGGTTTCTGGAAGGTGAAGTGGATGCAGCGGTGGTCGGTCCAGAGGAGTTCCGTGGTGTGGCTGAAGGAGACGTGGGAGCTTGAGGAGAATGCGGGGTCGAGCGTGTGGCCGGCGGAATGTGTCGGTGTTGTGACGAGCCGTCTCAGTCCGAGGTTGGCGAGGTTGTCGATCAGGGTGGTGGAGTTGCTGTCGTTGTTGTTCTCCAGGTGAAAGTTCAGGTCTCCGAGGAGGATGTAGTCGGTAGAAGTCAGGGCGTGCGTGCTGATGAAGTCGGCGATGGAGTCGCTGAACTGGGGTCGGGGCCCAGGGGGTCTGTAGACAAGGGTGCCTCTGAGGGTGGTGTTGGGGTCCGTGTGGATCTGGAAGTGCATGTGTTCGGCGGTGCAGAGAACGTCGTCGGTGCTGGTCGAGACCCTGATGGAGTTCTTGTGGACGATGGCGATTCCTCCTCCTACTCCGTTGACGCGGTCTCTGCGGGTGATCTTATAGCCGTCTGGGATGGCTATGGCGATGTCGGGTGCGGAGGAGTCGTTCATCCAGGTCTCTGTCAGGAAGGCGACGTCTGGTGATGATGAGTCGAGCAGGTCCCAGAGCTCGACGGCGTGTTTGCGTGCGGAGCGGGTGTTCAGTAGGATGCATCGGAGGTGGTTGAGGTCCTTCTTGGCGGGCGCTTCGGTGGCTCTGAGGCTGGTGTAGCTGCAGTTCCGGCAGGTGAAGGGGCCATGTGTGCGTTTCGGGCGGCCTTGAAGCAGTTGTGTCTTCGTCCGGGGTTGAGAGCGTGGAGTGTGGTGGCATCGTAACGGCGCCGGTCCTCGAGGCTGGAGCGGGGGCGCGCGGCCCAGGGGTTCTGGCGCTGGGCGCGGTCCAGGCGCGGACGGGCGCAGACGGGCCTCCGGCGCGCGCGCGCAGCGCGCAGCGGCCGCCATATATGGGGACGTGGGAGGAAGGAGCAGCTGGGAGGCGGGAGGCAGGGGCAGCGAATGGGCAGTCAGGGGCGGGGCCGCAGGGGACGCAGCGGCGGGAGGGTACAGAAGGCAAAGTTGGGCACAGCAAAAATGGGGGCACGAGGGGAAACAGAAGGCAAAAGGACACAATCAATGGGGGCACGAGGGGAAACAGAAGGCAAAATGGACACACATCAATGGGGGCACGAGGGGAAACAGAAGGCAAAATGGACACAATCAATGGGGGCACGAGGGGAAACAGAAGGCAAAGATGGACACAATCAATGGGGGCATGAGGGGAAACAGAAGGCAAAATGGACACAATCAATGGGGGCACGAGGGGAAACAGAAGGCAAAAAGGACACAATCAATGGGGGCATGAGGGGAAACAGAAGGCAAAGAGGACACAATCAATGGGGGCACGAGGGGAAACAGAAGGCAAAAAGGACACAATCAATGGGGGTACGAGGGGAAACAGAAGGCAAAAAGGACACAATCATTGGGGGCACGAGGGGAAACAGAAGGTAAAGAGGACACAATCAATGGGGGCACGAGGGGAAACAGAAGGCAAAAAGGACACAATCAATGGGGGCACAAGGGGAAACAGAAGGCAAAAAGGACACAATCAATGGGGGCACGAGGGGAAACAGAAGGCAAAAAGGACACAATCAATGGGGGCACGAGGGGAACAGAGGCGAAATGGGCACAGAGGCAGCAGCGGAGGGGCGAGCTTACCAGCAGCAGCAGCGAGCAGGACAACACAGGCAGAGCTGTGTGGCGGGGGAGCGACCTACCTGGCAAGGTCAAGGGTCGCTCTCCTCACCGCGCAACGGCCGCCATATATGGGGAGCTGGGAGGGAGGAGCAGCTGGGAGGCTGGAGGCAGGGGCAGCGAATGGGCAGTCAGGGGGGCGGGGCCGCAGGGGACGCAGCGGCGGGGGGTACAGAAGGCAAAGTTGGGCACAGCAAAAATGGGGGCACGAGGGGAAACAGAAGGCAAAAAGGACACAATCAATGGGGGCACGAGGGGAAACAGAAGGCAAAGAGGACACAATCAATGGGGGCACGAGGGGAAACAGAAGGCAAAGAGGACACAATCAATGGGGGCACGAGGGGAAACAGAAGGCAAAAAGGACACAATCAATGGGGGCACGAGGGGAAACAGAAGGCAAAGAGGACACAATCAATGGGGGCACGAGGGGAAACAGAAGGCAAAGAGGACACAATCAATGGGGGCACGAGGGGAAACAGAAGGCAAAAAGGACACAATCAATGGGGGCACGAGGGGAAACAGAAGGCAAAAAGGACACAATCAATGGGGGCACGAAGGGAACAGAGGCGAAACGGGCAAGAGGCAGCAGCGGAGGGGCGAGCTTACCAGCAGCAGCGAGCAGGACAACACAGGTGGAGCTGTGTGGCGGGGGAGCGACCTACCTGGCAAGGTCAAGGGTCACTCTCCTCACCGCGCAGCGGCCGCCATATATGGGGAGCTGGGAGGGAGGAGCAGCTGGGAGGCGGGAGGCAGGGGCAGCGAATGGGCAGTCAGGGGGGCGGGGCCGCAGGGGACGCAGCTGCGGGGGTACAGAAGGCAAAGTTGGGCACAGCAAAAATGGGGGCACGAGGGGAAACAGAAGGCAAAAAGGACACAATCAATGGGGGCACGAGGGGAAACAGAAGGCAAAGAGGACACAATCAATGGGGGCACGAGGGGAAACAGAAGGCAAAAAGGACACAATCAATGGGGGCACGAGGGGAAACAGAAGGCAAAGAGGACACAATCAATGGGGGCACAAGGGGAAACAGAAGGCAAAAAGGACACAATCAATGGGGGCACGAGGGGAAACAGAAGGCAAAAAGGACACAATCAATGGGGGCACGAGGAGAAACAGAAGGCAAAGAGGACACAATCAATGTGGGCACGAGGGGAAACAGAAGGCAAAAAGGACACAATCAATGCGGGCCCGAGGGGAAACAGAAGGCAAAAAGGACACAATCAATGGGGGCACGAGGGGAAACCGAAGGCAAAGAGGACACAATCAATGGGGGCGCGAGGGGAAACAGAAGGCAAAAAGGACACAATCAATGGGGGCACGAGGGGAAACAGAAGGCAAAAAGGACACAATCAATGGGGGCACGAGGGGAAACAGAAGGCAAAAGGACACAATCAATGGGGGCACGAGGGGAACAGAGGCGAAACGGGCACAGAGGCAGCAGAGGAGGGGCGAGCTTACCAGCAGCAGCAGCGAGCAGGACAACACAGGCGGAGCTGTGTGGCGGGGGAGCGACCTACCTGGCAAGGTCAAGGGTCGCTCTCCTCACCGCGCAGCAGCCGCCATATATGGGGAGCTGGGAGGGAGGAGCAGCTGGGAGGCGGGAGGCAGGGCAGCGAATGGGCAGTCAGGGGCGGGGCCGCAGGGGACGCAGCGGCGGGGGGGTACAGAAGGCAAAGTTGGGCACAGCAAAAATGGGGGCACGAGGGGCAACAGAAGGCAAAAGGACACAATCAATGGGGGCACGAGGGAAACAGAAGGCAAAAGGACACAATCAATGGGGGCACGAGGGAAACAGAAGGCAAAAGGACACAATCAATGGGGGCACGAGGGGAAACAGAAGGCAAAAGGACACAATCAATGGGGGCACGAGGGGAAACAGAAGGCAAAGAGGACACAATCAATGGGGGCACGAGGGGAAACAGAAGGCAAAAAGGACACAATCAATGGGGGCACGAGGGGAAACAGAAGGCAAAAAGGACACAATCAATGGGGGCACGAGGGAAACAGAAGGCAAAAGGACACAATCAATGGGGGCACGAAGGGAACAGAGGCGAAACGGGCAAGAGGCAGCAGCGGAGGGGCGAGCTTACCAGCAGCAGCAGCGAGCAGGACAACACAGGTGGAGCTGTGTGGCGGGGGAGCGACCTACCTGGCAAGGTCAAGGGTCACTCTCCTCACCGCGCAGCGGCCGCCATATATGGGGAGCTGGGAGGGAGGAGCAGCTGGGAGGCGGGAGGCAGGGGCAGCGAATGGGCAGTCAGGGGGGCGGGGCCGCAGGGGACGCAGCTGCGGGGGTACAAAAGGCAAAGTTGGGCACAGCAAAAATGGGGGCACGAGGGGAAACAGAAGGCAAAAAGGACACAATCAATGGGGGCACGAGGGGAAACAGAAGGCAAAAAGGACACAATCAATGGGGGCACGAGGGAAACAGAAGGCAAAAGGACACAATCAATGGGGGCACGAGGGGAAACAGAAGGCAAAGAGGACACAATCAATGGGGGCACGAGGGAAACAGAAGGCAAAAGGACACAATCAATGGGGGCACGAGGGGAAACAGAAGGCAAAAGGACACAATCAATGGGGGCACGAGGAGAAACAGAAGGCAAAGAGGACACAATCAATGGGGGCACGAGGGGAAACAGAAGGCAAAAAGGACACAATCAATGGGGGCACGAGGGGAAACAGAAGGCAAAAGGACACAATCAATGGGGGCACGAGGGGAAACAGAAGGCAAAGAGGACACAATCAATGGGGGCACGAGGGAAACAGAAGGCAAAAAGGACACAATCAATGGGGGCACGAGGGAAACAGAAGGCAAAAGGACACAATCAATGGGGGCACGAGGGGAAACAGAAGGCAAAAGGACACAATCAATGGGGGCACGAGGGGAACAGAGGCGAAACGGGCACAGAGGCAGCAGCGGAGGGGCGAGCTTACCAGCAGCAGCAGCGAGCAGGACAACACAGGCGGAGCTGTGTGGCGGGGGAGCGACCTACCTGGCAAGGTCAAGGGTCGCTCTCCTCACGCGCAGCGGCCGCCATATATGGGGAGCTGGGAGGGAGGAGCAGCTGGGAGGCGGGAGGCAGGGCAGCGAATGGGCAGTCAGGGGGCGGGGCCGCAGGGACGCAGCGACGGGGGGTACAGAAGGCAAAGTTGGGCACAGCAAAAATGGGGGCACGAGGGGAAACAGAAGGCAAAAAGGACACAATCAATGGGGGCACGAGGGGAAACAGAAGGCAAAAAGGACACAATCAATGGGGGCACGAGGGGAAACAGAAGGCAAAAGGACACAATCAATGGGGGCAAGAGGGGAAACAGAAGGCAAAGAGGACACAATCAATGGGGGCACGAGGGGAAACAGAAGGCAAAAAGGACACAATCAATGGGGGCACGAGGGGAAACAAAAGGCAAAAAGGACACAATCAATGGGGCACGAGGGGAAACAGAAGGCAAAGAGGACACAATCAATGGGGGCACGAGGGGAAACAGAAGGCAAAAAGGACACAATCAATGGGGGCACGAGGGGAAACAGAAGGCAAAAAGGACACAATCAATGGGGGCACGAGGGGAAACAGAAGGCAAAGAGGACACAATCAATGGGGGCACGAGGGGAAACAGAAGGCAAAAAGGACACAATCAATGCGGGCACGAGGGGAAACAGAAGGCAAAAAGGACACAATCAATTGGGGCACGAGGGGAAACAGAAGGCAAAAAGGACACAATCAATGGGGGCACGAGGGGAACAGAGGCGAAACGGGCACAGAGGCAGCAGCGGAGGGGCGAGCTTACCAGCAGCAGCAGCGAGCAGGACAACACAGGCGGAGCTGTGTGGCGGGGGAGCGACCTACCTGGCAATAGGCATAAGTATACTTTCAGTTTTCTGTAAGTTGCAAAGTTTTGTCCTGAACTTCGTGAATCATTCCAAAAGAATGTCTGTTTGAACCAGACACATTTATATAATTTTCAATACTTGTTTTGTATTTCAGTGGCACAACTATGCTATATCTATTATAATGGTGAAAGAAAATGTAAAGTCTCTTCTTAAGTCCCTTAAAATGCATAATTCTGAAGGTTTACAACCTCGCATGAGTGTAAATCTGGTCATCAATGAATTCACAAAGGTTTGTCAAATGTACACTTTTGAGTAAGTATACACTTTGCAGTAAGTTTACTACTTTCGGTATTCACAAACTCTGAGTGTAAACTTACTGCAAAAGTGTAAGTTACATGTCTCCGCTTCCAGAGTAATGCAATGTGTGGGTGGTTGATGTCCTTCCCTAAACCCCTCACTGATCCTTTCTGAACCCAACTTTCTCATCCCATCCCGTTTATAGTCTGCCCCTTTTCCCACCCACTTCCACCAGCCCCACCAACATTTACTAATAAAACATATACTTAAGTGTCGGACAGAGGACTTTGCACACATAAGTATAGGTAATGTGGAGGTGTAAACTCCACACATAGTTTGTGAATTGAAATGTGTAGTATGTTTTGCAATACTACAGAACATACTACAAAGTGCAGTTTGTGAATCAGGGCCTCAGAGTGAAACTTGCTACAGAAGTGAAAATTACATGTCTTCACCCCCAGAGTAAAGCAATTGGCTAACTCTTGTGTGGATGGGTGTGGTCCCTCCTTAAACCCCACCCTTGCCCTCTCTAAACCCCTCTTACTACTCCCTAATCTCATCCCCCTTAAGAGTAAGTTCTGCTCACTCCTATATTTACTAATAAAACCTATACTTACGTGTGGGGAGACGCCACAGGCAGGGAAGTGAACTGCTCCCACATGAGTATTGGTAAAATGTAAATTTTGTATACAAAACATACTACAAAGTGCAGTTTGTGAATCAGGCCCTAGATGTCCAGTGAGCTATCTGCACTGCAAATTAAATACATTGAAAGAACGTGACTATAGTCGGACACTCAACAGATTAGACAAATAAAAATAGGAAATGAAATCATACTGTGTTTGGTATAAGCCCAGTAAACAAACACCACAGTGGCTAAGTGCACTAATACATCGTGTGAGCAGCAATAGCAATGAATGTGATATATCGTTGAGTGAAAGGTCAATCATGAAGGTATTAGTGAAATAGATTTTCTGTGTTTGGTCAGTTTAATTGGTGTATATTAAAGTATTTTTAACGTCTGTTAATTGTAATTGCATTCTTTAATTTACATTCCTGTGTGGAAAGCATATGAAACTTTCACAACCTAAAGTGAAATAAACCCAAATATGTAAATGGATTCAGTAGTGGGGACGCTGCACTATACTGATGGAATTTTACTGAAGGACACTGTAATGATGCAGATTGTAGTGACATGAACTGCACTGAAGAGACATTGTACTGAACTGTATTCTATTAACATTCTCACGGTAAACACTTGTGTTGGTGGATATTGCACTGGTGAAAATGTGACTGTTTGGCGATGCTGTACTGCGAACTGTGGCAATTGCCAATATAAATCACTATGATGGTGGAACTGTATTACTGGACCCTATTCTGATGTATTGTATGGGGCTGTTTGTTACCATTATTGCCAAATTTTGATGGAGGCATTTTACTGCCTGCTATAGAGAGTCTGCAATGACTCTGTATTACATGGTCTTGTGAATAACACTGGGCCACTGTAAAATACAAGGGGTCTGTCTTTGCATATATTTTCACTTGGCATGGGAAATACTGGACAGCAGAAAGCACTGAGAAACCTGAAGGCTACTGAACACAACTTGGCATTTAGAAATAAAAGGGCATTGACTAATCTAGCCATTAAAATGAGTCAGCAAGCAGTTGCCCCAGCTGCTGTCCAATGTGCAAATAAGCTAGAATGAAAGGAAATGCATATAAAGGGTCTACTATGTTTGTTACAAAATCTTCCTCTCCCTATCTGCGGTGCCTTGACTCATAAGAGTTGAACGAAGCCTTGAGTGTGTCATGATGACCATCCTCTACCTGAACAATAGTAGAATTACTGTGCGCATCTGCATATATGGTTTATGCCATGTGTTCTTTCAGGTGCATTAGTTATAAACATAGTTATTTAGGCAGACTCAGAGCACAACTCCTTGCATAGTGTAATTCCAGAGGATGGTCCTAGTCTTGAAGACCAACAGGATGCAGCTAGACAATGGCTAAAGCATGGGCTTTGAACTTTGCTCTTAGTACTAAGTGACAGAATCTACATTTATTATTACATATGCTCCAAAAAACTTGTGTTCTTGGGCCACAATTATTTTCACTGTCATGGCGTAAATATATAAATATATAAAGGCTGGCAATCTTCATGATTTCACCACCATCGAAGTCTTCCTGCAGGTTGCTTGCTTTTGGGAGCCATTGACGAACATCTCAGGAATGTTGCAACGCTCTAATGTCATACCAGTATGAGAGGAGGCAGCTTGGTGAAGTGTTGTTGATCCTACCCACCTACATCTGCCCTAGTCACATACTTTGAAGGGAGGGAGCACGGGGTGCTGAGAACTACCACAGTGACTCTCCTCCGCCGGCTCTTGGAAGGAAACGGACACTATGGGGCTCATTATGATGGCGGGGGGACATTAGTCCGCCCGCCATCATAACAGTGATGGGATCGCCCGCCAGACGTGCAGCGGTCCCACCAGCCCAATTAGGATGCGCCCGCCACACTGGCGGGCGCATCCTTGCCTTTTCACATTGCGGACGGTGCTGCTGGCTGCAGCACCGTCCGCAATGTAAAAATGCCACGTTGTGCATTTCCATGCACAACGTGGCAGGCACCACGCTGTGCCTGCCACCTTGTGCATGGAAATGTAGGGGGTACCATGGGTACCCCCCCCAGTGCACCCCCCCACAGAGGGTGCCCGCAACGGGCCCCCAAAGCCAGTCTCCGCCTGTCTTTTTGCAGCGGGATTTCCGCCGCAAAAAGACAGGCGGAAGGGCTCATCATAATCACTACGGCGGTGCCTGCATGGCACCGCCGCAATGATGCCCTGGTTTCGGGTCCCGCACGGCGGGCGGAAAAGGACCGCCTTGCGGGACCATGGCGGACGGACTTTCTGTCCGCCGCGGAACCAATGTGATTCCCACCGCCATCCTAATTTGGCGGTGGGTGAATCACATTATGATGGCGGGAGGATCGCCACCGCCGGCCCGTTGGTGGCGATCCTCCCACCATCATAATGAGCCCCTATATTCGTAATGTAAAGCTGGCGGCTACCAACTTTGAAGCTTTTTTGTTTTTTTCCCAGTAACGTAAAAATGGTTCAAAAACATACCATGCGGCCAGGTTAAAAGTGGGGCGGGTTTGATACAAAAATCAACTATTCTAGATTGCCTCCTTTAAGATGGGTTGTAGATTCTAATGAATGAACTGCCGGCTGTTGCTTATATATTTTTAATTCCCTTTTCTGTAATTATATTTTTAATTATAATTTGATATCCAGGGATTAGGCATGATTGTGTTATTTTGAGGTTTCTGATCTAAGCTTTATACCCTATTTTGTGAATAAAATTTTCATAAAATCCATTGTTCAAATTATTGATGCTTAAGTTAATGCATGTTTATTGTGTAATGATGTAACTTACCTTAAGTGAAAGCTTCTTAAAAATGTCTGGACCGTACAGTTTCCAACCCCACTTGTGCTCATTTTTTATATAAATGTCCACCCTTTCCGCTGTTTGCTTTATATTCAATGCTCCTTTAGACTCCATTCTGACATTTACTGGTGTTTTTCTTTTTTAGGGTCTCTTGTGCACACTTGCACCCATGATGCATTTTATGTGTTTAACAGGGCGCAGAAATACAGTAATTTAAGAAATGTACCCCACTGATAAAAGGAATTCTATTCAAACCACTAGCTTTCTTGAATGAACAGGGGATTCCTGTAGTGGAACACACATTTTTTCCAAATAAATCTAAGAAAAAATGAAGCCATCATTGATGAAAAGGAGGCTATTGAACAGTTATAACCATATATCAGGGCAATATGTGCGCAAAACTGATGAAAACCACTGATTGTGGATGTGTTGAGATTGAGTAAGGGAGTCAAAGAGAGTGTAAGACATGTAGTTAATGACGTGACGAAAGGACTTGAGCAAGGTAATGATAGAACACATCTCAGTGAAGGAGGTCCTTCATGACAAATGACAGGCAGAGAATCACAAATTGGGGGAATAAAAGGAGAGGTATTTAATGAGGTACAAAAGAAAGTGTGAGAATAAGACTTGAATGAGTGTTGGGTACAAGGAGGAAGTTAAGAAGGAATGCAAATGACAGATGCAGCGAAAAGGAAGGTCTGGGTAAGACATACATGTGGAAATTAAGACTGAGATATTCGAAAGGTGGAAATAGGAAAAGTGATGAAAGGAAGAGAATCATGGGTAGGGATGATATCAACAAAAGACAAGCATGGCATGGGGTGAGAAGGAGTCAATGTGGAAGTTCGAGTATGAGAGAATGGAAGGTGTGGGTGAAATGTAAATGTGCTGAGAGACACTTCACTTTTGACCTTGTCGGATTATTTTAATTTGTTTGCAAAACATATAATAGTGTTAATTTCTCTCTTAAGAATTCTTCAAGCAAACGTTCTGCCCTTGTCTCCAATGGATCGTCACTGGCTTGTGTGAAGCATCCCAAATATGGCCCCGGGATCTATAGGTATGCTTTGGGCTTCGTTTGTCATATGGCCCTGGATATGATGCAGACCTGATTGTGCAAGCATATGGCATTACAGACTATCAAGGAAGACTCAAAGAGCTCTGATATGAGCCCAATATTCCTCAGAGTGGAAAGGAACGATCCATTTGAGGGTATTATGGGGTAACAATCTCAAACTGACAGAACTTTCATCTGAAACTGAAATACTGATAAAGCGCAAAATAAAACCCCTTTATGGTTATATGAGTCCTGCAAATCTGCCAAACCTATCTCTAGACCAGATCTAAAACATGAACCCATTGTATAGTATCTAAAGACCTAAAACATCAAAGGTGTTTCAGAAATTCCAGATAAACAGGGCAGAAGATTGTTTGGTACAATGTGGAAACAATCTAAAGAGAATAACACCCAAGGTTCCTCAGCAAAGGTTCTCTCATATGCTGCAAATTGTGGTGATATTACCAAAAAGCAGAAGTTCCATTTTTCTCCTACATAATTAGCAAAGAAGGATAGATGGGTCAAAATGCTCTGACCACAAGTCTGGAGGCCGAGCTAACAACATAATTTATTAAATTAAGGAAGATGTCTTAGGAAATGTTGGATAAAATTAATTTAATCTGGCTATACATTGCTTACTTAACAGAGAACCTAATATAAAACAAGGAATTTGTCTTTTTCCTAAATAAACCTCAATGGACCAAGATAGTTTTGTCTGTAAATACTTCATGAATGTTTGTCATACTTTATTAGTTACTGGGGTACACAGAACCACATTTTGTGAAAAAAATATATGTATGGACTTTTTAAATTCTAGAATAATTCCTAAATAAATTAAAAAACAATAATAAGAAGGCCTTTTCTGGCTTATGTTTTAAGTATGTACAACATAGGTGAATAGCAGTAAAAAAATTACAAAAAGGAATTTAAAGAGTAGATCGTAATCCACTCTCCTTTGATATGTATTTCTATTATTTCATTCTCTCCCGAAATCCTTGCCTTTCACACAGTGTTTGGTTGCCCAGGACTAGTTTGAGTACAAAATGTGAGTGATTTGAATAAAGAATGTCTCACAAGAGACATTTTCATCATGAACAAACTGGTCCCTTTGCTAGTATCTCGCATGACTTATGAAGGTGAAGTATGCGCTGGAGTTCAATTGTCATGCAGGATACCATAAAGAGAATATCATGAACATGTTTGTACTTTCACATAATTCATGCAAATATTTGTGCAAATCTATAAAAACAAATGTGCAATTTTGCACATTTTTATTTTGAACTTGAGTTAGAGTTGGTTGGTAATTAAAAAGTTTCTGATTTATAGAGGAAGTGCTAAGTGTGGAGGAGAATCCACCAAAGAAATGCTCTCCAACATACTACCCTGATGGTGCAGGAAATCCAGCCGGTGGATTATGCTACAGTTTTAGAACTCTATCCCAAACAAAGCAGAGGATTTTCCATTACTAACCAACTCTAAATCAGACCCTCAACCAGTTCCAGCCGGTGCAGGTAAGAGCGGTGAGCCGTAGGGGGGAGTCGACAGACGACGACAAGGGAAAATAAAATTTAAAAAAAGAAAAACATTTACCTAGTGCATGGTAAGGGGTTTTCTTTTTTTTAAATGTTATTTTCCCTCGTCATCGTCTGTCGACTCTCTCCCCCCCCCCCCGCCTCACCGCTTTTACATGCACCTGCCGTCATTGCCCTCAACCCCCTTGCAGGGCCACTATACAACGAGCCACAGCATCACTAAGAAGCATTAACAGATTGAAAAATATAGGAGTACCAGCCACTTGTGCATTGAACTGACATTTACTCAGCAATGAGCCTGTAGTCATCTGAACTCGAGGGGGCAGATTTACGTTGAACTAACGCAGCGGGGTACAGCAAGTCATTTTGCTGCGCCGCGCTGCGTTAGTTTTGAAGCACAGGGATGCGACATATTTACAAGAATATGTCGCATCCTTGTGCTTCCCCCTGCGCTGGCGCACAAACTGCAGCCATGCGCCGGCGCAGGCACCCTTGCACCATGGTGCAAGGATGCCTGCGTCGTGGGGAGATTGTTTTTGTGCAGGAAGGGGAACCTTCCTGCACAAAAACAATCACTACAACCATTTTCCTCTTTCAATGCGTGCTGCAGAATGCAGCACACATTGAAAGAGGAAAAAACGAGGAGAAATGCGGCTGTCCGAGGCCCCCGCAGGGGGCCACTAAAGAGGGCAGCCCTCTAGTGCCAGCTGGGCACCCCACACCCCCGTAGGGGCAGGGACTCAGGGAGGAGTCCCCCAAGCCTGGTCGCAGCGCGATAGGCGAGAATCACGTCCGGGCGCGAGGACAGGGGAGGGGTATATAGGCCTCCCCCCACCATCTTGTCGTCCTCTTTCGCGCGCCCGGACACGCCGTCTACACCTCGTTCTGGTCCTCGCGTCCAGGACCTAGGATCGCCATACGTTGTGCTGCTGCTCCGATTGTCGTGGGAATCAGGTTAGTGCAGGTGCCCCCCCGCCTCCCCAGGGTCCTGTTGTGGTCCTTGTGCGGACATTTGGGGAGTTACCTCACCCTTACCGGCCCGGAACATGTGCGGCCCGCTCCCCGCGGTTGTCCCCGTGCCCGGGGTTAGGGAGCGGGCTAGGGCAGTATGTGGGAGGGCGGCGCGGGCAGCAGCGGAGATTTAGGAGATTTAGGATTAAATTACCAGCCCCCGGTGCCCGCGCGGGGGGGCAGGCCGGGTGCTCACCCTGGGTCTGGCCGGATTGGCCCGTTCGTGTCTGGGCGCGCGGGGGGGGCGGGAGGGGCAGCGACCTCGCAGCAGCCCCTCCACCACCGGGTGCGGCATCTGCTCCCGGCGCCGGGATCGTTGAGTATCGGTGATTTCTCGCGGTGAGTCCGGGGCCCACTGGGTCATTTTCAATATCCTGCTGCTAGACATGCGGTCCTGCCCTGAGGTCGTGCGGTCGGTCGCATCCGGTAGTGAGGTGAGTGTGGTCACCAACCCCCCCGTCCCACCACTTAAGGCCATGGCCGGTGTGGGACCCTCCTAGCTGCAAATTCTTCGCCCCGGCCCCCGCAGGAGGTCCGCTGGTGTCGGTACCTGCGGGTGGGGTGCTGGCGAGGGATTGGGACGGGGGCAGGGCAAGGGGGCACAAACCTCCCGGCCTCACGCCGCGCAGGACCGAACAGCCGTAGACTAAGGAGCGTTACTAGCTCCTCCCACCATTCCTCTGCACGGCCCCCTCTTCCATGATCTCACACTGGAAGCTCCAGAGGCGATGCAACAAGGGGCAAGCTAGCAGCGCAGTGGGCCCGACCGCCAGGCGATAACCACATATGGGGGTTGGCCTCAGCTGCCATGCTGAGAGCCCGGCACGGCACTCCCCAGGTGCGCGAGTGGGCCGGCAGCCGGCGGGCACGCTTCTTGCCGGTGTCACTGGGTTTTGCTTCCCCCACCCCCAGGTGACTCTGCGTCTGTGGCGGGAGCGGGATTTGCAACTGTTGGGCTCAAGTACCGTTGTTGCTAAGGTCGTGGGACTATAGTCACATAATGCTGGCGGAGCAGCACGTCTTGCCAGGGGCCCAGCGGCACAGTCATGGGAGGGGGACCCAATCGGAACACCAGAGGGGGGCCACGGGCCTACTACTTAAGAGCCCCTGCCCCAGTCGCTCGGAGGAAGGCCTGTTGCGGGGCCCTCCCCGGGTAATCGGCTGTGCTCCTGTATCGGGCGGGCATCCCGCAGGGTGCAGCACACCACATCTCGGCACCTGTCCGGGAGTCGCCGTGGGGGGGCTCCATGCGCCCCCCCCATCCCCACCCATGCCTCCTTCCCCGGGGGCACCGGCGACATTTTGGGGAGCGTTGGAACAATTAATTATGAGGTTGTTAATGCATCCTGTTGCACCCCCGTTCCGTCATCAGCTTGCAGATGTGTAAGCCGAAGGGCGAAAATCAAGTGAAATCAAGTGGTTTTATCCCGCAGTATGTCTCGTGCATGTTCTCCTCTGCTTTATGATCGACCCTTAGGTGCAAATGAGGTTGGGGCGTAAGAGCTTGCGCTGACAACTTTGGAGCTTAGTAGCGGGTTTGTGTCTCAGCGAGGGGTCAACATAGCTTTATTTGTATAGCCTCTGTTGATCAGTCCCCTGACCAACCTATGAGGTATAGGCGGCAGTAGTGCGGCCGCTTCGCATACGATGTTTGTGTAATCGCTCGTGGCTCTGGGGGCATAAACCCCCTGGGTTTGCATTGTGCTTTCCGGGTTTGCATTGTGCCCGCCTGTGCCGAGGTAGCTACTGCAACTCCCCGGCCTTGCGCGAACGCCTCGGGGCCTTGCCCCTCCCTGCCTGAGCAGCGCGGGGGTGCTGATGGCTTTGACTGGGCAGAGGGAGCAGTCCTTGGCCTTAGGGGCCTCCTATCGCTGTGTCTTCAGTCGCTGGGCTGGGGTTCGCTAGGGGTTGGGCATCAAGGACTTGAAGCGCTAGGGCGGAGGTCGCCACGGTGCTGACCGCAATGTGAGACACGATAGGTTTGCAGGGCCGCCTCGGTGGGGGCGCGGGTGCTCTCGTGGCCTGGTCCCCGCTTTACCGCGGGTGACTGGGTCCGCCCTGCAGGGCCAGTGTCATGTTTTCCCCGACCCTGCGGGGGCCATCTGGGGGTGCGGGCGGGCCACGGGCCTCGCTCGCGGGACCCAGTGATGGATGTGCTCACTTCTCCAGCCATCAGTCCTACGTGCGGCATCTCCGGCCTAGGGCCTTTAATTATCATTGAGTCACTGCACGTGGCACACGGGCTTGTCCTACGGGGCAGCTCCGTTCTGGGCTCCGCACGGCATGGTGACGAAACATGCGAGGGGGGGGGGCCTATGTGCCAGTACCTTCTGTTTCTGTTGGCTGGCTTTAGGTGTGATGTTAATTTTTTATCATTACCTGGATGCGTCATCTATCAGGTCACACCGCCCCTTGGACGCATCGCATCCTTGCACCTGCAGGCCCTGCTGAAGCAATGGGAAGTGGCTGGGTGAATCAGACAACTTGCCAGTGCTGCACAGAAACAAAGCGCGGTTATTTGCATTCAATGTGTCCTAATTATTCAGAGATCGGAATGTGCGTGTTGGTGCAAGTTCTTGGTGTTCTCTACTATTGTGTTGAGGGCCCAGTTAAGTTCGAGGCAATGTGTCCTAATTATTCAGGTCTATGAATGTCCATTCAAAGGTGAAGGGTTCAAAAATTGGTATTTTCAAGGACTTGTTTAGCCAGTGCTGCACAGAAACAAAGTGCGGTTAATTGCATTTAATGTGTCCTAATTATTCAGATATCGGAATGTTAATTATGAGTCACTGGCCTACTGGTTAAGGCCTCTGACTCCTACGCTGATTGTCAGGTGTGCAAATCCTGGTGCTTTAATCGTTGTCGTTCTGAAGTATAATTAGCGCATTTTCCGGCGGATGTGGTCCTGTGTGGGTATAGCAATTGGGCGGGGCCCCTACGTCCGTTTAGGTGGCCGCCATTGGCAGTTTGCACACTTGGGGGAGGGGCGCTCTCTGCGATGCCCGGTCTTTCAGCTGTGTGTGCAATTTGAATGTAGGTTGTCATTGGTGGGGCTTTAAAACCCTAGGAGCCCATATGTGATACAGCTTGTGTGCGGCTCGGTGGGTGGGTCGCCGGTGAGCTCTCGCACAACTTCTAGCCATCAGCCAGGCGGATGGTCACTGTCGTCCTGAGCTGCCTCAGTTTCCTCCACAGGCTAACTCTGCGAGGAGGCTGAAAGGAGCAGAATAGATCAAGGGTAGCAGCAGTTATTATTATAAAGACTCCAGCTGGTGCTCAGCTTGCTTTCCACTCCTTTCAGGTCCCCATGGCTTATAATGTGCAGGTGCCCAGCTCACACCACAGAGGACAAAGGCAAGGCCTTGGCCCTGATGGACTATGTTTAATTTCCCTGTGTGGGATTGGGGCTGGCAATCTCCCACTATGGTAGTCCGAAACGGTGATGGTAAAGGAATTTGGTAAATATATAGGGCTCACTGTTCATAGCCATTTGTTGTCACAGGATTACACCACTGTGTTTGGGCAAAAGATTTAATTTTAATAGCACACAGGTGAGGTGTTTGAGGTCACCGCGGACCGGCAGCTGTAAACTCCGGGGTATCGCTCCAGGCCTACCAGTGTTCGTTCTTTATGTAATAACAGTGTATGGGCGACGGGCAGGCTTTTCAGCCTACATTATTCACAGGGTGCACTCAAGGTTCATGTAGGGGCCATTAAGGTGGTGTCCTTACAGTGGTGCCTTTGTGAGTGACCTGCGCAGCGTGTTGGTTGTGGTGCCTTTCCTTGGAGTGGGGATGCTCGGTACAAACTTTGGCTTGTCTCGTTGGCGCCTGGGGGTGCTGTGGGGGCCGTGCGCTGGTGCAATTGGTTTCGTTTTATTGCATTGAGTGAAGACTTCGCTGCATGGGCGACAAGGTCCTTGTGCCACTAGGGTTTATGTAACATGTGTACATCGCTCAAGGCGCCTCTAAGCCCGGTAATGCGCACCAAGGCAAGCCTTAAACCTTGGTGGTCTTAGAGTTTCTCGTTGGTCTAATGGGGGTTATTACAGCTGCAGAGGGGTGAGAGCAGGCAGCAGATCAGAGGTGTGTGCAGGCAGTGGCCAGCAGACATGCCTCTTGGTGGCAGGCCAATTGTTGCCGTTGCCGTGAAGCACTACTGGTACCGGAAATGGTGGTATCTAGTCCCACACTACCGACAGAGCAATGGGATGATGTACTGCTGGGCACTGTTGGACACAGTGTCCAATACATGCACCAAATGTAGTTGTACACGTGGGCACACACTCATACTTGCAGAGTTGTCCAGGAGGCCAACAATTTGTCGGGTTGGAGGGGAAAGGCCCTCTAACGTTTTTGGACATACACGGTTAACATTGTGACTGGTATTCAGGGATGAGCCTGTTCGCCAGCACTCCCTGCTTTTGCAGGTGAGGAAGTTGATATCCTCACCGGTTAACTTTTCTGCCCAAGATCATGTGGGGGCCGGATTTAGAAACCGGTGCCTTCTGGTGAGGACGATGGGAGCTGGCCGCTTCTCTGCTGTCGGCGAGCTGTGAATTTTCGGCGCTCACATGCTCAGTCGAGATGTCGTGTTTGATCATGGTGGGGCCAGCCCAAGGGAGGATTTTGCATGGAGTGGGAGTTGACATTGGTGGTTCGTATGCACTGTTTGTTTTGGATGTCACATTTCAGCTGTCCTGTGTGGCACTTTGTGGCTGCTCGTGGGCTGGCCAGGGAGCGTCCACTCTGGAGACCCTGTTCCCTCCCTCCCAAGAAACTCGAACACCCTCCACCGGAAGCAGAGCAGCCTCTTATCTGCTATGACGTGTGCGCATTAGTACAACGCAAAATGCTTACACTGGTACAAACACGTTAATCTTTGTGGCACTAGAACGAGGTCAGACCTTCCACAGTCCTGGTATTTTCGAGTACACATCATTGTAAACCTGGCACGTTCACCAAATTGCTGCAATTGTGCTAGGATCACTACTACCAGAATTTGGCGGGGGGCGGATAAGGGTGGGATTTCATGGGCCCGCCCATGATCAGCATCAGCGTGCTTGCTCCTCAAACCGGGTTAGCAAGATGTTTGTCCCTGATGGAAGCATTGTTAACTGTGCCCACTGCACTATCCCTCTCCCAGTTTGCGAGCAGGGGCTTAATTTAAAAAGCAGTAAGCTGCACAAGAGTAATTCATACTCGGGTGTCTAGTCTGCTCTTCCATGTATGTACACCAACAAGGTTGCAATCAACAAGCATTTCATCCTTCTGAGGTCGATAAAACAAGTACCATGGAGCTGAGTAACAAACATGTTATGCAGCGCCAAGATACCATGGGGTGTACGTGTTACCAAGTACAGTCAGAAGCGGAAATCGTTAATGAATCTGGTGAATACAGTGGCCTCACTCAGCAGGGTAGTGAGCGAGAGCCCAGAACAATTTCCATGGGGCGGAAGGGTGGCACAGGCAGCAAAGTTGACAGCCAAATTGACAACGTTTCATTAGTCTTGTGGGCTGCTCTGAGCAGAGCATTTGCAGGCGTAAGTAACAGTTTCCGCTACCAGTTCAAAGGTGCATCTTTCACTAAGTTACCCAGATCACTGGGACAGGAAGTAAGGTGGGCTGGATATCTCTTGCTTCTACCTGCATTGGCACATCTTGTCAGGAGTGATTGTCAAAGGGATTGCACTTCAGCCAGGTATTGTTAGCACCCATCCACACCAAGCCGAGTGTTAAGGTCACACTGGGCCCCATTTACACAGCCCAGTATCAGGCCCTTGTGGGTCAGTGCCATGAATTACTAAAGTGAACTGAACAGGAGGCGTGACCGTGGGTTACGCTAGCAGAAGTTTGGGGAAGAGCTAAACTCCACCCATGGTCATGGTGTAGTCTTCAGTAAGTTGGAGTTGTCACTCTTATTTGACCAGGGGTTCGATGCTACACGAGGGCATCGCTGCGGCCAGAGCACTGTCTTTGTGTTTCCCAGAGGGGCAGCTAGTGAAGGCAAGGCTCTTCCCAAACCTGGCACCAGAACACAAGGCAGTCAGGGCCAACTTGTCTGTTGGGTGACTTGGGTAGGCACCATGTAGTTGTCACTCCACGAAGGGGTGAATTGTCTCCAATAGTGGGCACAATACATATGCGTGTCTGTTTGTGGTATCTCCTAGCGGACCCACTGACGGTGTACTGCAGCTAAACAGGGAACTGGGAAGCTTGGTTTCCGTCACTGTGGCAGGTTTAAAGCATCCAGGGTCGGAGAGGCACAGTAGGTACTGTGCATCTGTGATCCGATGGCAGTTAGGTAAGCGGGGTGCGCTGCGTAAGTTGTAATTACATGAAAGGGTGAGGTGTCTCCAGTAGTGGGCGCAAGACATACATTGTTTCAAACCAGCTTCGATACCATTAAGGTGTTCACCAGGGTAGCAAGCAAAGGGGTTTGTGCATAAGTCTGGGCAAAGGGGCGAAATAAGTGCACCCCAGAACCAAGGGCAGTTGACTATGATCCTGCAGTTAGGCGCAAACGCCCGCCCGGTCAGTAATAGATGCCACGCTGGGTGGTGACGCTGTCAGCCAACAGTGGGCTGCCGTCCCAAGTAATGGGGACACAAGGTGTCAAGCACAAAAGCCCACCATGTAAAAGAACATTTGGCATTTCCAGTGATCAACAAAAAGCTAAATTTAACTGAGCAGGTAATTTTCCACCGCTGAGGTTGCCCTGGGGTGGGCAGTGTGAACACCCCTACCCCCTATCCGGGGGCCCTCGCAGGGAGGGTTCTAGCCTGTCGACTTTTCCTGCAGTTAAGGTCAAATGCCCTGCCCGGTTAGCTATATCAGCCTCACTGGGCGGGGGTGCTGTCAGCTAACACATTGTGCTGCGTCCCCAAGAAAGGGGGGAACTAGGTGCCAAGCACAAAAGGCAAGGCGAGCAGTGTGAACCCCCCCCCCCCCTCCTATTCGGGAATATTCTGGGATGAAGGGCAAAGTAGGACTTAGCCAATCCTTAAAGTTAGGCACCATATGGCAGCCAGTGCGCACTGCATTAATCACACGGATTCTCTAGCTGGTATCCCTAGGGGAGTTCACCACGAAGGGAGCTGAGCTGGCGAAATTCCCATAAGAAATAAGGGATGCACGGCAAGGGCAGGAGGGCACCCTGGCTCATCGTCACACACGTCTAGTTATGGACATTCCTGTGCGTCATGAGTTAGTAAGCAAATGGACGGTGCAAAGGTTAAAGTATAAGCCTTCTCGCCCGAATAGCCAGAAGTAGGCAGGTGGGTGTGGGAGCGGTCTCCCAACAAGCGGGCAGCTGTCCCTTAAGTGGGGACACAGGTGCGCTAGACACACCGTCCTAGTAGGACGGCAGCTAGGTGAGCTCAGCAAATTCATGGGGCAATGTGAGCCAGGGAATCTGATCTGCCCCGCCCAGAGTTGGCACGGGGCTGAGTTATGTATGTGAAGTAGTGGAACTTTCCCACAGGAGGGTGGATAGTTTTGGCACAAATTCACAGGGCAGAAGGGCCTTTGTGTTGCATTAGACACTAGCTGATCCAGGCTATCGGCAAGGGCTATTGTGATACAGATGGGGTTCATCTATCACCAGTGGGAGGGATCTCTTCCCTAGCTTTGCAGGAGGCCTGGAAATGAGAGGTTGCAGGTAAGAAAGGAGCTTTTGGTGGGGGGCTCTGGCGGCGACGGTGGCCACCTCCAGAGCTGTGCGGAGTTACAGGGCGATCTGGAAGCAGAGGGGTACAGAAGGGTACCTCTGCGCGGCACCATGGTGGGTGCCAGAGCCAAATCCTAGGAGCCTCATGGGAGGTGCCTAGAAAACCGTGTCGGCGCCCGTTAGTCCTTCGGGCGGTTGTGGGCCTGAACAACCGGGGGTTTGCTATGCTACGCTCCGCCCTGAAAGGGGCGTGAGTAATAAGGAACCATGTGTCACGTGATCCGGGAAGAGGATCACCAGAAGTGGCAGCACAGATGGGGTTCGCCCAGTGCTGCTTGGCTCATCAGGCGGGCAGGCGGCCCAGACGGTTGCCTGCCCTTGGATCGCCCGTAAGATAACCCACCATATTACATAACGGTGTATGTAATAAACCTGCAGCAATCTTTACCCAAACAAGAAATGTGTTGTGTGATTATTTATGAGCATGCATGTTACGTTGGAGGGGTGGTGTAGGTTGCCAATGCTGGTACTATGAAAACATTTCTCCTCGGTGTGCCTTGCTACGCCACCTCTAGGGTGGCGTAGCTTTCAGACGCATCTCCAGAGTTACGATTTCTCGTAATTCTGGAGATGTGTCTTGTTCCATGAGTGTTGCGTGGGAACACCCACAGCAACACCCATGGAACGCCCCTTCACCGCAAAGTGCTGCGTGTGAAGGGGCCGTATTTACAAGGAGAGGAAAAGTCACGCTTGGTGGCTTTTCCTCTCCTTGTAAATATGGAACAGCCCCCTGCGCCACCAGTACGTCACGAAAAGTGACGTACTGGTGGCGCAGGGGGCTCGTAAATCTGCCCCGAGGTTTGGAAGTTCTATTGTATTATCATATGAAACATATGGTTTAGCAGTAACAACATGCTGTGCAGCTCCAGGGTATCTCTGGATTGTATAAATAGAGCAGCAAGCCCCAGGCAGGAAAGAGAAACACATTTCATTTGCAATCCCACAGCTAATTACTCATAGTCACTGTGAGGGGCAGCTTTCGAAGAAGTCAAATTAACTTTCTTTGGCAGCTAACTGAAAGTATATTTCACTGGTCGGCCACACCGAGGAGGTTTGTGTCTGTGCTCCCATTCTGCTTAATGAATGTAGGAGTAAATGTTTCAAACGAAAGTGTAACAGAGAAAGAAGCACAATGGAAAGCTATTAAACGTACGTCAACCATGCTGGGAAACAGCAGCCTACTTACAAGGGATGTGGGGTCTCACCACATAAACGCCTTGTTGTCCGAGGTAATTGAATTTGTGAGCGGTATTGGCCAAATCATATATGTTGGTGTGAACAATCTTTTACCAAATCCTTCAGCTGTAGTTTATTTTGATGTAATTATTTAAGTTAGTACCATAGGCAACATTGAAAATATATTGCGCAAAATGGTGCTACGATCACAAATGTGCAATTTGCAGACAACAAATTAAAATGCTGGCAACAGCCGTAAATTACAAATGGTTGAAGTGTGCAGCGTGAATTTTGGATAATGGTTGCAAAGTCTGCGATTCACAAGGTCACAGGGTTTGTAACCGTATGACAAATCTTTAAGAAATGGCAGTTTGAAATGCCATCCCCCTTCCTACCATTTCACAACGAAACGTAACAATGGTTTATGTTCGCAATCCATTGAATTGTTACTGAGTTGAATGACTATACAACGCAAGCCTTTACCACGCATATACTTTTACCACTCATGCCCTTACCATGCAATGTAAGTTTATTTAAGGTAAGTTAAACCTATATGTGTGTGAGTGTGTGTGTGCATGTGCATGTGTGTGTGCGTGTGTAGAGTAAAATAAATGATTTTATGTCATTTTTTGGGGGGGAGACCACCCCCAAACCCCCGCCATTTAAAAAAAAAAAATACTATAAATGTACATTTTTCTTTTTAGGAGGAACCCTCTAAAGCCCCCCCTTTTTAAACCTTACCACCCTATACACTTATCTACCCCTAAACACCCCATGCCCTTACCCATCCCTAAACCCCAAAAATACCCTTACCACCCTGTACCCCTACCCACCCCATAACCCTAAAAATACCCTTACCCACCCATGTCCTAGAAATACTCTTACCACCCTATACCCCTCCCCTCCCATAACCCTAAAAATACCCATACCACCCTATACCCCTCCTCACCCTTAAACCCTAAAAATACCCATACCATCCTATACCCCTACCCACTCCTAAACCCTAAAAATACGCTTACCACCCTATAAATGTACCCACCCCTAATCCCTAAAAATACCTTACCAATCTATACCTTTACCCACCGCTAAACCATAAAAATAGCCTTACCACCCTATACTCTTAACCCCCCCAAACTGTAAAAATACCCTTACCACTATATACCCTCACCCACCTCTAAACTGTAAAAATACCCTTCCGGGACGCATTTATTTTGTTTATGCCCCAAGGAGCCCACCCCCGGGGCTGTATTCATGAAAAGGAGGGGGGCTGCGTGAACCCCCTCCCCTAGCCTGCAGAGGCACCACGGAGCCCACCCCCGGGGGCCGAAATCTGTTTATATGGGGAGCGGGGCTTCACAACCCGCCTCCCCGAGCCTCCAGAGGCCCCAGGGAGCCCAAAATTTCGATATGGAGATGCTCACCCTGCAGCAGGAAAGAGGTGATTCGGGATTTAGAGAAGTCTACCCATCATTGTCTGTGTAGTCGCACATTGGATGCCAATGGAAGCGGTTGCACAACGCTGCCACTGCGCATCAGAGTAAGAATAGAAAACAGACTTTGCAGAATATTTTTTTTAGCTTATGAAAGACATCCATAAGGACACTACGCAAATGCATTTGATGGAAAGTCTACAACGCCCAAGGGCAGCAATTACTCTTAATTAAAACATGCATATATGAATGATTATTCATGCAAATTATCAGTGTTAGTGACCTCACTGTGCTTCGCTCATTGGAAAAGAGGGTCGGGGTGTAGAAAGAGAGCTATGATGTCTATGTACCTGCTGAGACATAACCAGCACTTGCACCTAATGTGCTAAACGGATGGAGGGCATAAGGGCTATGAACATGGAGGCCCACATGGCCAACTTCATGAATACTAAAAAGCGACAAAACGATGTGTATTGCATTTCATTGTGAAAAGGTTACTGTGAGAGCAGGCAGGGGTCGTTTCCCCTCATGTGAGCAGTTAGTCCACGCATAGTCAAAGTAGTCTGCATGGACCACTTCATCTTTGTGAATATTAATGGACTGCACGTGATAAGTTTGTCAATGCTTTGTGGTTGTGAGCGCTAGGAATGTATAGAAATATTTCCTTGCTAAACAATGCAGTGTATGGGCACCTGAACTTTATATTATGCCTGCATACTCAGGTGAAATCAGGTAATTTTCATGTGCAGTCTGCTCCCAGTCACCTTCTTTGGATGATTTCCTTCTCCAACATACAGTGGCGGAGCATGGGTGGGGCGGGGGGTGGTCTGTCCCACGCAGCACTCTTTTTGGGGGCGGTGGAGGTGAGCAAGTCATGACTGACGACTACCACCACACCCCCGCCCCCAAGAACAAGTAGTTTGTCAGCTGCCACCTGATCCCTCCCCGCCCCCCCGGAACAAGTTGTCCATCGGCCGCCACCTCGCCCCTATCCCTGCCCCCTTCACCCCCAGCTCTTACCTGCACCAGACGGCAAAATGATGGGCCGCCCCGGGTGGCAGTAGCTCTAGCTACGCCACTGCTAAGATTTCATCTGCACAGGGCATTTTGGATCAGGAGATAGTCAGAGTTGAAGCCTGCAACACTCTCATGGTCACCACATAAGAAGTGCCTGGGAGGGCCACAAGAAATGAAGTGGGTGTGATGGGATCCCAAGTGGGCCAGATCTAGTGCACCCAAAGGTCAGGCTGGTGGGCTACTCATGGGACTGGCCAATCCTTGCAGAGGCCTACCAGACGATTTTGCGGGCACAAGTGTAAAACTTCATGTGGGGTCCCAATTGGCGGCAGACAGAAGCACTTGCTTTTAAATATAAAATGCAAATGTCAAGAAAGAGAAATATAGCAGTTTTAATTTCTGATGCCATCTAGTGGTTTGGCAAAGTGTGGGATTGGAGTCATAGCGGCCTTTGTGCCCCCACAAGTGATAGCCCTTTCCTAGCTGGGCAGCACCTGTCTACCAAGTGACCTGTATTAACCTATGCGGCAATGGGAAATGTTCCCACATGTTGTACAGGGCTGCGTAAGCTGCCATTTTTTTGTAGATACTGTGGAATCTTGGTACTTAGTGAACCTCAAATAATTTTAAATAGTCTGTAAACTTGAGAGGCATGCAACTTTAGAGTTTCGCGTGACCTCAATGTAGGACAGAACCCTCCTTTGTCCCAGCTTTTCCTTAACATGAGCAGTGCTTAATTTGTAAAAGAAAAGTACCTGTGTCCATAGTTTTTCTCAGAAGCCCACGGCTGGCACTGGGCACAGGGTTACTGAAAATCAAGGCTGCATAGTCTTGATTCTACCTCAAGCCTTTTAATCCACTGTCAAACACTCACTGCCCCTTTATCTCACTTGCGCAGTCTCCTGCTTTTTCCCCTTCGTCACTATTTTTCTGTCTTTCTCTTCCTCCTTTTTTCTCCTTTGTGTGTTTTTCACTCTCTAGCTGTGGCTCAAAGTCTGATGAGGAAAAATTAGTGCTGACCTCAAAAATAAGTGCCTGAGGTCCGCACCTGCAGCCACCAGATCAAATTCTGCACTGAATATGAGTAGGAGTTTGCAATGGGGGGCAATATGACCAGGGCCACTGGAATGAGGTGATTCTGTGACTGTTGTGTTATCCGCATAATTATGGATTTGCTGCATTTGCCACATAATCCATTCTCTGATGCATAATCTGCAGATTTTAACAAAAATTGCTCAAATGGATCAAAAGTTACTAGGAGTGCAGCAACACATGTTGCCGCACAGTGGAAGGCCCTACGCAAAGGTTGGCTAGTCACCTTTCTGTTGCTTATTGTTGGTTTTGGTTGTTATACTGGTACTAATGTGGTCAAACCTTTGCCCAGACAGTGTCAACATGTGTAACAAGCTTTGGCAAAGCCAATAGGTTTCACCTGTGCAAGATCTATTGGGGTTGTCAATGTTTTCTTATACGTGTTCCACAGCAGTGAAGGCTGCAGTGCAACATGGTTTAAAGTAAACAGGGAAAAGCCCTATGACAAGGCCAGTGTTGACCATGTCATAACTCTTTGTTTTTGTTTCCTTTTAGCCATGTTGCACAGCAGCCTGTGCTGCTGTGCAATGTGTCTAAAAAAACATTAACAAATCCAAATAGCTTTCACTTTATGCAAGTGATCTTTGGCTTTGTTAATATTTTTTGTGGTGGAGGTTTGGAGGGGGCAGGAAAAACCAGGGTATGGGGTCAGCAACATAACGGACAGCAGGAGGGGCAAGCAGCTCAATCAAGAGGTGGGGGAGCGAGGTTGGGACAAGAACACAGATTGTAGGAGGATGGAAAGAGCAGCAACAGAATGGGCAGAGGGAGGAGTGTGGGAGGACAAGCAACATGTGGGAGAGGCGAGGAAGGAAGGTTTGGGCAAGAGCAGTGACAGTGGCAGGAAGGAGGGAGAGGGGCAGGGTGCAGGCAAAATCACAGACAGCGGCGTTAGGGGGATGGACTGCAGACTCAAGAAAAGTTAAAAAAAGAGCACCTGCAGAAGTGCACGGCTAATGGATGGATACTGGCTGCAGACAGGAAGCTGTAATTGGTCCATGCATCATGGCAGGGACAAACACTTGAAGTCTCAGGAGGAAGCAGGAGGCGAGCAGGAAGTGCTGACCAGTAAGAAGCACGGAAACAAGAGTGACGCTGAAGCCATCCAATGGTAAGTAATGGTAAATAATAGGCTGGCTCTAAGCCTTCTTTAAGTTATTAGTCTACAAGAGATTTCGCAAACAACAGCGCAAACGCTCTCTGCAGGTGAAACCTGAACAAGCATTGGCAAAACCAATATACTTCAGCTATGCAAGATCTTTGGCTTTGTCAATGTTTTCTTTACATGTGTTGCACAACAGCGTGGGCTGCAGCGTAACATATCTTAAAGTAAAGAGAAAAAAGCACTATGATGCAGCAAGTGTTGATCCTGTCATAGAGCTTTTTTTCTTTACTTTAAGCCGTGTTGCACAGCAGCCTGCGCTGCTGTGCAATATGTCTAAAATATGTTAACCAAGCCAAATAGCTCTCATGTATGCGAGTGCTATTTGACTTTGTTAATGTTTTTTTGTGGCAGATGGGAAGGTTGGAGGGTCAGGGGCCAGGGGCAACTGGGGTGGGGGCAGCAACATAACAGACAGTGGAAAAGGAAAGCAACTCGAGGGAGGGGAAGGGTATGGAGTTTGGGGCAAGAGCACGGATGGTGGGAGAAGGAGGAAGCAACAACACAATGAACAGTGGGAGGAGGACAGGGAGCAAGCAACATGGGGAGGGAGAATGGAGCAGGATCATGGATGGTGGGAGGAGGAAAGGGAGGGAGATGGGAGGGAGCAAGCAAATCACAGACAGGGGGAGCATGGGGACAGACACATGCACTCTTTTAGAGTGCCTGAAGAAAAGTAAAACAAAAAAGTACATGCAGAATGTACACCCAGTGGAGGACACTGGCCGCAGTCAGGCAGCTGTAGTCGGTCCATACTTCACGGCAGGGACAAATACTAACAAGCATTGGCATAGCCAATAGGTCTCGCTTTTGGGACCTTGTAAGTATTTAGTTATGCAGCACAATATCCTTGGTGCAACAACATCAACTGTTGCATGGATAAACACTTATAAGGTCCCCAAGGCGAGACCTATTGGCTATGCCAATGCTTGTCTTTTGTTCTTGCAATGCTGGCAACTTGTTTCTGCATAATGATAATAGACCTTAGGGACTTTTCTTGCAGTTTTATATAGCGCGAACTTTGTCCAAAGGCATCAGAGCGCTTTAGATAGACACCTTGCATTTAAATTGACAACTGTAGCAAGGACTGTACATGAACATATATGAATGCATTAATTTGATTCAGTGCAGATTGCAACAAAATGCCAATTTTGCATAACAGTTTACATCGATCAACACGTGCAAAAAACAAGATGTGCATGAGCTGTTTGGAACAAAAACACATTTATTGCATCAATCCATCAGTGCAAATGTTAGAGCAAAATTGCGTTTGTCTGTGCAAAGTTATGTGCCAGTCCCTTGCTTTTGGGACCTTATAAGTATTTAGCTATACAGCACATTATGCAACAGTCCAAGGCGAAGCCTGAAAAGGTAGAAAGTGGGAACCATAGGGGAGAAAAATCAAAGCGGGAGAGGACAGGGAGTGCAAACTAAGATAGAAATGAGAGAAAGAAAACTAGGAAGACAGAGGGACAAGGAAGTGTTGAGAAATAGATACAAGGCGAAGAAAGGAGAGAAGTGAGTTAGACAGAACAAGAAATGAGTGAGGAAGAGTAACGGGCAGAGCGATACCAAAGGGGATGATGGACGGAGCGTTAGAGCAAATGAAACACTCACCCCCAGTCAACTGATCTGGGTTTAATCCATTATCATTCTTTAGCTCACTCCACCACCCCAGTTCAGACATGGCCATATGCAAATCAGTCTGACCCTGTGCCTCATGGGAACAGTCCAGTAACGGGCAGAGACTGAAGGTGAAAGAATACAAATATATAGAAAGCAGAATGAGGAGCGAAAGGGAAACGAAGAGAGAAAAGCAGGAATCATAGTTCAAGAGAAATATAAACGGCATGATCATGGACAAACGAGAGTGCAAAAAAATGTGAGGGATAGAAAGCAAGAAATGAGAGAAAGAAAAATAGGAAGACAGAGGGACAAGGAAGTGTTGAGAAATAGGTACAAGGCGAAGAAAGGAGAGAAGTGAGTTAGACAGAACAAGAAATGAGTGAGGAAGAGTAACGGGCAGAGACTGAAGGTGAAAGAATACAAATATATAGAAAGCAGAATGGTGAGCGAAAGGGAAACGAAGAGATAAAAAGCAGGAATCATAGTTCAAGAGAAATATAAACGGCATGATCATGGACAAACGAGAGTGCAAAAAAAATGTGAGGGATAGAAAGGCAAAACAACAGTGAAAGAAACGAGATGGAAAGAAAGTGAACTGATAGGTTAATGAGAGGGAGAGAAAGAGAAATGAGAGGCAGAAGGAAAAACGGCAGCTAAAGAAAGAGAAAGGAGAGGGTGAGAAGAGAAAAACAAAACTAGAGGGTAAGAGAAACGAGAAGAAAAGAGAAAGAGAAATACTAGAGGGAGAAATAAAACAAAACCAGTGATTTTTGTGCAATACTTTGTCTTCACGCAAATCATACTGAAATCCCTGTGTTAGGAAGCTGCTTCTTGGTTGTGAAAAAGATGCTGGTTTTTTTTCTGATGAATACAGATGGCTGCAGCGGATAGAGGAAAGCATTATGGTTTAGGCACACAGTTTGACGTTTCATGCAGTGCATTTTTTCCGTCTACTGTATGAAGATGGCAGTACACGTGCTGCCTATGCGAGACCTAAAAAGTGAGGATATTACTTTTGGACTCAAGGAAGCATGTCTGGCACCCCAAGCGGCTATGTAGACACAACGAAGCCTCCAACAACCAAGGAGGTGGCAAAAATGAACAGTGCTGGTTTTATTGGAGTCGTGCAAAAGATATGAAGAGCAAATATGTGCAGACGGAACTTCAAGTTCCATAGTCCTTAGCGAGAAAATCATATTGCGTGGGTCAGTGGTATAAATAAGGGCCCTGTCCGGTTCCCCGTGATCCCAGGTCAGAATACGAGAGGGGGCGTGGGGGTACCACTGATTTGGTCCCATGAGGAGAAGGATCACGAGAGGTGTTCAGGACTCTACTAAATGCTGACAAGATGTCATGGCTGTAGAAGTGCATTTAATTGTTTAAAAAAAAGAGGGGGCATTCAACGTAACAACATAAGTTTGTTTGCATTTTGGCTTTCAAGCAAGAGCAAGTTTAGCTTAGAGTGATATTTCTTGAAGGAAATTTCCGTTTAAAAGCCATTGCTGGTCGTATGCCTTTTCTAGACAAGAGTGACAACATCGAGATTCGGTGGAACAATTTTATTATTTCAGGTCAGGACAGCTGTTGGGCAGTAGGCGTGGTTCAGTTTGCCAAGGTTTACTACAATTTCCTGTCTGTTTGGCAGTAGTATTCGATTTTCTCTTTCTGTACTTGTGAACTCACCTGTGTTTGAGTAATTTAATAAAAACAGCACAACCAGTAGAACTCAACAGCATCCGGCAGAAACGGTTTTAACTTATGATGTATAAAAGCAAACAAAATGTCTGACTTGTAACAGTCAGACTGGTGGCAGCACCGATGCACACTGGGAGGACGTGAAAGCACATCGGGAGAGCAACAAACGGAGCGGGAGTGTAACAGGAGCAGCTGCACATACACTCTGCAACATTAAACAAGCATTGGCAGCACCGATGCACTGGGAGGACGTGAAAGCACATCGGGAGAGCAACAAACGGAGCGGGAGTGTAACGGAGGACGTGAAAGCACATCGGGAGAGCAACAAACGGAGCGGAAGTGTAACAGGAGCAGCTGCACATACACTCTGCAACATTAAACAAGCATTGGCAGCACCGATGCACTGGGAGGACGTGAAAGCACATTGGGAGAGCAACAAACGGAGTGGGAGTGTAACGGAGGACGTGAAAGCACATCGGGAGAGCAACAAACGGAGCGGGAGTGTAACAGGAGCAGCTGCACATACACTCTGCAACATTAAACAAGCATTGGCAGCACCGATGCACTGGGAGGACGTGAAAGCACATCGGGAGAGCAACAAACGGAGCGGGAGTGTAACGGAGGACGTGAAAGCACATCGGGAGAGCAACAAACGGAGCGGGAGTGTAACAGGAGCAGCTGCACATAAAAAAAGCTTACCTATATACAACAAAAGCAAGCATAAACACTGCAACACCAACATGCAAGTTAGGAAAAAAGAGCTTGAGATAGAGATAACAAGCACGCGCGAAAAGCATTGGCCACGCGGGCGCCGAAAGTTAAAGTGATCGCGATGCACTTAATTACCCGTGACGGAGAAAAGACAGATGGCGGCTGCGCACGTTCACGCGCACATGCACGCAAGCTTGAGGCCAGCAAAAGCCTCTGGTAGCACTTTGAAAACCCCCTTACTACAAGCATTGGCATAGCCAATAGGTCTCGCCTTTGGGACCTTATAAGTGTTTAGCCATGCAACAGTTGATGTTGTTGCACCAAGGATATTGTGCTGCATAACTAAATACTTATAAGGTCCCAAAAGCGAGACCTATTGGCTATGCCAATGCTTGTTTTTTTGGGGTCAGAATTTGCATGCCAAATAGGAGCAAAATATAGGATGAAAAACGAAAGAGAAATAATGTATTTAGGAATGGCTGATGAATGTGAAGTGGGAGAGTGATTCAGAGAGAAGAGAGAGTGAGAGGATAGACAATGAAGGTGAGAGAGAGAGATAAAGAAGGGGAGAGAAAGTGAGTAAAGGGGAGAGAAAAAGAGAGAGAAAGGGTGTACAGAGAATAAAGGGTGGAGCGAGAGATCCGCGAGAGAGAATTAGATAGGGTGGAGAGAGTTTAGGAGAGAAAAAGTGTGTACATAGAATAAAGTGTGTAGCAAGAGAGGAGAGAGAGAATTAGAGAGGGTGGAGAGAGAGAAAGAGAGAGAAAGGGTGTGCAGTGAATAAGGAGTGGAGCGAGAGAGAAGAGAGCGAATTAGAGAGTGTGGAGAGAGAAAAAGAGAGAGAAAGGGTGTATAGAGAATAAAGGGTGGAGCGAGAGGAGAGATAGAGAATTAGAGAGGGTGGAGAGAGAAAAAGAGCGAGAAAGGGTGTACAGAGAAGAGAGGGTGGAGCGAGAGAGGAGAGAGAGAATGAGATAGGGTGGAGAGAGAGAAAGAGAGAGAAAAAGTGTGTACAGAAAATAAAGTGTGGAGCAAGAGAGGAGAGACAGTAAATTAGAGAGTGTGTAGACAGAGAAAGAGAGAGAAAGGGTGTTCTGAGAATAAAGTGTGTAGCGAGATAGGAGAGAGAGAGGATTAGAGAGGGTGTAAAGGGAGAGAGAGAGCAAAAGTGTGTACATAGACTAAAGTGTGGAGCGAGAGAGGAGAGAAAAAGAGCGAGAAAGGGTGTACAGAGAAGAAAGGGTGGAGCGAGAGAGGAGAGAGAGAGAATGAGATAGGGTGGAGAGAGAAAAAGAGAGAGAAAAAGTGTGTACAGAGAATAAAGTGTGGAGCAAGAGAGGAGAGACAGTACATTAGAGAGTGTGTAGACCGAGAAAGAGAGAGAAAGGGTGTTCTAAGAATAAATTGTGTAGCGAGAGAGGAGAGAGAAAGAATTAGAGAGGGTGTAAAGGGAGAGAGAGAGCAAAAGTGTGTACATAGACTAAAGTGTGGAGCGAGAGAGGAGAGAGAGAGATTTTGAGAGGGTGTAGAGAGTGAAAGAGAGAGAAAGGGTGTACAGAGAGTAAAGGGTGGAGCGAGAGAAAAGAGAGAGAGCAAATTAGAGAGGGTGGAGATAGAGTAAGATAGAGAAAGGGTGTACAGAGAATAATTGGTGGAGCGAGAGAGTAGAGATAGAGAATTAGAGAGGGTGGATAGAGAGAAAGAGAGAAAGTGTGTCCAGACAATAAAGGGTGGAGCGAGAGAGGAGAGAGAGAGAGAATTAGAGAGGGTGGAGAGAGAAAAAAAGAGAGAAAGGGTGTACAGAGAATAAAAGGTAGAGCAAGTGAGGAGAGCGAGATAATGAGAGCGGGTGGAGAGAGAGAAAGAGAGAGAAAGTGTGTACATAGAATAAAGTGTGCTTATGTTGCCTTGCCCTGTAGTAGCTGTTTGTTTTATGAGAGAGCAGTGCACGAGGTAATAACGAGACAGAGAGGAGAGTTAATTAAGGAGAGAGAGCATTAGAGAGGGGTGAGAGAGAGAACGAGAGAGACAATAATCGTTTGGGGATTGTGGGGTTGAAATTGAGTGAAGAAGTGTTTTTGAAAAAGTCGCACCCAATATTGCTTTGTCCTGTGCGTGATGAAAATAAACAATCGGAGTGAGACATAAGCACAGTTAATTAGCCTGTACCTCGTAATATAATCATAAATGCGACATAAGGTGAAAGCAATACTGCGAAGCAAATTCTCTAACCATCCCCAAAAATTAGAGAGCACCAGTTTAAATTTAACGTAAAAAGTGGCACAGTAAAGCCAAAAGCCCTAATCAAATAATAGCCGTTCCCATTTTTAGAACGAATAGGTCCTACGGTTTATTTTGTTTATATCCCACGCATTTACGCATACTGTGTAGAATTTTTCTTTCCGCTAACAACACTATGTAAAAGATAAACCATTCCAAAGTACAGGCTTATGGGGGATTGAATAGTTTTGAAGTAATCGTAGCCAAAGTTTCGGCTGAGGGGCAACATCAATCAAGGAGGATGTCTCTGTCTGGCTTGTGCCCCAGTGGCGCCTCTGGTCTGTTTCCTGCTAGCACGTGTTAATGTCTCATTGTAATGTAAGTGCAAAGAAGCCGCGCTGTCTGCATGCTCCAACCAGAAACACCAACTATTGGTTTTTCCCAAAGTGTATGTGTGTTGTCGATCAACTTTCATCGTTTGTCATAAACGTAGAGTTTTCTTTGTAAATAAAGTTTTAAATAGCGCAAAATGGATATCAAGGGATTGTACCCTTGTTTATGATCAACAGTTATACTCGTTTGCCTTTTTGGTGGTATAAGTGCACAAGTGAGAAAGGGGGGAGATAGAATGAAGCTGGGAGAGAGAGAGAGGAGAGCGAATGAAGGAGCAAGAGAATCAGATATGGTGGAGATAGAGAAAGAGAGTGTAAAAAAGACAGGGTGGTGAGCGTCAGAGAATGAAGATATAATGTCCCAAAAGCATTAGGCAATGTTGCGTTTTAGGAAACGTTAAAAATTTACCGACAGACTTGAAAGGAAAGAAGGGGAGAGAGAATGCCCGCGCTGATATTGTGTGCCAAGTTTCAAAAAGAACAAGCATTGGCCGCGCGCTGTGGTGGGGGACGGGGAGCAGCCGGAGAGCAAGTGACGCGTGGCCGTGAAAGTGACACGGCCGCGCGGCCGCTAGACGCGCTCTGTGGTGGGGGAGGAGCAATAAAGAGCAAAGCATGCGAGGAAAGCGCGATACTGTGCGCGTTCTCGCATGCTCTAGGCCAGGCCAAAAAAAGTGGTCGCATTTCCGAAAGCCCACTCACTAAATGTCTCGCCAGACCAGCGCATGCGCTGGCTCAGGCGAGACCTAAAAAACCCTGGAGGAAGCAGGAGGTGAACAGGAGATGTTGACAAATAAGAAGCAAGAGACATTCAGTGATGTTGAAGACAACCAATGGTAAGGAATGGTAAGTAATGGGTGGGGTCTAAGCCCCCTTTAAGCTTTCCGTCTGCAAGAGATTTTGCAAGCAACAGCAGAAACGCTGTCTGCAGGGTAAACCTTAAAATTACATAATAATAAAGTCATACTATCTCAAAATGTGCTGCATTATGCGGCAAAAATGTGCCATTTTTGCTGTAAAATGTAATCAGCTCTGCCACATAATTTGGTCCTTCCCTGCTGCATAACTCCATTGGCCCTGACTGTGATTCACAATGACAACTTCAAATTTGAATACTAGTTTTGAAAGTTCTGAATAGATACTTGTCATACCCAAAGCCATCAACTTTGCTTCGCCCTGGCTTTTCCAATACAAAGTGGATTTGTCTGCTCCTCGTTCTACCAGACTTTCCCCATGTGGGTCCTATCGAGAAAGCTGCTTTATATTAAAAAAAAACCCAAGATGGTGGCGAGATTTGGGATGGTCAAAAGCTGCTCATGGGTCAGTCAGCCAAATTCACTAAGGTGAAGGCCGGATGCCTGAAAATTAATGTCACGCCGTTCTTTATGGCCTTTCAAAAATTATGCAGGAGCACATGAAAAAGAAAAAAAGTTACATTTTTTGTTACTACTGTATAAACTGGAAAGCCTGCTTAATGCAACATCTGCGAAGTAGCTTTGTCTTACTCACTCACACGATTTATCAATGGGGGGCACAGAAAATAGTGTCATCATCCAAGTGAGTGAAAAGCAGAAAAGCTATGTGAGAGTGAGAAAGAGTGAAAGATAAACTACAAGTGACCTTGAGAGGGGGGGAAGAGCATGAGAAAGAAAAATAGAAAAGGAAAGACAGCAAGCGAGAAAGAGAATTCAAGAAAGAAAAAAAGGAGAGCGTGAGAGACAAATACATTTTCTTGCAAGAGTATCATCTTCTCAATGCTTGAATAGGAACTCAGTGGGCTTAATTTAGCAGTAGTGGTGCTTTGCAACGGTGTACTGACCTTTTCCCTGAACTATCAGTGAAAACTAAATATTCGCAGAGATGGAGTGGTGCGGAAATGCTGAGAGAACAGATAATTATAAGGCATTTCTTTACAGATGAAAAAAAAAAGTCAAGGATGAGTGGATGGCGGTAGGAGATTTTGCAAAAACATCCCAGATATTAACTTGCAAATTAGCTCAGCGAGTTAATCATGACCCCTGTGTGTGACCTGTGATCATTAGTTTGAATCACAGCAAGGCCAACTTTGCCTTTTCTTTGTCTGAAGTTCATAAATTGAGTCCAATTGAATTAGGTAATAGTAACCCCTACTATTTACTGCACTTGGAAATGTCAAAAATTCTCTATTAAGAACTATACAACAACAAATTATCACTAGGGGCCAAGTTCGTTGCTATGGTTACCTTTGAATGCTATTCTTCTGTGTCTCCAGGACCATTTGATCTTTAATATACCATTCCAGTCAATTGTGCAGCACTATTGCACTCCGAGCGCCCTGCCCACCACAAACGTTTTTTGGTAAATTATTACAATATAACTATTGGGATTTCCGAACAAGCGCTCCGGAAAAGTTTGGTATGTAATTATTCCCACTATGCAAAGGAAATGCATTATCCCATTGTATTGTACTATATTGTATACTGTACTTCATTTGTGTAGCACTTACTATCCTTATGTGGGGCGCTGAAGCGCTTACCCACATGGAGAGTATGCTACACTGTGTAGAATTTGTGGTTGGGAGGGTGATGTTTTTGTTTTGAGCCTACATGGGAAGTGTTGTCATGTCGTGGTTGATGATCACCTAGGCGCGGTTATGATGTTATGTAATGCAGCGCCTGGCGGTGCAATGGGTGAGGATATGTGAGAGATAGACATGCAAATTATAATTATAGAAAGGACTAACCAGCTGTTTGTGCACATAAGTCTCTTCCTATGGATGCATGTTCACAAAGTCAAAAATAGAAAAAACTCTCTGAAAATCGGGGCTGTCTTTCTTGCAGTGGCGTAGCAAGGTGCGGGTCGGTGGGGGCTGTCCGCCGTGGTTGGCATGAGTTTTGGGGGCAGCGGCCTCCCCCCCACCGCTCTTACCTGCAGCCGTCGCGGGGCGGCAAACGCAGGAATTGCAAGCCACCCCTGCTCTTACATGCGGTTGCCGCGGGTCGGCAAATGCAGGGACCGCCACAGGCGGCCAAAGGTCTAGCTACGCCGCTGCCTTCTTGCTGTGCTGCAAGCTTGTAAAGTTTTTATGTGAAGCGCAGCTAGGATTTCGTGATTAAAGACATTCCATTAACTCAGAGCAGGCCGCAGATTGCCACAGTTCCCTTTCTTAAGAAGCGTGTGCCCTTTGGCAGCAGCTGGGCCCCTGTTGGCAGGGTATCAATTTGGCATGCACTTTACTGGCTTTTTCCTAGTCCACCCGCCCCTAATCAGTGCCACTTGTTAGACTGCACTTACACGCATTAGCGACACATTATTGCCTGACATATCAAAAAAAGTGTGTGTCTTGTTCTGGCCAAGCCTGACAGGCTTTACAATGCATGAACAAAGGGGTCGCATTTAGCAGAGGACTTTCAGTTTTCCAGGCAGTCTGACTATTGAAAAAGGAATAAAAAAGGCCAACATTTACCAAGATTCATGCAATGCTGTGTGAGTATTGGTAACAGCACTACATTTATTACATGCCGATGATGTCATCAGTCAGGCTCAGAAGTCACGCTATCAAAAAAAATCTTGTTTACACTATGCTAAATACAATTTTGCGTAGCACCACAGTGCAAATGCAAGTGAGGTTGTCTCGTGAGAGTTTTGAGTATTTGAGACACCCATCAAGCAGGAAACATGCAGGCGACAGCCGAAGGTTATGCTAAGGAATATGCGTAATTTTAATGACATTACACGTTATGTGTGTTAATTTCACACAATTCTCGTCTACCCGTTGTTTTTACTTGTTTACATTACCCCCTAGCAATTTGACCAGGTTTTCGACACTAACTACAGAGAAAGTTAATAATTTGCTATTAGTGACCAAGTCAGGTTCTCCTAGCGATCCGTGTCCTCCTGCCAACTCTACATCTGGTCTCAGAAAAGATCAGTGTACACCTAGCCCCGCTTTTAAATGAGGTGATCAACACAGGGATTTTTCCCCTGTCCTGGAAAAATGCGTGTATCAGGCCTATCTTGAAGAAACCCACCTTGGGCCCCACTGAGGTAAAAAAATTACCGTCCAATATCATGTTTATCTATAACGGCCAACATTTTAGAAAAATCAGTTAATACTGAGTTAACCCACTACCTTGACTGCAACAATCTCTTAGACCCTAACCAAAATGGCTTTAGACCACGCCACTCCACAGAGTCTGCCCTGACTGTGGCCACAGAGGAGATTTGTAAGCAATTGGATGGGGAGGGGGGAGAGCCGTCCTTATCCTACTTGACCTATCAGCAGCATTTGACACCGTTAACCATGCAGTGCTAGTGCGGCGGCTGAAGGCACTGGGAATTAAAGAGATGGCTCTAACCCTACTCTCCTCCTTCCAAGCTTCCAGAGAGCAGAGGGTGTGCTGGGACAATCTCAAATCCACAAGATTCGGCTTCATCACCGACCTTGTTCAATATTTATGTCACGCCTCTGGTCAAGTTAATCAGAGAGCATGATTTTATGCTAATTTCATACGCTGACGACACCCAGATAGTTATATCTATATCACAGAGGGTTGAAGTCACAGCTGTTAGTTTTCACAAATGCCTGAAGAGTATCATGAGCTGGATGAACCTAAATTTCCTCAAGCTCAATACTGATAAAACAGGGGTCATGGAGTTTGGGAAGGGTCCACCTATATGGAATCAAGCATGGTGGCCAATCGAGGCAGGCAACTGTCCATCTCCGTCTACCAAGGCGAGAAATCTGGGAGTGACATTTGACAATCAGTTAAACTTTGCAGGACAGATAAATCGCCTGACGTCCTGCTTTTTTCTATTAAAGATTCTACGTAAGATCCTGCCTTTTATCCCCCTTAGGTCAGTGGAGGAGAACTATATGGACCTCCGTAATCTCATTACTACAACTGTTAATGAAATTGCCCCTTTGAAAAGCTGCAAAAATAGGGGTAGACCCTCCGCTAGGTGGTTCAATGAAAAACTGAAAGCCTTGAAATCCAAATGCAAACAGGCAGAAAGAAAATGGAGAAAGCACTATGTAGATGAGGATAAGATCGCCTGGAAAGCGGCTATATCTCTCTACAAAAAAGAAATTCTTGCCGCTAAACAGGAATATTTCGCAGAGATCATTCTGAACTCGCCGAATAAATCCAAATGCATCTTCAAAATAGTTGATGACCTTACTAATCCTCAGTGCTTACAAAATGAGATCCAGCCTACTCAAGATCTCTGCGACAGTTTGGCAACTTTTTTTGATGAAAAAATCAGTACTATCATCACTGGGCTTAAAACCAACCTCTCGGGGGGGTAGAAGTTATGACTCATGGGGTAGCCACCGCAATGGATGGTGTGGGAGGGGTGCCCTGTGCAGGAACACAGACCAGAGAAGGGACTGGTAAATTGAGTCTTTTGGACCATTTTGAGCCCCCTTCGGAGGAGGAATTTAGCAGGCTTGCCCTGGGTGTCTCTTCGGGCTCTCCACTGGACCCCCTTCCACACAAAATCTGGAAGGAATTTGCCTCAGAACTTTTTCCCAGGCTCCGACTGATTTGTAATCAATCATTATCCAGTGGAGTTGTACCATCTGGCTGGAAACAGGCTGTAGTCACGCCACTCTTGAAGAAGGCCACTCTTGACCCAACCTGCCCGGGTAACTATCGGCCCATTTCTCTCCTCCCCTACCCAGTGAAGATCCTTGAACGTTTGGTTAGCAAATCTCTGTCAGCATTTTTAGAACGTAACAACTGTCTAGCAGATGTACAATTTGGTTTCCGTCCAGAACACGGAACTGAGTCTGCCTTGGTGACCGTGATGGACGATTTGCGTCTGTTGGCAGACAGGGGACAACCAGCAATACTTATTTTGCTTGACCTGTCTGCCGCTTTTGACACTGTCAACCATGATATTCTGCTAACCCGTCTAGAGGAGGTAGGAGTAGTGGGCACTGCCCTGGATTGGTTCCGATCCTATCTATCTGGCAGGTGTAAGGCAGTGGCTCTTCCACCGTTCCAGTCAGTCTTCACTAACATCTGCCATGGGGTCCCACAAGGATCTGCCATCAGCCCAATTTTATTTAACATCTATTTGAGCCCATTGATTAATACCATTCGGGCTCATAATATGAAATTGGTAAATTACGCTGATGACACTCAGATCATTCTATCTCTTGATGGAACCTTACCTAATGCCCTGGAGGATTTTCATGCGTGTATGCACGCTACTGCGCAGTGGCTATGTAATAACTCTCTACAATTTAATTCGGACAAGACTGAAATTCTACACTGCGCAGTTGGGAAGGTCCATCTGCCTCTTCCTCATAACTTCTGGCCTCTTGATACATCTACTCCCTTGGCGCCGGCTAAGACGGTGCAAAACTTGGGAGTCATGTTCAATGCCAACCTGACATTGGAGACGCAAGTGAATAAGATGGTGGGGTGCTGTTTTGGCCTTATTAGAGCCTTGAGAAAGATTCTTATGCTGCGTCCAACTTCGGTCAGAGCCTTGGTTGTCCGAGGTGCTATCTTAAGCAGACTTGACTATTGCAATGCCTTACTGTTGGAGTCCCCCAAATATCTGATTCAGAGACTGCAACGTGTTCAGAATACGGCTGCGAAATTAGCCCTGTCTAGACCACGAGGTTTTTCTGCCTCAACGTGCCTTGCTGAGCTACAGTGGCTCCCTGTGCAGCAAAGAATTCATTTCAAATCCCTTTGCATAGGGTTCAGGGCTCTGCATGGACTCGGTCCTAAGCCGCTACAGAAGAAATTGGTTTGGTATACTCCTACCCGGAGCCTCCGATCCTCTTCTGCCTGTCTGGCAAAGGTACCTAGGTTTAACAGGGCCAGACTGGGAGGAAGATCTTTTAGTATTGCCACCGCCAAACTTTGGAATGCACTTCCACTTGAAATTAGACAATGTAGTACCCTGCTCCTGTTTAGGAAAAGGATTAAAACGTGGTTGTTCCCCAGAAACTGATTCTGTCGTTTTTGAGTTATGTTTATTTTAGGTTCTGTCTTTCCGCTCCACGATGGTCTTTGCTCACGTATCTTTAGCGCCAGGGTACCCGTAGGGTGTTTGTCGCGCTCTATAAATGTTATATACAATACAATACAATACAATACAATCTTAGGAAAACGGTAATAGGTGGGGTAATCCTCTCAAAAATAGACTACGGCAACGCATTATTCCTGGGCATTGACAAGTATTAGATGGCTAAATTGCAGTCAGTGCAGAATGCCGCAGCGCGATTATTACTTAACATCCCTTAATATCATTCCATTTCCGCTAGCATTAGGCTGCTCCATTGGCTTCCGATACAGCAACGTTTGGAATTTAAGGCACTCTGCTTGGTACACAAGGCGGGGGAGCCATGGATATGCAGAAACTATTTTCTGGTACTCCCCGCAAAGGAATCTCAGATCAGCCAACACTGGGCTGGTTCAGGTTCCCAAAATTCGAAAAGCAAGATGGGGAGGGAGGAGCCTATCCCATCTAGCAGCCAGACTCTGGAACAGGCTGCCCACCACTATCAGGCTGCAGCCGAACAGGCTCCAGTTTAGGAAAATGATTAAGACCAGGCTCTTTCCCCCCAAATAAGCTATATTACTCGCGTGGACAACACACGTCACGTTCTCTTTAGCGCCAAGACGCCTCGGCATTCGTGCGCTTTATAAATATATTACTTACTTACATACTTACATTTAGTTCTAGAGTCTTTACACATCAAGGGTACACTAATTTGCTAAAATGTATTTCATCTGGCTGTGCCTGGAATCTTAGGGCTTTTTGTACTATTCTATACCTTGTTATGCCCATGTCTCAAAAATCATCTGGGATTTCACAGAAATGCTGTTTTTCGCCCTGTGTTCCCATCAACTTTCAGTGCAAAAATCATATTGCACACAAAAGTTGATGACTCCTTTTGCAGTCCAGAGGCGGCCACACTACATCTTGGTCTTAATGCTCTGCGCACATTTGGTGAAGATGTTGCACTATCAGAGAATCTTTCCACTCTGGTGGTTGTATCTGTATCATTGACTCAAAACTGTGAATGTTTTGCTAAGCATGTTGTGCTCTCAATTTATTTCTATTTAGGGTGTTTGTATATAAACATATAGGGCCTAATTACGATGCCGGGTGAACAACACTGTTGCGGTTTGGAACCGCCCAACCTGAGGTTGGCGGTTCCGACCGCAGCATTACGATGCAACCGCCCAAACATCCATTTGTCAATGGAAGCTTGTGCGGCGGGCAGAAAAGGCCAGCAGCACAAGCTTTCATTGACAAATGGATGTTTGTAAACATCCCTTCACCGTCTGGCAGGCACCTCAAGGTGCAGGGATGTTTAGGGGGCACCATAGGTGCCACCAGGCCCCATAGCGGAGAGCCAGGGGGCTAGGGGGCCCTGCTAGTGGCCCCCAAAGACAATTTCCGACAGCCTTTTCATGTCGGAAAATGCCATAAAAATCCTGAGGGCGGAGCCGAGCCTGGCTCCACCGTCATTCATGGGATTATGGTGTTTTCCGACGCACCCATGGGCTCCTTGAGCCCGTCTAAAGCACCGCAGACGGTCCCTCCGCTCGATGCCTCCGCCCACCGCATCATAATGTGGCGGGCAGACCGCAATGTCAGTTGTCGGTGGGTATGACACGATGTGCCGTCAGTGTCGGACCCAACAACATTGTAATCAGCCCCTTATTGTCGATTGACAGAAGGAGAACTAGAACGAGTAAGTGTTAAACAATTAGTAACTGTTAAACAAAATAATTCAGTCTGTGAAAGTTTTATCAAAGTTCTTATATCAGTTTTGTCTGGGATCTCATTCACAAGGTTTTAATCCAGGTCTTGAATTTCCCCTGGGCTACGTAAATCTGAAAACTTAACTAATGCGAAGAAAATGCGGTTCCTCCAGCCGCATTATTGTCTTCATTTTAGTTGCCCACTCGGTGTCAGATGGTATGTCTGTAGACCTCTGCTTTTTTGCAACGATGTATCTCGCAACTAGAAAAGCTAGAAAAGTCAAACTCTTGTCAACTAGTTTGTTTCCACCACTTTGGTTCCACTCAAACAGTATCACGCACGGATTATAGCACATATATGTATCTACAGTTATTGCTATTGTTATTTCTTCCTATACCGAGTATATTATTCCCGGAGAGTGTACATAAAATTACAACCAAACATTCAATCTTTGCTCTTGATGGTTAAATGCCTTAAGGACATGGAAACTTATCTAAATAGTGTAGTTTAGTATTTATATAAATGTAATTGAGGGGGACCTTTCCTTGGAGTTATTGGCAAAACTCTGGTTCCACCAGCTCTAACAGTTATTTAGGAGTACCTTCTTCCTTGCATAATATTGCTTCTGTAAAGCATACTTGAAATGTTGACTGCATCCTGGCCACCTTTCTTTTTAATTTGTCCATTAATAATTTGAAGTAGGTCCTTTTGAAGTCAAAAACAGATTGTCCCCAGGTGGGTCAGCGAAGGTTGCCTGTCCTACTGTATGGTGATGATGCTGTTCTTATGGCTAGGACAGCGAGGAGATTACATTCTTTGTTGAACTCCTTTGCTCACTTCATGGAGCATCTGGATTTGTTGGTCAATAACAGTAAATCATTTGTAATGCATGTGGACCTCCGCCCAGTTAAATCCTATACATTTAGGGTAGGGTCCACGCCGGTCCCTAAGACTGATGTTTTTTCATACCTGGGGGTGGTGTTTGAAGCAGCCTTGAATTGGCGTCCTCTGATAAGCAAAAAGAAAGGGGATTTCGTCAGGACTATTGCTGCTGTTTTTAACTTTGCCTCTAGACTGGGTAGTAGACCCATCAGGCCCTTTTGCAGATTTACAAGGCCAAATGTACTTCTAAGGTGATTTATGGCAGCGAGACATGGGGTTACATTGAGCATGACGTGTTGCAAACTGTTGAAAACACTTTCCTGAGACAGATACTTTGCTTACCGCAGGGCACTTCTTCCTTTGTAGCTCACGAAGAATTGGGGATGGCCTTTCTTTCAGATGTGTTGGCTTACCGCCCTCTATCGCTGTGGATGAAACTCTGGCTCAGGAAGGAAATTGCCCTAAGTAAGGTAATCTTAAGTGATTGTCTTCCCCTTGACCACTCTAGTTGCATTTCCTGGCTTAAGTATGTCAGGTAAAGCCTTACTAGTATGGGTAGGGCAGATCTATTTGCTAACCCAGAGAAAATTTGCAGGAGGGATCTGTGCTGGGTGAAAGAGAACTTCCTTAAAAGGCGAATATGGGTCAGAGAAGAAGTGGAGATGAGGAAGCCTAGTGTCCGTGGGCATTCTATACTGAAAACTGTGCCATCAACCGAGTCTTATCTTTTATGGTTTAAAAGTAACCATGATCATTTCTTGCTGACTAGATGTCGCTTGGACCTTCTTCATTATCTCCTGGTCCACCCTCACGGGGCGTACATAGAGCAGAGTCTCTTACCCTATGTCTGCAACGGAAAGTCTCCACAGGATATGATGCATTTTCTAATGTTTTGTAGGTTTTATGAGGTACCAAGAAAGTCTTTTATTATACCTATTCTTAAAAAAGCAAATTTTAGGCAGGTTAGACCTTCTTTTATTTTTTTACAATTGCTTTCAAGTAACTCAGTTTTATACGTTCTTAGCTTTTTAAGGACTACAGTTAGGCTCAGGTCCAGTTGCGATTAACCTATAGAGGGGAAATCCTGAATACAGTGGCGAGACGAGATTTTTTATTTACGAATGTACTTGTTTTTGACATAGTGCTTGTTAATAACCTTGGATTTTTTGGGGCCGTGATGGATGTAATGTACCGTATTTTTAGACTCTGTGATGTTTTTTTTAATTGTGATTGTTTGACTTTTATGGTTTTCTTTATAAAAACGGAATAAAGTTGTTGATGATGATGATTGTCACTCCCAATGCATGCATAATGTCTTGTGCTTTATGGCACCATTTCAGGTGAACAGTTAGATGTAGTATACATTTGCTATATTGTTTTTTGTGATTAGGCTATCTGCATTTTCCGAGTAATCGCTAACAGTAAAGGTTTTTGGCACCATGAGCTTTCTAAGGACATGGAGAGAATAAGGGGCATATTAGCAAGACCCACGTTAAAATTATCGCCGTTTTAGCGGCAAGAAACTGCCGCTAAAACGGCGATAATGGGCTTGCTAATATGCGTTATAGAATTCCAATAGAAGCCCATGGTAGATGTGCAGGACATCTAACCTGGGCTTCTATTGGAATTCTATAACGCATATTAGCAAGCCCATTATCGCCGCTTTAGCGGCAGTTTCCTGCCGCTAAAACGGCGATAATTTTATCGCCGGTCTTGCTAATATGCCCCTAAGTAATTTGGGTTTCACTGAAAATAAGGGTGAAATGTGGATAAGTACCTTCAATAGAGAGTTTACTAAGACGGAACAAAATCTGCCAGTTTGTAAATTTGTTCCACGTATTCTAGCTTATATATTTGCTTGGGCATCAAGGTTCAATTTATGTGCTCTAAAACCAAACTGTGTAATTCTAAAGGTTCTAATAAAAAGAATCAGGGTCTGTGCATATTTACACCACAGATGGAACTTTCTAGAACGGAAAATATCTCAAATAATGTAGGTTTTCTAAAGTTCTAAAATTCTTGGACAGGAATAATCCCATTGGAGGGGAAAAAGACCAAAGGAATAGCCATAGTTTAATATGCTAAAGCTCATTTTTGCAGCACTTGCTTCTGTGGATTATATCTTGTACAGACAATCACAGAATAAACTCAAAGAAGAAAGCAGGGAAATCTATGCTTTGTGTACATTTAATGCATAGCCTAAATCCCTTAAAATTAGAACTATATGGAAAACATGGGAGGAAACAAACAATTTATAGGGTTCCGACTTTCACAGAGAGGTATGCAAATTGGTACCACAATGTTCACTCTTCAGAGGTGTGTATGCATAAAGAAGGTTCTATTATATGTGGGTTGGGTTTGCAACGAGGCTTGTCTCACCCACTGGATGTGATTGGCCCGGCTGGATATTGATCCACTATCAACCAATCAAAATGCAGCATTTTGTTTTTACGCAGCTGTATGAGTTACAAAAATTAGTGCTGTATCAGTGAAGGGACATTTCGAAACAAGACTGTAGTTTCTATAACAGAATGAAAAACTAATATGTGTTGTCAAGTGTTTCCTCTATGGTCAATTCACCCCAGACATCAATGGTTGAGTTCAATGAAATAAAATGAAGGTTATCAACTTGATTGCAAAAGCCTAACAAGCATTGGCATAGCTAATAGGTCTCGCCTTTGGGGCCTTATAAGTGTTTAGCCAGAGCTATTGACTTTGCCAATGTCTTCAAGCTGTGCTGTAGAGAAGTGTGGCTGTTGTGCAGCATGCTGAAAAGTTATAATAAAAAGTGTCAGAAGCATTTTTGTTACTTTATATATGACCAAAAGGCATTATGTAAAACTGAACGACCATATTAAAAAAGTATTTACAATAAAAAATGTCCTCAGTTTTCTTTTGTTCTTGCAATGCTGGCAACTTGTTTCTGCCTATTGCAATGGTTGTTTGTTAAAGCTTTTTTTTTGAGGGGGCATAAACAATCGGAGGGTGAAGGTTGGGAACTAGTACCTGTATTATAACACTAGCAGCGGCCAGACGCTAGGGGAGAATCAACAGATGCCAGATTCCGAGAGCAGGCTGAGGTGGTGCTGAGTGATGCTGAGGTGGTAGTGGTGGTGGTGGTGACTGTTGCGGAGGTGATGCTGAATGATACTCAGGTCTTGCTGAGTGATACTGCTGTGGTGCTGAGTGATGCTGTGGTGGTGCTGAGTGATATTGTCTTGGCGCTGAGTGATGCTGTGGTGGTGCTGAGTGATATTGTCTTGGCGCTGAGTGATGCTGTGGTGGCCCTGAGTGATGCTGTGGTGGCCCTGAGTGATGCTGTGGTGGCCCTGAGTGATGCTGTGGTGGCCCTGAATGATGCTGTGGCGGTGCTGAGTGATGCTATGGCGGCGCTGAGTGATGCTGTGGTGGCGCTGAGTGATGCTGTGGTGGTGCTGAGTGATATTGTCTTGGCGCTGAGTGATGCTGTGGTGGTGCTGAGTGATATTGTCTTGGCGCTGAGTGATGCTGTGGTGGCCCTGAGTGATGCTGTGGTGGCCCTGAGTGATGCTGTGGTGGCCCTGAGTGATGCTGTGGTGGCCCTGAATGATGCTGTGGCGGTGCTGAGTGATGCTATGGCGGCGCTGAGTGATGCTGTGGTGGCGCTGAGTGATGCTGTGGTGGTGCTGAGTGATGCTGTGGTGGCGCTGAGCGATGCTGTGGTGGTGCTGAGCGATGCTGTGGTGGTGCTGAGCGATGCTGTGGTGGTGCTGAGCGATGCTGTGGTGGTGCTGAGCGATGCTGTGGTGGTGCTGAGCGATGCTGTGGTGGTGCTGAGCGATGCTGTGGTGGTGCTGAGCGATGCTGTGGTGGTGCTGAGTGATGCTGTGGTGGTGCTGAGTCATCCTGTGGTGGTGCTGAGTGATCCTGTGGTGGTGCTGAGTGATGCAGTGTTGGCCCTGAGTGATGCAGTGTTGGCCCTGAGTGATGATGTGGTGTCGCTGAGTGAAGCTATAGTGGTGCTGAGTGATGCTGTGGTGGCGCGGAGTGATGTTGTGGTGCTGCTGAGTAATGCTGTGGTGGCGCTGAGTGATGCTGTTGTGGCGCTAAGTAATGCTGTGGTTACACTGAGTGATGCTGTGGTTGCACTGAGTGATGCTGTGATGGCGTTGAGTGATGCTGTGATGGCGTTGAGTGATGCTGTGATGGCGTTGAGAGATATTGTGTTGGTGCTGAGTGATGCTGTGCTGGCTCTGATTGATGCTGTGCTGGCTCTGATTGATGCTGTGGTTGCGCTGAGTGATGCTGTGGTGATGCTGAGGGATGCTGTGGTGTTGCCGAGTGAGAGATAGAGTGAAGATATAATGCCCAATTAGAGAGGATGGTGAGAGAGAAAGAGAGAGAAAGGGTGTACATAGAATAAAGAGTGGAGCGGGATAGAGAGAGAGAAAGAAGGGGAGAGAGAGTGAATGAAGGAGTTTGAAAGAGAAACAGATAAAGGGGTGAGAGAGAATGAAAGGCTAAAAAGATAGAGAGGGGAGAGTTAATTAAGTAGAGAGAGAATTAGAGAGGGGAGAGAGAGAGAAGGAGAGAGACAATAAGAGTGGGGGTGTGGAGTTTAAATAGAGTGAAGAAGTGACGCGGAAAAGTAACCTTAAATATAGCTTTGTGCTTTGCGCGAATAAATATTTTTTTAAAAACAGAGTGAGACAAAAATACTGGTAATTAGGCTGTGACTCCCAATATAAACAAATAGCGATATAAGGTGAAATCAATCCACCGAAGCAATATTTCTAACTAGACAAAAAAGCTTGCATTTCAATGCTAATGGCTGTTGTTTTTCATGTGACTGTAGTCCAGGGCCGTCAGTTGGTAATGTGAGCTGCTGCTGCGATTGAAACATCAGAGTCCAGAGAGTTAATGAGCCATGACGAGGAAATGAGGAAGAGATAGGAAACCCAGATGGCAGCTGCGCGCGTGCACGCCTTCGTGAACGCAAGCTGATCGCCAGCCGAAAGCCAATGGGTTTGCACTTCCAAAACCCGCTTACTAAAACTCTCGGCCAGACCAGCGCAAGCGCTGGTGCAGGCCGAGACCTAAAAAGGGAACTGAAATCTCATGAGCCAATCTAACTGAACTGAAGGTGAGAGTTTTTCAGAAGGTTGTTCTCAAATACAATTCAGCACCCTGTTTTTGCGCTGTTATTTGCAGGTCTGAAGTGGGGTTTTTTGTTTAAAGAATGCGACTAAAATACATTTGCTCATTTTCAGGAGGAAAATATTAAAATAAAAAGTGTATTGACTTTCCTTAATAGAAATGTTAATATGAAAAAATGTATAAAGAGATCATTTGCTTCCCTTTTGGTATATGCAATATGCATTTTATTACTTCTGTATGGATAGTGCATATTTCTTCTCATTCACTAACTTTTCTCATTGCTTAACAAACGAAGCTAGGGAGATAACTCTAACTCCACTAGCTGAAAACCAGAAAAAAGCTTTCTTATCTGATATTCTAAGATTCGAAATCTGACAGCACTATCACATCCTTTGAAAAAAGAAGGAAACAAATGATGCGTTTTAGTGATGAATTCTGTCATAAAAGTTAATTTTGAATATCATTTTTTGCAATCTTTAATTTCACAGGAATCGTGTGGTACAGTGGTTGGTTTGGGCTGCTTTCTATATAATAAACACGCAGCTCCAGAACAGAGGTAGAAATCACTATGGACTTAAAATCCACAAAGAAAGTTTCAAGCACAATTTGAATCGCTGAAATTCACCAGAAAAGAACTTTTGCCAGAAGTAAAGTAGTGGGCATATTTAGAACACAATTTCCTCTTGATTAAGATGTTCATCTTGTCATCCATCTGTAACAGTAATTAGGAACAGCAAGATTCTTGGAAACCTGCATAAGTATGACAGAGTCTATGATCCCCAGCGATGGCTACTGACACTAGGCTGTGCTTGGAGATGTGGTGTAGGAAGGAGCTGCAGCTTCCTTATTAGGTCTCGCCCCCTAGACAAAGCAAATCCGTCTATTGCAATAGTATTGTTAGCTTACAGTCAACTTAGAGCTAGCCCAATGCTCACCATTGGTTGCCTTCATTGTCACTCTCATCTGCTTGCTTCTTTATTCATTACCATGTGTAAGCTTTCCTTCCGCATCTTGTGTTTGTCCCTTCCCCGGAGCATGGATGCCTTACTTGTGCCCTTCCAGTGATCTCTTTTCAGGCGCTAGTTTTTTCTTTTTGTTTAAGCACTCTGCAAAAGTGCAGGTGTTTTGCAGCAGTGTCCTTTGTGTACTTCTTCTCCACTGCACTCGCTCATGTTGTCCTTTTGCTGCCTGTGTGCGTCTCCCACGTCCTCCACCCTGATGCTGTCACGTGCTTCTACCCTCTGCATTCTTTTTTTGCTTCTATGCTTCTCCCCTAGTTACATGTTATGCTTTCTCGCGTCCTTTGCTCTTACCCGCGCCCTCCATGTTTCTTTCCCCCACCTGTGCCCACCGTGTCCCTTCCCCCCACTCCCGCCCTCTGTTACTTCCCCCCACTCGCACCTGCATGTTCGCTTCACCCCTTCCCACCCTCCTGTTGTTTCTTCAGCCTTCACTGATTCTGCCATACTGAACCTTTATGTTGCATCGCCCAATCCACGTTCCTTTTTTTCTATTTGTTTACTTATCTCACGCATATCGACAAATAAAAAGAAAAAAGCACTCTTGTCATTTTACAGGTGCGCTCTTGTTGGGTGCATGCATTTACAAACTGCTGAAGTGGCTCCCATAACATACTTATTTTCTCCTTTTTAAAAGCTATGCTGTACAGCATGGCTAGAATCATTTGCAAAGCCAATGGTACCTAAAGGCAAGACCCATTGGATTTGCCAATGCTTGTTCAAAAGTAGCATAAAGCATTGATGTGTTGAAATATAAAACATTCATGAATTAACGTTAATGAATTAACATTCTGCCAATGAATCGGCTGGCATATGCCCACTGACCAGTTTTCTAGTAAAATTGCTCAGGGATATTTTGTAAGAAAGAGAGTAAACACTTTGCAAGCAATGTTGATGAACAATAAGCTATAGGACAAAACAAAAATATGAAATGACTGAGACACTAAGTGGATTTAAAGTTGAGAATAGAAGTTGGAAACATTAATATACTAGTATGATTTTTATACAGCACGAGCCAAATCAGTACCAGGTAAATTCAAAAGAAGTCAATCTCAGACCCATGTTTTTCAAATGAAAGCAGATAATTCGACCAAGGCCATTAAAAAACACAGAGTAATTAATGAGATAATTTAGACAAGACAACAAAGGAGGTGAGGGAGTAGTTCGGCAGAATGCAATTGATCTCCAAGGACAGTGTACAATTTTGTCTGTGGTCATCCAAAGCATAGTACAGCAACTCAAATTCCAGTGATGAAATATTTCTGCCCAAGAAAGGATTTTATCTCTGAGATCACAGGCAGACTACTTAATGTGGCACGTAGTTGGAGACTGCCTAATGAATATTCATGAGAAAGTTTAGTTGGACCATACTCCAAATGGCTAACTTGCATAGATAGCTCTGGCATTGAAAATTCTGCCTTAGGCATACTCTATCTGACTTTGTAGTATTTAGTGAATGAATGAGCTGATTTGTGAAGTACGAACAAATGCCTCAGAGGGCATCCCAGCACCAGCCAAATAACTCAAGACACTAGAGAAGCCAATGTTGCAGTACGCTCTGTGAGCCAAGAACAGAACTTTGAACTGGATGCGCTTTGCTATTGGCAACCAGTGCAGCTGTCTGAGATGATGTGATATCGAGGAGCACCAGGGCAATCCAAAAACCAAACGTGCTGCCGCATTTTGAGTCACCTGTTATCGACTCAGCAGAAATTTAGGGAGACACAAATACAGGCTGTTAGTGTTATCAAGTATGGATGTAATTAGGGCATGTAGCACTGATTTAGGTGCCTGAAGAGAAAAAATTTCCAGAAATTGTTTTAGAGCATTCAGAACTGAGAAACACAAGCCAGTAACTGCCAGCACTTGGGGGTGAAAAGACAGCTCATTATTACATTTGAAACCCAGATTTCTAGCTATGGATACTGGAGGAGGTGGAGTAGTCAAGTCTTCAAGCTACCAATCAAAAACTGAGAACTTGGGAAAATGCTCTCTAGGGCCAAAGAGGAGGATCTCTGTCTTATCATAATTGCATGTAATCAAAATATTATGCATCCACTCAATGACTTTTGTTGAACACATTTTAAAAGAAGCAAGTGTTGGTAGAGTTGTCCATCAAAAAGATCAACTGAGTGCCATCAGCATAAGAGAATACCTTAATTCCAAATGATTCAACCATAGTTCTAAGAGGTCACTTGTAAACATTGAATAAGCTAGGACTCAGGGATGATCCCTGGGGGGCGCCACACTTGAGCCATTTATTGCCTGAAGAAAAATTTGCTAAACTGACAGATAGTACGTTCACGTTATTATGGTGAACATCCTTGCGATGGGATATTTACTCATAGAGATAAGCATGCACTTTGCTCTTAGGCTTCGACTCAACCTAAAACAGATTAATACAATTGTAGTCATAAAAGGTGACTCATCATAAGTTATATCTTAGCCAGCCACTGATTTAAGCAAGGTAACATAATATGAACAGCTACACAGCAATCACCTGGTAATAGGGCACTACATGCAATGAGGTCATTTTACAAGCAAGAGAATGTAACACATTATGCAGATATTACAGAGCACAGTTGGATATTGGTATAGACATTAATAATATAATACGTATACTTACAGGAGGACCTGCCCAGAGGGGAAAAAAGAAAAAATAACAGAACTGTAAGTTTTGGCATTTACGTAAAAACGAATAAAAAAGTGACAAAAATAAGGCAATTTGAAGTAGTAAACATGCAGAATTTTGACAGTCTTTTTGTATGTGTGAAATTCATATTGAATGTAATTTGAGAATGTTAGAGATATAGATAAAGCACACTGTACTTCTGTATAACATACGAAGAATAATGGAGAAAGCCATTTTCTCACTGGTTAAGCAAAGTCTTTTTGTTACGATACCATAACCTTGACTTTATTTTTCTTCTTTTTTTTTTTAAATGATTCATATTATTTTCATTTTTTATGCATTTATGTTAGGGTATATGCACTGGATGATGGATATACCCTGAAATAATCATGGAATTTCTGATAATAGATCAAATAAATGATTAATGAAAAATAACATGCCATTAAGAGCAACAGAGATCATAGTTTGTCACGTCTTTTCCTACAATGACATATATGTTGGCTACACTACAAGGGACTCATTGTAATTGTGTGGATGCAGCCGCAGCCCATGCAGGTAAGAGCGGTGGGGTGGTGGGGCCGGGTGGGGGGGGATTTCGACAGACGGCGAAGAGGGAAAATCTATTATTTATTTAATTTTCCCTCGTGGTTGTCTGTTGAATTCCCCTGCTCTTACCTGCATGGGCCGCGGCTGTGTGGATGCAATGGATGTACTTGTTCACATTCTATTGGGAGCTCAGAAAAATTGTGCAATAGAAGAGTTACAGAAGATCGCCACTCTAACCTCTCCCATGTTTGATTGATGATGGCATGAAGCATTGCTTTACACGTGAGAAGGTCCTCACCAATGACATCACTAGTAACATCAAACATGAAATTATTTATTACTTTACTGATACATCTCATGTGAAATCCAAAATATGCACCCATATTGGAAAACTAATTTGAAATGTGAGCACTTCCTGAATCCAACATGGATACAGGTTTGACCTCTTGACACTCTGCTTTCTGGGTTTTAATGACTTCTCAAATGAATCTCACCAGTTGTGTTGCATCAAGTAATGTGTGTGTTGATTGATGAAAGGTTTACTTCTTCCTTAGTTCTCTTGTGATTCACTTCCAATGCTACTGGAAAACATCCTATGCAATGGGGCTATGAGATTCCACTCAATCTCCCTATTTGAAGCCGAACTCCTTTTCCTCCATGCGTACTCCAGATGGTGTCACGTGGATGAACCACCTGAGCGCATATAGCTAAAATGTGCAATTTCATTTCTATTTTCTCCATTGCAAAAATATTTTCTCTGTAGAGAAGAAACCCTGAACCTTTCATCGTCATGAAATTTGGGGCCATTTGTCCTTCCCTAGCCCCCTGAAAATGCACGTAATTCACCTGTATGTGGAATAGTTTTATATGCATTCGGGGTTGAGAAAGCCCAATAAAAATGTTTGTGAATTCCAACAGGTTTATGAGTTTGGTAAAGTTCCATCCATTGTGCATGCCCACCCCCTCCTCAAACATCTCCGTTACTCTAAAGAATTTAGAGGGCAGCCAGAGCACTCTACTAGAGCACATCTGTTAGTTGTATGCGCAGGTCATAGTGCTTAATTTGTAAAATATAACTGCCGGGGCCCAAGGCATTCCACTGCAGCTGGCACCACCCACAGCTGTTGCCACAGCTGCTGAATGACTGTGCCAGCATTACCTACTAACCATCACACTTAAAAAAAAAAAAAAGAATTGGGATTATGTCATGTTACCTGAAGCTGTAGGGGTGGCCTGGAAATGTGAGTTGTATTTTTTTAATACATTGAATTGCTAAACACTTGTGCTCTGCTAAAATACAGGCTGAGAGTGCCACTTTTTTTGTGTACTCTCACAAATCAAGCCCAGGCTCAGGAGAGACACCGCTCAGGGCTTTGGCGTGCAGAAGAGAGAGCAAATCTTTGTCACTGATATTTGTGTGCTGATGAGAGACAGCTGAGAGTGACCTCTTTGCTGCTACTGCACCTAACACAGTACTCAGAGGCATGTCCTCTGTGCCACAAAATGTACTAACAAGCAACTACAATGTGAAGCTACCAGTGATGCCATTGGTGTGTGCAATGTAATCTGTGAGGTCATCAAGGATGTACATGATGATGTCACATGCAATACAATCAACAAAGCCACATACGAGGGAGTTTCTGATGTCACACGTGATATTACGTAAACTGTGCACCAGGGCAGTGCATGTCTTCATGGCTGGCACATTTTATGAAAACATTTTTAATGTACAGTAGGAAAGAGACGCTATCCGTTGTCATCTAACTCAAAGAAGCACCTACCCCCAGCAAGCATGTATCAAGACATTTCACAGCAGACTGAAGCTACAGCAAGATCAATTTGAATTCAAATAAAACATTAAAGTAGAGAAATGAAGAAGTGAGGCCAACATTGCTAGTCGTCTCAGCACTATCTAGACCAGGGTTCTCCAAAGCCGGTCCTGGAGGGTCGGATCCATGCCAGATTTTTAGCATATCCCCATTTAGATAAATGTAGCTATCTTAAAATTCTGGTATGGTTCCGTCTCGTCAAGACTGACTTTAGAGAAAGAACCCTAATCTAGACTCAATTGGAAGCAGGTGAGGCTACTGTGCAAACTTTCTCCGTCTAACGTATAGCCTGATAGCTGCCACAGAGTGCAGATGAGTGGCCAATATTAAATGAAGAAGCAGAGAGTATTTTCCTATTTCTCCTCTGTGCATCATTGTAAGATCTACTGCCAAGGTAGGAAGCAGTCATAGGGGCCTGCACACTCTGATCCACTGTGATACAAGGCTTGAACTGCAAGTACAAGGAAACATTTCTGTATTTGGAAAAGGTAAAATCATTTGCATTGGGCGTGAGACTGGATACTTGATGATCAGGAAGGATCGGCCGGTGGGCACTGGTGGAGGCATTGCCATAATTTTTAAACATCATTTCTCCTGCACCACGATTCCTTTAGAAGATATAGTTGGTGCCGAAAGTCTGGGGTTTCACGTAAGGCTGTCAGCACATCAATTGTTGGCAGGCATCCTAATTTATAGACCCCCCCGGTCCTGCGGGTAGGTTTCTTGACTCCATTAGCAACGCTGTCTTTCCCCTCACCATTAAATATAAACATTGCCTAGTTTTAGGCGATTTTAACATTCACATGGATAATCCCACAGAACAGGAGCCCACGAGACTACGAGAGTCACTGGCTATCCTGAATTTGACACCTTTTGTTCTTCACGCGACCCACGAGAAGGGCCATATCCTAGACCAGATCTTCTCAACCGATAAAATAGTGACTCCCGCCCCAGTCCCTTTAGTATGGTCCGATCACTTTATCATTGAGTTTGCCATTGAGAACGTCCTCCACCATTGTAAACCTCAGGGAAGACCACATTCTCGCAGCTTTAGATCTTTCAGCCAATTCACAGCTGAGGCTCTAACGGCTGCCCTCTGCAACCACCCGATTCCCTCTAACAGCAATGTTGAGGATGATGCAGACGGTTTGGATAAGTGGCTCCAACTCCGCGCTGATGAGCTCGCCCCCTCCTCCTTATGACCAGCTTTGGTGGCGCTGGGGGGGGGGCAGCTTGTGCTCATGGCGCGGTGTCCCGAGGACGAGTCTGGCTGCGGTGTTCTGGATGGTTTGGAGTTTGTGTAGAAGAGTTTTGTTGATTCCGGCGTAGAGGGCGTTGCCGTAGTCCAGTCTGCTGGCAATGAGTGTGTGGGTGACGGTCCTTCTGCAGTCAGGGGGATCCATTTGAAGGTCTTACGGAGGATGCGAAGACAGTTGAAACTAGTGGAGGTGACGGCGTTGATCTGGCGGTTCATGGAGAGGGAGGAGTCAAGGATGATGCCGAGGTTCCGAGCGTGGTCTGTAGGGGTGGGTGGGCTCCCTAGGGCGGAGGGCCACCAGGTGTTGTCCCAGGCGGAGGTGCAGGGACCGAGGATGAGGACCTCGGTCTTCTCTGAATTTAGCTTCAAGCAGCTGTCCTTCATCCAGGCTGCCATGTTCTTCATACCTTCCTGGAAACAGAGTCTGGTGTCTTCGGGATTTTTCGTGAGCGAGAGGATGAGCTGGGTGTCGTCGGCGTAGGATACGATGCTGAGCACGTGCTGTCTGACGATGGCGGCGAGGGAGGCCATGTAGATGTTGAAGAGCATGGGGCTGAGTGATGATCCCTGGGGTACTCCGCAGTTGATTTCCGTGGGTTTGGAGAGGAAGGGAGGGAGTTGGATCCTCTGGGTTCTGCCGGAGAGGAAGGATTGGATCCAGTCGAAGGCGCCTCCTTGTATTCCCGCGTCGTGCAGTCTGGCTGCGAGAGTGCGATGTGACACGGTGTCGAAGGCTGCGGAGGGCTGCGGAATCCAGACTGGGCGGCGTCCAGGATGGAGTTCTCTTCTATGAAGGCGGTCAGCTGGGCGTTTACAAATCTCTCTGTGACTTTGGCCGCAAAGGGGAGGAGAGAGATGGGCCGGTAGTTTTTCAGGTCCATTGGGTTGGCCGATGGTTTCTTGAGGAGGGGTTTTACCTCCGCCCGTTTCCAGTCGTCTGGGCAGATGCCTGATCTGAGGGAGGCATTGATGGTGCGTCCTAGTTCGGGTGCGATGACGGTGGCGGCCCTGTGGAAGATGTGTGGTGGGCAGGGGTCCGTTGGGGCTCCTGAGTGGGTTTTCTTCATGGTCGCGGTGATGAGTTCGCCGGTAGCGGGATCCCAGGACGTGATGGTCGGCTTATCGGTGGCGGTGGGTAGGGGGGTGCTGCTCGTCTTTGGTTCGCTGAAGTTGTCATAGAGGGCCTTGATCTTCAGATGGAAGTAGGAGCTGAGCTTGTTGCAGAGTTCCTGGGAAGGTGTAACGACCGGGGCTTCGCAGGTGGGTTTTGCGAACTGCTGTATGACGTTGAACAGTTCCTTGGCGTTGGTCACGTTGGTCTGGACTTTGCCTCTTATGAAGGTCCGTTTGGTGTCTCTTATGCGCTGGTGGTATTCCTTCAGGACGCTCTTGTGGTCGTTACGTGCTTCCGTGGTTTTCAGGTTTCGCCAGGTTTTCTCGAGGCGTCTGCAGGAGCGTCTGGCTTCTTGAAGTTCTGTGGTGAACCAGGCAGCTTTCAGCAGGCGTTGTTTAGCGGGGGCGGAGGTGTGCGAGCTTGTCGGCGCAGCAGGCGACCCAGCGGTGAAATTCCCTGGCTGCGGAGTTGGTGTCGGTCGCGGCGATGGGGGGGTATTGACGGAGGGTGGTGTTGAGGTGCTCCTCTGTGACCTTGCTCCAGTTCCATCATGGCGGGCGAAGGCCGGGTTTGGGTGCGGTGGTGGTGTTGAAGGTGAAGTGGACGCAGTGGTGGTCAGTCCAGAGGGTCTGGGTGGTGTGGCAGAAGCGGATGTTTGTTCCTCCCGTGAAGATGGGGTCGAGGGTGTGACCCGCTCTGTGGGTGGGCGTGTTGACGAGCTGCTTCAACCCTAGGTTGGTGAGGTTGTCGAGGAGAGTAGTGGTGTCGGGGTCGTTGCCGTTGTCGAGGTGGAAGTTCAGGTCCCCGAGTAGAATGTAGTCCGTGGAGGTGATGGCGTGGGGTGCGGCGAGCTCTGCGATGGTAGTTGCGTGGTGGGTGCGAGGTCCTGGCGGTCTGTAGATGAGGGTGCCGCGTAGCGTGGTCCTGGGGCTTGTCTGGATCTGGAAGTGGAGGTGTTCTGTGTTGGAGTGGGGTCACTCGTGCTGGTTGTGGAGAGTCGGAGGGGTGTCTTGTGTGCGATGGCGAGTCCTCCTCCTGGGCGGTGCGGACGGTCCTTTCTCTGGATCTTGTAGCCGTCAGGGATGGCGGTGGCGATGTCGGGACCGGAGGTGGCGTTGGTCCAGGTTTCCGTGAAGAAGACGACGTCGGGCGAGAGGGTGTCGAGCAGGTCCCAGATCTCAACGGCGTGTCGGTGCAGGGAGCGCACGTTGAGAAGGATGCAAGTCAGGGTTTCGGTGGTGTGTGCATCGGGCGTTCCTTCGGCGTTCGTCGGGGCTCTGTCGATGGTGAAGAATTTGCGGCAGGGTCTGCACGAGAACTGCCCGTGGGTGGTGTTCGGCAAGGATCTTGCGCAGTCGGCGTGTCTTCCGGTGTTGAGTGAGTGGAGGGTGGTTGAGTCGTAGCGGTGAGGCCTTGGAGAGCCAGGGGTCCTGGCGCTGGTCGCGGATGGGCGCAGACGGGCTTGCCTTAGGCGCGACCGCGCAGCGGCCGCATTATGTAGGAGAGGGGGGAGGGATGAGTAGCTGGGAGGCAGGAGCGGGCGGTCAGGGTGAGGGGTCATGGGTGAACGCGGCAGCGGGAACGGGGGAAAAACGGCGGGAAAAATGGGGGGAAAGGGCAACAGTGGTTGGGCAAAAGAATACAAGAATATATCAGAATCAGGCACAATACAGTGAAAGTAAGCACAGTGAGGCACAATACTGTGAAATAAGGCACAAATCTGAGAAAAAGACGAGACCAGTATCAGGGTGGAATCGAACCCTGCAACGGAGGGGCTGGCAGGCGACACACAGCACAGCGGAGCTGCCGGGGAGAGTGCGATCCTGGGACCGAAGTCGGAGGTCTCACTCGCGCTCCCCTGCAGCGGCCGCCATTATGTAGGGGAGGCGGGAGCGGGGCGGACAGGGGGAGGGGTCACGGGTGAACGCGTCAGCGGGAACAGGGGAAAAACAGCGGGAAAAATGGGGGAAAAGGGCAACAGTGGTGGGGCAAAAGAATACAAGAAAGAATCAGGCACAATACAGTGAAAGTAAGCACAGTCAGGCACAATACAGTGAAATAAGGCACAAATCTGAGAAAAAGACGAACCAGTATCAGGGTGGAATCGAACCCTGCAACGGTGGGGCTGGCAGGCGACACACAGCACAGCGGAGCTGCCAGGAGAGCGCGATCCTGGGACCGAAGTCGGAGGTCTCACTTAGTGTTCCATCAGAGCCAGTCCGGTTTCAGGTCAAATTTTAGTACGGAAACCGCGCTTCTAGAAGTCTCGGAGACCTTAGATAAAGGCGGGAAGGCCGTGCTGATATTGTTGGATCTATCAGCGGCTTTCAATACCGTGCCCCATGATCAGCTCCTCCTGAGACTTCAGGAGTGTGGCTGTGGGGGCACGGTACTCCGGTGGTTCTCCTCCTTTTTGAAAGACCGCCAACAAACAGTTTGGTCTCCCCCCTTTGCAGCTCCCATTTTCGCTTTAAATGTAGGGGTCCCGCAGGGATTAATACTCAGCCCTATACTTTTCAATCTTTATATGACCCCCCTGGCGTATTTGGCCGAAGCCCATGCAGCCAAAATTGTATCCTACGCTGACGATACACAACTGCTCTTCACCTGTGATAAGGAGGCAGATTTTAAAGGAGAAGCGATTAATGCCTGTCTTTCAGAGGTGTTCTCCTGGCTCCAATTGCACCAACTGAAGTGTAACTCCGACAAATCGGAGATTATTCTTTTTGATCTTCCTGCCGACAATGGGCCCGATTCACAGAACTAACTTAAGACAAAATCCTAAACTTACTACCATTTTGGTATTCACAGAAGGCACTTACTCATTTTGGTATTCACAGAAGGCACTTACTTACTCATTTTGAGTAACTTACTCATTTTGTGTAACTTACTCATTTTGTGTAACTTACTCATTTGGTATTCACAGAAGGCATTTACTCATAAATGAGTAAGTGCCTTCTGTGAATACTAAAATGAGTAACTTACTCATTTTGTGTAACTTACTCATTTTGTGTATCTTACTCATTTTGGTATTCACAGAAGGCACTTACTCATAAATGACTAAGTGCCTTCTGTGAATACCAAAATGAGTAAGTTACTCAAAATGAGTAAGTAAGTGCCTTCTGTGAATGCCAAAATGAGTAAGTGCCTTCTGTGAATACCAAAATGGTAGTAAGTTTAGGATTTTCTCTTAAGTTAGTTCTGTGAATCGGGCCCAATATGTGGCGTAATTGGTGGCCCCAGGACATGTCTCCCCCTGCCTCCTCGGTCAAGACAGTTAAAAACCTAGAAGTCAGGTTGGAAGATAATTTATCCATGAACTCCCAAATACAAGCTGTAGCAGGCTCCTGCTTTGGAGTGCTTAAGATGCTCAAGCAGTTCTTACCCCTTCTGTCAGTAGCAGACAGAAAAATTGTGGTCCAGGCGTTAATTACATCTAGACTGGACTATGTCAACGTCCTTTATTTGGGAATCCCAGAATACCTGCTGACACGCCTACAGGTCGTCCAGAACGCAGCGGCCAGGTCAATACTTATGCTTGGCCCCAGAACACGGATGTCCCCCCATCTTAAAGCCTTGCACTAGAAAGGGTGTTGGCACACTGGAGCAGTGTGTCAACCTGGATCTTTTGATCGGCAAGTACACATTAGCTAAGGAGGGAAATTTATATTTGTGTTTTGCTGACCTTAGCAGCGCTTTTGATTTGGTAGACCACTCCATTTTATGGCCCTTATTGTTGGATATGGGTGCCCCCAAAGAGATTATATTTTTCTTGGCTAGATTATATGGGGAGCTATCAAGTAGGGTGCGGTACGGTCATTTAGGCGAATATACCCCGCCTTTTAAAGTCAAAAGAGGCATCCGACAGGGCTGCGTCCTAGCTCCATTACTTTTTTCATTGTTTATCAATGAAGTTGACGCAACACTGAAATTGTTTGAGTCGGATGCCCCTAGGGTGGATGGGAAGTTTGTCCCAATTCTTTTATACGCCGATGATGCGGTTTTACTCTCTCGCACCCCTATTGGGCTACAGCGTCTTATTGATAATTTTACTGTTTTTATTACTAAAAGAAAACTTTTAATTAACAAATCAAAAACTTTTGTTATGGCTTGCGGTAGGAACCCTATAACATCTAGCTCTTATTTTATTGAAGGTTCCAAGGTCCAGATAGTTAAGACATTTTGTTACCTGGGTATTACTTTTGCAGGGAATAGGTCATGGGCCCAGGAACAGGATAATGCCTGTTCTAAGATGCTTAGAAATATAAATGGTATTTTTAGATTTTGCGGCTAAATTGGGAAATCGACGCATTAAAGACATGTTGACAATCTATGAGATACGATGCGTTACCGCAGCTCTTTATGGGGCAGGTGTTTGGGGTCATTTTCAAGGTAATATATTACAACAAACTGAAAATTCGTTTTAAAACGCTTACTTTATGCCCCCTCATCTGCCTCTACGGAATTGCTCCACCGTGAGGTGAGGCATCAGATATATTTCAGATCTGGCTTCAACACGACCCCTTTTATTATGGAAATCTATATGGTCAAAAGAGGAAACATTATTTACTCAATCTATTATACGGGACTGCCTCAAATTGGAGAATTGTTTAAGAATACCCTGGCTTAATTATATTATTTATTGGTTTAAATCTTTATTCAACTGTGACATCAGAACGGATCCTGGGTGTACTCTTTCTGTTGCTAGAGCTGAGATAAAACTAACCATGCTAGCAAATAAAATAGAGGCTCGTTCATGTGTTATCAAGAATCAATCAACTTTCCTCTTTTATTCGCAATTGGACCTTAAACAGGGTTTTCAAAGTTATTTATCAGCAGTGACTAGAGTTTCACATCGATTTGTGCTGACACGCTTAAGATTGGGTATTGTACATCATCTTGTTAATTTTCCAATTATGAAACAGTGTTCTGTTCATGTATGCCCATGTAATGGAGTCTCAAGACAAAGCTGCTGCCATATGTTATTATTCTGTCTATTTTATTCCCATCTTAGGAGATTTTATTTAAAACCCTTTTTTCTACATTACAATATAAGATCCACTACAGATGCCTTGAACCTGCTCTTTAGATTGGATGACCCACGATTATGCTTTTATTTAGCTACATTTCTTCTGAAATCTATTAGTGTTAGGAAATCTATGATTATTGATATCTGATTGTGTGTTTTAAGGGTATTATGAATTTATTTATATGTAATTATATGCATTTGCACTTTTGAATTGGGTTAATATACGTTGCCGTTGTCGAGGTGGAAGTTCAGGTCCCCGAGTAGAATGTAGTCCGTGGAGGTGATGGCGTGGGGTGCGGCGAGCTCGGCGATGGTAGTTGCGTGGTGGGTGCGAGGTCCTGGCGGTCTGTAGATGAGGGTGCCGCGTAGCGTGGTCCTGGGGCTTGTCTGGATCTGGAAGTGGAGGTGTTCTGTGTTGGAGTGGGGGTCACTCGTGCTGGTTGTGGAGAGTCGGAGGGGTGTCTTGTGTGCGATGGCGAGTCCTCCTCCTGGGCGGTGCGGACGGTCCTTTCTCTGGATCTTGTAGCCGTCAGGGATGGCGGTGGCGATGTCGGGACCGGAGGTGGCATTGGTCCAGGTTTCCGTGAAGAAGACGACGTCGGGCGAGAGGGTGTCGAGCAGGTCCCAGATCTCAACGGCGTGTCGGTGCAGGGAGCGCACGTTGAGAAGGATGCAAGTCAGGGTTTCGGTGGTGTGTGCATCGGGCGTTCCCTCGGCGTTCGTCGGGGCTCTGTCGATGGTGAAGAATTTGCGGCAGGGTCTGCACGAGAACTGCCCGTGGGTGGTGTTCGGCGAGGATCTTGCGCAGTCGGCGTGTCTTCCGGTGTTGAGTGAGTGGAGGGTGGTTGAGTCGTAGCGGTGAGGCCTTGGAGAGCCAGGGGTCCTGGCGCTGGTCGCGGATGGGCGCAGACGGGCTTGCCTTAGGCGCGACCGCGCAGCGGCCGCATTATGTAGGAGAGGGGGGAGGGATGAGTAGCTGGGAGGCAGGAGCGGGGCGGTCAGGGTGAGGGGTCACGGGTGAACGCGGCAGCGGGAACGGGGGAAAAACGGCGGGAAAAATGGGGGGAAAAGGGCAACAGTGGTTGGGCAAAAGAATACAAGAATATATCAGAATCAGGCACAATACAGTGAAAGTAAGCACAGTGAGGCACAATACTGTGAAATAAGGCACAAATCTGAGAAAAAGACGAGACCAGTATCAGGGTGGAATCGAACCCTGCAACGGAGGGGCTGGCAGGCGACACACAGCACAGCGGAGCTGCCGGGGAGAGTGCGATCCTGGGACCGAAGTCGGAGGTCTCACTCGCGCTCCCCTGCAGCGGCCGCCATTATGTAGGGGAGGCGGGAGCGGGGCGGACAGGGGGAGGGGTCACGGGTGAACGCGTCAGCGGGAACAGGGGGAAAACGGAGGGAAAAATGGGGGAAAAGGGCAACAGTGGTGGGGCAAAAGAATACAAGAAAGAATCAGGCACAATACAGTGAAAGTAAGCACAGTCAGGCACAATACAGTGAAATAAGGCACAAATCTGAGAAAAAGACGAACCAGTATCAGGGTGGAATCGAACCCTGCAACGGTGGGGCTGGCAGGCGACACACAGCACAGCGGAGCTGCCAGGGAGAGCGCGATCCTGGGACCGAAGTCGGAGGTCTCACTTAGTGTTCCATCAGAGCCAGTCCGCTTTCAGGTCAAATTTTAGTACGGAAACCGCGCTTCTAGAAGTCTCGGAGACCTTAGATAAAGGCGGGAAGGCCGTGCTGATATTGTTGGATCTATCAGCGGCTTTCAATACTGTGCCCCATGATCAGCTCCTCCTGAGACTTCAGGAGTGTGGCTGTGGGGGCACGGTACTCCGGTGGTTCTCCTCCTTTTTGAAAGACCGCCAACAAACAGTTTGGTCTCCCCCCTTTGCAGCTCCCATTTTCGCTTTAAATGTAGGGGTCCCGCATGGATTAATACTCAGCCCTATACTTTTCAATCTTTATATGACCCCCCTGGCGTATTTGGCCGAAGCCCATGCAGCCAAAATTGTATCCTACGCTGACGATACACAACTGCTCTTCACCTGTGATAAGGAGGCAGACTGGCTCCCGATCTGCAAGAGGATAATTTTTAAAGCGATGGTTTTAGCCTATAAATCACTTCACGGAACTGGGGCCCCGTACCTCAGGAAAAGAGTTCAATTCTATCACCCGCGTCGTGCTCTGAGATCCGCTGCGCTCCATCTAGCGCGTACCCCCGAATTCCTTCGTGTACGAATTGGCGGCCGCTCCTTCCAGGTGCAAGCAGCGCAACTTTGGAATAGTCTCCCGTTGGCCCTCAGACTGACTCAGGACCTCCTCATCTTCAGGAAGTCACTAAAAACATGGTTATTCCAGCAATAGCTCAATATTTAGTGAGTTAAGAGCCTACAGTCTGACTCGCTTAGGTTGTTTAAGCGCCAGGACATCAAATGAGTAGCCGAACGCTCTACAAATTTCGAGTAACATAACTGTGTTTGGGCATGTATGTGTATCAATGAAAGGCATGCCCTAGAAAGGCTATGTCAAAGTATGTAAAACTTTGCTGCATGCAAAAATAGATTGTCCGAGGCGTACAAGTCTGCAGTATCATGTACATTGATTTTGCTTCGCAAAAGACATTTATTGAACAAAAGTATTTTTATATATAAGCTGACATTTAAGTTGACATACATTCTTGTGAATCCATTTATTGACTAGTCATTTGACTTGTATCTACCGTTATATTGCATAACTATTTTTAACCTGATTGAAGTATGGATCGTAGCGCATCCTCCAATGCATCCTCCAGTGCATGTCAAGGAAGTCAGCCCTAGAGGAATCTCTGTCAGTGAAAGAACCTACTTATAAAGTGAGGCACTCAGATATCATTCCATGCCAAGAAGAAATTACTCCTATGTCTGTCAATAATTACACGATGGACTGATAGACGCAGTCTTCCATGCAAATACATTGGAAATGGCGCCCAAGGTAATGGCCTACAAGTTGTGCTGAAAAATGCTCACCACAAGCTGGGGATGAAAGTTCTGAAAGACTGAATCAGCTTCCATAACATTCTTTTTTTTAAATGGTCTGCTAAGCTGAATTAAACAAAAATAACTTGGTGCAAAACTTCAAGGATATTCGTTGCTTTTACCAGCTTAGTATGTCATTAGTAAAAAAGGAAATTTAATGTATAAATTGCATAAAAAGCTAACCAGCGACCTCGTTATATATGAAAATATAGGATTCCAAAACACAAATGTTTCTTCAATACAGACGACAATGTAGCAGTAGTGATAAAATATGCTTTAATGATAGTGTTTCATGATAATTTAAATTGCATATGTTTTCATTTTAGAAACGCAGGTGTGCCTGTCAGAAGCCCTCAGCAGAAGCTGTCATCGACACAGAATGTGTCATCGGTTGTAGGTGCTGCACCACTTGCACGTGGCCATGGTCCTCACTCTTAAAGTAATCTGATTTTACACCGCTTGCGCTCAACGTACATTTCATAAGTACACATTTTTAGGGGTTCAATGGCTTTATGACCCACGGAGTGACCTCTGTCTTTCATCGCCACTGAAGGCATTTTTTTTCTCCCACCCTTGGCATTTGACCTCAGAGTCAAGGACACTTTCCTCGAGACCCCCTTCCCTTGACGTTCATTGGTCATCAGACTCCGGGCACCCGCCTTTCATCACCTCCGGGTTCCGGGGCTGCCCATCACGCACTCCCGGCTTTAGAGTCCGGCTCTCGGAGGCGATCACTGCACATTTTTCTAATTAAGCTGCTCCGAGGGCTTGGGTTGAGCACGTCCTGAGGACAAAATCAAAGGCTCGCGCATCAGATCTAATATTTCCATCTTATTAAGCCCAGCAGCTGTGGTTCGGAAGTCAATGGCTTTTCATTAGCCGTCAGCCCCGCCTTGACTCCTGGCTAAGCCCAGGCACATAAGGAGCGGTCGACCCTTATTGGGAACACATGCACCGCTAATTTGTGTTTTTTTCTGCTTAGAAACATTTTAACATTTTATTATGGCCCAGAAACCAATATCATTTCTTTGTACAGCTTAAAAACAGATTTGACATCTGGCCTGTTTTCAAAGTTATGAAGAAGCCTGCTTTCATCCATAAACATGCAGGTGTGCATTTTTGTAGAGTGCACAGTCAATATATGGCTGTACTAAGGAAACCACAACGTTTATGGTAATTTCAAAAGTTAGAATCGTGGTGACGCTATGTTATGTCCAAAAATGATATATTGTTAGTTTTCTGTTTTCCCCTTTTGGCAGCAAAATTGTAATATTGTTGTAATTATAGGTTAAGCTGCATTCTACTCCCATGGTTTACCTTTGACCCTGCATCTCATCTACCCTCGTGAATGAGGTGTGATGCGAAGGTGGGGGTTGAGCATTTCATTCTGTTTTACATGCGCATTGTAGTGGCTCTGTTATAGGGTTACCACTTGCCTCCTTGTCGTCGGGGTACTATGCTTCCAGCCCAGGGCTCCCCTTTTGCAAATTGTTGTTAGCAGATGTGATATTCCAAATGGTTCGATGAAAGCAAGCCACTACAACTCCCAGAATACATTACGCTGTCAGATAAAAGTTCTCCACTGAGTATGAATTCCCAATTATCTGTGAAGAGTGTGTCTTAATCCAAGTTCAGGTGTGACTTTAGCGTATTTTACAAAAATAAGACATGAAAAAAAGTTTGGTGATTCACAGTGTTTTTTTCCATGAGTAAGCATCTCTTATTTATTGAAAATACATGAGTAATTTAAATGTAAATCTGGTATGAGACGCAACTAGAAGAAACTACATTATGATTCAGGCCTGAAGTGTCAAGCATTATTAGTATTTAAGACAGAAGTAAGACACTAGTAGGCCCGCTGATTGTTTTATGCAGGCAAAATGTCGTGAAATTAACAAATTTCTCATTCGATGAATTTCATAAAATTTGTGGGTGCAATTTCATGTAATGTTTTTGAAATTACACTGAATTTTAATGATTTCTTCCAAAATCATTAACGATTTTGGGGCATATCATCAAGGCCCGAGATAAAATTATCGCCGCTTTAGCGTCCGTTTTCGGGCCAAAAGCGGCGATAATTTTATCGCACTATTAACAAGGTCACGCTATCGCGTGAATCCTTGCCGTAGCGCCCCTTCCCTTAACGCCCAGCTTTGCATCTCTAATGAGATGCAAAGTGGGTGTTCCTCGCCAAAACAACATGAGAAATGTCGCTAACCGACATTTCTCCTATCAACAATGTGAACGCTAACCTGCAGAGCGATAAGAAAAGTAGCGCTAACCGTGGTTATCGCTACTTTCCTTACGCCTGCTTTCAGGCTGACTTAGCCATTATATCCAATGGAAGGTGGATATAATGGCTAAGTCTGCCCTGCCCTATCAACAACGTATCGCCAATCGTTGTGCGATTATCGCTGGATTTCCAGCGATAATCGCTACATTTGGCAGCTAACTCTGGAATTTGTATCGCCTCGGCGATGCGCGTTGTTGATAACGCGCTAACCGGGCGATAAATTCCAGAGTTAGCCGGCGATAAATATGCAAGCGCTAAGCGCGCTTTGCGATATTTATCGCCGGGCCTTGATGATATGCCCCTTTGTCACCTGCAGACACATCTATTGTTAAAAAAACCTTTCTGAATTTGGATCACAGTGTCTGCCAACAAAGAGGGATCTGGTAAGGTAACTCTAGTCGTAGCACAGAGTTGTTACCTGTGAACATGCCCACTGGAATTACCCAATTCTGTGGCTGCTGTGTTTTCCTCATCATTATGGATTTGCTGTACTTGCCATAAAATCCATCATGTGCTGCATAATATGCTGATTTTAACAAAAGAAATGCTTCTAGAGCAAATAGATTAAGGGGCCGATTCCGATGTCATTCGGAAGCGCTCCGAATCGGATTAGGGTTTGCTGAATCCGATCCGGAGCCCTTGTTTCCGATCGAATCGTACACACTTCCCAACGACCGAGTACAATGCCTGGAAACCGGTAGGGCTCTCCGAATCGGTTCCGAAAGGCATTTGGACAGGGGGCATCTTTCGGAGCCGAATTGTACAGCTCTATGGACCGGGATTCCGAGCGAGCGAGTACGATGACCGATTCGGACAGCCGTTTCGATTTGGTTTCTCCGGAACGAATCAGCTGCTGGAATCTGTCTTTGGGGGCCCGTAGTAGGCCCCCCTTCACCCAGGGCCCTCCGAATCAGGCCTGTGCGGGTACCCAAGGGACCCCCCCTTTCCAGCCATGCACAATGTGGCAGGCACCATGGGGTGCCCCCCACAGGGTGCACGATTTACCCCAACCACCCCTTTCTTCAATGGGAGTCCGACCGAATCATATCCGGAAGCATCTGAATGCATCCAAATCGCTCGGTCGGAACGCTTTCCGAACTAAATCGGAATCGGGCCCTAAATGTTACCCACAACAGCTGCCACATGTGTTGACGTGCAGTAGGAGGCCCAATGCAAAGGGTAATTGATCACCTTTCGGTTGTTTATTTATTTATTTTAATTGAAAAGTTTTATATAGCGCGAACATGGCCTGTAAGGGTATCAGAGCGCTGTTCAAAGAAGCAGATACGATAAGCAGGTAAAGGTGCAAATACTAAACATATAGGAAATTAACATGCACAAATACTAAAAAAAAGAGCAACCAACCTTGTGGTACATGTAAAGTAACAAAAATTACATCGTTGAATGAGAGACCAATCTTGTCGACAAGAAATAAAAGTTAGTTATGATGGCTTCAGGTCAATTGTTGAAAGTGGCTATTCAGGAGTAAACATTTGAATGAGGAGGTCGAGGAGGTTGTTGGCGATTGCTGTATTAAGGTGTTAAAGTATTACTAACAAGGTGAAACCTTTGACCAGATAGTGTTAAAATGAGTTAAAAAAGAAAAACTAATGAGGAAACAGTGCCATAAAAAATGCCCATAATTTGCCTTTTCTTGACGCATTATTGAGTCTACTCTGCCGCATAATTTGGAACTCCTCTACTGTATAAATGTAGTGGCCCTGACTATGGATTATCTGCCTCATCTGGTAATTTTCTGACAATGAGCCAGCAATAATTACTGTCTGTTGCTGGTTAGGTTTATAATATGGTTTTCGTCTATGTGAATATCCTTATTACAGCTATGGAATTTTAGGTTAAATAACTTTGCAAAGTAACTTCTTGCACATACGTCTTGTCTTTGTAATGTCACTGGGCCTGATTCACAGAACTAACTTACGTCAAAAACGTAAAGTTATTACTTTTGGTATTCACAGAATACACTTACTCATTTTGGTATTCACAGAATGAACTTACTCATTTTGGTATTCACAGAAGTTAGTAGTCCTAACTTTAGGACTCCTAAATGCCTTCTGTGAATACCGAAAGTCTTAAGTTAGATTTTTCTCAGTTTAGGAGTAGTAAAGTTAGGACTCCTAACTTTACTACTCCTAAACTGAGAAAAATCCTAACTTTAAGACTTTCGGTATTCACAGAAGGCATTTAGGAGTCCTAAAGTTAGGAGTCCTAACTTTACTACTCCTAAACTGAGAAAATCCTAACTTTAAGACTTTCGGTATTCACAGAAGGCATTTAGGAGTCCTAAAGTTAGGACTACTAACTTCTGTGAATACCGAAATGAGTAAATTCATTCTGTGAATACCAAAATGAGTAAGTGTATTCTGTGAATACCAAAAAGTACTAACTTTACGTTTTTGACGTAAGTTAGTTCTGTGAATCAGGCCCACTGTTTTTCCAGTGTCTATAGAAACTTTAAAACACAAAAAAATCAGCGAAATTTAATTTATTGTTGTTGAAAGTGATATTTGAAGTCTTCCAATTTCTGCTGCTGGACAATGGGACATGTGGGCTAGTGGTGGAGATGTTGATTATGAAATCTTGAGACAATAGTTATAATTCCAGCATCTGACCCTACCCAAAAAACTATATAACTCGAACAAATTACCAAGATTCAATAGATTTATATTTTTTAAATATAAAAATCAAGGTATATTATACTTCCCAATTATATGTTCCCCTACAAAACAGTCTAATTTCTATATCCCAATTTAATCTGCCTCTCGCCTCTTCCAGACTAGATCCCAAGTTCCTTGTAAAGAAAAGTAAAAAAAACCTTTCAACTTATTCATGATGGTATACATTCCATGGGCCATTAATTTTAGCCTCCAAACACAGTGAAATTGTTCATTGTAGTTTGATAAGGGCCTGGTTTCGATATAACAGGCTATATGTGGACCCCTTGACTGTAGGAACACAGACCTATGGTCGTATAGTCAGAGATTATTTCAGTAGGGGTTCTATATGAAATGGAAGCCCTGGCACCCAGCCTCACCCGCACTGAATATCATGTACTTTGCAAATGTCTCCTCTACTGTCCTGTGACTAGGGTAGGAGAAACATTCCATGAGTGTTACAAGAGGGATGGTGGAAGGGTCAGTTATTATATCAAACCCATAACTCTCCAGCAAGCCATTACTGGCTTTTATTATAGTGCTGCTCCAGAAGGGCCTCGTTGTGTCTTGGAAAAAGACCAAAACAGAGCACACAAAATATTGTTAAATAAATTATCAAACAAGAGAGAATAACTCAGGCGACCACGAATGGGGATGAGCAAGAAAGAATAATACAATCCCTTTTAGAAAACAGACTGTGGTTAACACTCGGTTAAACCAAAGGAAGCCTGAAGGTGTGGGAAAGACATATTAACCGCATGCAGCTCTTGTGGTTACACGTTTTGATAGTCTTTCTTCGTCTCTTGTGCACATTCAGTGACAGGCTAATACAAGTAACAAGCCATATGATAAAGCAGTTGTGTTTCCTCTAAAGAGCATGCCTACATCTGTGTTGTAAAGAGTAGTTTTGGGGGACAGCAGTCATGGCAGAGGAGTTCTAGGACTGCTGTCTACCAGTGGCAATGGTGCTGTATATACGGGGGGAAAGTTGTGGGTACCAACATGGCTATTGTGCTTTCCATGCCGAAGCAACATTGGATACCTGTGGATACGTAGGGGGCTATAGCGTTTTTCTTGATGGGGAAAATTGTGACTCCTGGCATGACTATGGCGCTTTTACATGCCCGTGGAAAACTGGTTTTGTCATACCAATAGTGCTTTACAGACAGATACAATTGTGGATATGCAGTCATTTCACTGGTGCTTTATATGCTAAGGGCAATTGTGAATACTTGAATGGCAATAGTGTTTTATGTGCTGGGAATCATTGTGGAAAATGATATTACAATGGTACTTTGTAATGACCGTATTGTAACTGCCGGATAACGAGGCAGGGCGTAACTTGCGGAGAGTTGTGTTGAGCACGAGTCGTCAATTCCACAACAGAGATGGGGAGAGCCAAGTTGCTCACTCTGCGCAATAGAGATCTTTGTTACAATTTGGAGTGCCACGGAAGTAAAGATAGCTGCTGTGACTGCAACATCAAAGTGATATCTTAATGAAGATCTCTATAGAGTGGAATAAGCAACTTGGCTCTCCCTGTCCGTGTTGTGAAATTGACTAATCGTGCTCCACACAACTCTCCTAAAGTTGCCCCCTGCCTTCCCTTCTGGCAGTTACTATTAAGTCATTTCATGCCATACTCCTTCTGGGAACTAAGTTTAAGGCGCTCCAGTTCCCAGTCCGTAGGAGACCCCCTAAGTATTGGGATCAAAACGCATTGACAACTCCTGACAGAGGTACTGTGCCTGAAGGATCTCCGAGGAAACCTATTCCAAAGAAAACTCATTAACTGATCAAGGTTTCCCAAGGAGCTATGACTTGGCCCCCTGCTCTCTCTTGTTGTTATGAACAGAGTACGGTGTCCAAAAACTTTCTCTCATGCACATTGACAGTGTTTCTAACTCCGAAAAATTATAACTGGAAATGTATTTTTAAATTTGAATTACTTTTTTGTATTGGTTTTGCATTTTCACAAAATACTGGTAACGGTTGCTGGCACTTTGCACTGGTTCTGTGTTGTGTTGATATTCGCACTATGGACCCGATTACCATGCAGTAAAAAGTGGCTCCGACCGTCGGTCGGAGCCATTCTTACCGCATCATAATCTCCTGTTTGGAATAATTTCCAACCGACCCATTTTGATGGAGTCGGTCGGAAATTATACCAAACAGAAGTTCCGAATGGTTTACGACGGGCTCAGAGAGCCCCGGCCGCCATTTGGAAGGCCTTCAGCAGTCCCTCGGCCGGCTCTTTCCGGCCGAGGGATTACGATGGCAGTTTCCCACTGCCTTTCTGTGCCGGCCTTTCCGACACAGAAAGGCATTGGGAAACTGTCTTTGGGGGCCACCAGCAGGGCCCCCATGGGTGCAAGGCCGCCGAATGGTGGCCTAGGGGGCACCTATGGTGCCCCCCTGTAGATCCCTGCACCCGGTGGCAGGCACCTTGAGATGACTGCCATGGGGTGCAGGGATGAACTGCACCCCTGCTCTTTGCTATGAGAGCATGCATTCCGTTTGGAATGCATGCTCCCATAGCAAAGTACAAGACAGGGTTCGGTCGCATCCTAAAAGCTGGGCTGGAACTGACGACAGTAGGTCGTTAGGTTCCATTTACAGAGCGATGTCGGTCGGACTCCGGTCCGTCCGACATCGCAATCGGGCCCTATGTGTTAAATGTTTTTTGGATCCTGATAATGACATTAGCAATTTTCCACTGTGTATTATATAAACAATACACTGCTAGAATTGTCCTAATTCAATTATTGAAGTAAATGAACTTTTCAGTTCTGTTGATCATGTAATTAAGTGTCTTGGTCATGATTGAATAAGATAATTAATGACTATCACTCGAGGTATGTATATTATTTTGTATTGCTGGTCTAACCTCATCTGTTTTTAAGGACTCAACCCCTGTGGCCTGTGGTACCCTGACATTTGAAGGCATTTTCGGGTGAAAGTAATTTTAATTTCTGGTGGTATATTTTATCACTGTTAGCATTTCTTTAGCTGCAATATGAAAAGAAATATGCTTTGGGCTGGCTGCAGTTTTACCACTGGCGGTAATCACTCCAACAGAATTTACCGAGCATTTATTCTATTTAACGAGAGTCATTACCATCAATTGATAATCGCAAGATAGTGGTTAATAATTTACTGCTCACTTCGATTTTTAGTGATTAAGGGCTTTGATGTTCACAATCTCGCAATTTTTATTGAACATCTAGCTTTTGTGGTATTTTCGGGAAAACAAGACCTCTGTTTATTTTGATAAGGAAAGCTTTTTTAAAGCTTTTAACTTCTATTGTAACCGAAAGAAATAAATCTTATTTTATTTGGACAAGGTGCTTTAATTTACCAGCATGCAAAGATCAGGAAAAGACTGACATTAGCTTTTGTACAGGAAAATTCCTTTTCTTATTGCTACATTGCAGGCACATTCTTCATTACTTTCTGTAAATGTACCTTCTGCAGGGTGTCACTATAAATCGTTGAATTTAATTGACTGCTTTCAGACAAAATACGTTTTGAAAAAGCTTTAACAAGTTTTTGAAAAAGCATTAACAAGGCTAATATTCGAAAAAGGCAGCCGGGTTAAAGAGGATTGCACTGCCAGGACTAGTCACAGCGGTAATAGGATATTGCCCACCTCAGATGGTCAGCTGCCACATGACCACAAAGTTCAACATTAATTCAAAAGGGTATGAGAGGCAATATATATACAAAGTAAAACATAAAGTATGTACAGAAAGCAAAAAAGGGAATTCCACGTTGTTGTTTATGATCTTAAGGTGTCTTTATTCAAGATGCACTCGGTTTTCATAAGTAGACAGCCAACGCGTTTCGCCCAGACATGGGCTTCTTCAGGGCGATAGCATAAAGTAGTCAGTCGCTGGAGGACGTGACGGCGCTGGATACTGCTCGTACACGGAGCTCCTTTTTCTCAAATACTCTTTGACTCTACTACGGATCAGCTCAACAGAGGCGGATACTTGTGTCCTCTCAACTATTGGACTACCTCTGCTTCGAACTTGAGAGATCAATTCCTCTTACATCAGTTGTCCCGACACGGACTTGATTAGAATTCGGACAAGAACTTTACCCCCTGGCGAACTGACTACTTTATGCTATCGCCCTGAAGAAGCCCATGTCTGGGGGAAACGCGTTGGCTGTCTACTTATGAAAACCCAGTGCATCTTGAATAAAGACACCTTAAGATCATAAACAACAATGTGGAATTCCCTTTTTTTGCTTTCTGTACATACTTTATGTTTTACTTTGTATATATATTGCCTCTCATACCCTTTTGAATTAGCATTAACAAGGCCTTTTATATTTTATACCTACCTAAGCCTTACTCCTTACACTAATAACTCTCAATGATCCAAAATTAGAGAAGTAATTGTTGCCTTTTAATTGGCCTGTGAGGACTTTGAAATTCTGAACTACAAGTTGGGCCCTGTGACACTCCTGGGCAGTGGCATGCAAAGGTTTCATATGTAGGGCACTGTATGATTTTCTTCAGAAATGTGAAGCTGTAGCTCTCACAGCCAAAAAATACTACTTATGTGGTGGGTCATTTAGGGTTTGGCAGTACAGGAGAACTCCTGTAAATCGGATATTCTGCTGTCCTGCAAAACCAGCAGTTCCCCCATACTATTTCGAGGTATGGGAACCCCCATATTTCTACCAATGAGGGCTCCACCAGCTCTGAAGGCCAAAACCCTTAACTAGCAATCTGTCCACCAGATGAATGCCGGGTCCCAGTGACAGTCGCCCGTACTCATTCATAGTGGAGTGACAGTCAATGTTTTTTCCTTCCAGGGACTGTCATGCAAGGCATGGTGGCTACCAGAGAGAAGCAGATAATGTGCAGAGGAAAAAATCCCTCTGTCTCTGGACAATTTATTGTTTTGCTTTTTCAGAATAAGCCAAAACTTTAGGACCTTGTATTGAAAAAGCAAAATTGAATGATGAGCAGGTAAAAAAAATGGCACCTACTTGACATTCAATGGTGATGAGAGTGCATCTGCTGCACTTACAGTTGCACTTTCATCCCAGAGATCCTCTGTAAGTAGGCTGGGCAGTCTTCTATCAAGCTGGCACCATGTCCTCTGCTGACCTGGCAGGCTGATGGACCATCCACCAGTGTCTGAATGACCATCATAGGCTGCTCAATATTTTTATTTGTAGCAAATCGTCAAATACTGTAGATTTGTTGTTATGATGAGAAGATTCTTTGGTTTCCAGTGACCACTCATAATTAGTAATGAGACTTTCTCATGAAAGTGCCTTATAAAACAATGCTAACAGTGTTTCTTGGTAAACTTTGTGCACATTTTGCTCTCAAAAATAAATATTAAAAGAATGGAAGTGTTTCTGGCTTCAAGATATTGAATAGGTAACAATCAATTTAAACTCAACCCGAGTCTGGCCTATATATCCCTCTTTAGCCATTCTTTGCCCTGTGATCTTCAGCCGACCCATATCCGAGAGTCATGAAGACAGGCCTTTATTTCATAGATATGCATGTACGCAAAAAATTTATAGTACAAGGATCTAGTCTATGTCTTTAAAATAATCTTTGGAAATCATATGTTCTAGAAACACATTGACACAAATACTACATTTGAGAATTTGCCCTTTGCATTACTCGTTATTTTTGTTCATTATTTTGTTATAAATCATTGCCACCTTTAGCTAATCTTTTCCAAACAATTGTCTATGAAGTGATTAAAAAAACAGTACACTGAATCGAGTTTCACTAAAAGAGGTTTTTCAAAAGACGTTCTGATAAAATTATTTTTGACCAACTTTTAACCAAATCACCTACAGTCATATGGTTATAAACATTGGCAATACTAGTACACTTACTTGCTCGTTGGATGAATGTTCACAGAAATATGCACTGAAATATGTGTGTGTATGTGTGCGTGCTTTTGTGTACATTTCTTGTTTTAGGATTATGCAAACAAACAAGAAAACAAGCTGTCACGTGTAAGAAAATGTCCATAAGTGAAGGGAAAACTTACCAGTTTCACCTCTTCTACCCCTTTTTCCTCGTTTTCCTGGTGAGCCTGAAAAACACATACAGATATCCAGTTAGCTTCAGAATTGTAATGCATTCAATTGTTCAATTACATTTCTTGACCCATCTTGACATGCGGCATCTTGTTGCCACCAATTACGAGCAAACCAGTCAAGGGCCCTTTCACCTCAATGTCACTAGTTCACTACCAATAAAGAGGTAAACACTGTACAACTCAATATGCTGCTATGGGCCCGATCTGTTTCCTATGAAACCAAGCTGTAATAATTGGAAAAAAGTCTTACATACACTGTTGACAAGTGTGCTTGGAGACATATTTTAGCTTTCGTCTGCCAAGAGGCCCTTACAGCATTGATGGATCACAGTTTATGTTTCTTTTGTGGCTGCTGTCTTAATTCGCTGAGGAACATATTTCTCGTGGATACAGAGACCTCTCATTTAATTGGCAGAAAGAGGCAGCTTTTTTCAAAGATGGCACCCACTCCTGCATATGTAATTGTATTTTATATAGTGCTTACTGTCCGTGACGAGATGTTGAGGGACCTTCTCAAGTCACCACTTGTTTGGTGATGAGGGCGATCCAGAGCCATTGTTCAAAACCTGACCACCCCAAGCTCTTGAACAAAGCCTTGGTGATCACTTCCATGTCACACAGTGCTGATAAGTTGAGGCAAATGGAGCTGATGCCAGGGTAGGTAAGATCAAACGTGGTCACCATCTTGCAGTGGTGCCATAGCCAAATAAATGCAATAAACACAATATAAGTCACTTGGCAAAGTACATAAAAAGGTCAATTTAAAAATGTGAAGTTAAGCCAATGCATTTCATAACACAGTTTTGAATGTTTTTTCAGCTAACCTTATGAACAAATTGTTGAGCTTGATTTTGTGTAGTAAAATGTTTGCTTTATTTAAATGCTTTTATCCACACAAAACAATACAGATTCTTTACAGAATAGGAGTCTCTACTCCTTCAAAAAAATAGAGCTTCCATCCAGCCACGGTCCATGCAGGTAACAGTGGTGGGGCGGTGGGGCCGCGTAAGGGAGGATTTCAAGGGACGATGCAGAGGGAAAATTAAATAAATAATTAATTTTCCCTCAGCATCGTACGTCGAAATCCCTCCTTAACGGCCCCACCGCCTCACCACTGTTACCTGCACAGACCGCGGCTGCTTCCGTCATGTACAAAAGATTAAGGAAAACATAATGGAAGTGTGTGAGTGTCACAGGATAAAGAATTTGTGCCAGGTTGATAATTAATGCAGTATTAGTCTAGACATCCAGGAATAGCTGCTACACTCAATGGCAGGCGTGATACACCACCTTGAGCTGCCCTATTTGATCTAACAAAGGTCAAAGTAGTTCCTGGATGTATGGAATGTCATAGGGAAAAGATAGCTGACCTCTTATGCATTTGCCGTGAGAGGCCATTAGCGCACCTTCGGTAGCATAATACGACCCCTTGAAGTGCTTCAGTAATAGGCATGACTATGTGCCCTCTATGAGAAGAGACTTCAGGAATTAAAGGATTCAATGATCTGCCCAGCATGAGGTGCACAATGCAAACATATATGAGGATGCTATAGTGACCTAAAATATTTCACCTCCATTTGGTCCTTCAAGAATCTTTACAAATGCACCCCTTTCATCTCTGGAACGTCCACCAACACTGCAGCCCCCACAGACGGTGTATCATAGACTAGGTCGACCATGATCATTTCAGGGACATCTGTGCAGCCGATGCATTGCCTTGTTAGGTATCACTGCCCACTGTCCCTCAAACTGCATTTCAAAGCAAACGGAAAAATGTCTGTATATCATATTGTGTAATTCTTTTCCAGCATTTGTGTGTGAGAAACCAACCAAATAAATATATTTGAAAGTTAATAGATAATTCCACTGGTTCTTCTCCAGTGTTTTGTATCATGTACTCAGTGATATTTAGCCGTGTCCGTCTGTGCTCATTAACGTACATTGACCCTTTACTCTGATGGCCACAAAAGTCGCTGTGGTCTTTCTAGGATACTTTTCTGCTGGTCATACACTCAGACCTTTGACTCAAAACACAACATCCCTTCAATCTACATTTATTTGTATTTATTCATTCAAGATCCTGTTTGAATTGCATGAATCTGAGGATATATCTACCGTATGCGGCCCAAGCACGATTGTCACCACTTTTTTTGCCAACCAGTTGTCAGGCAGTGGCACCAATTAAAAGATTCATTTATTTTGCAGGCACTTTTACAGATAGCATCTAGATACCATATTCACATGATATTTAACTCTACCAAGGTGCGCAGAGCTATCACTGCTTGAACGTCCTGCAATCTCAACGCTAACATTTTGCAGGTACCACACAAAGGAATACCACAGGGAAGAGGTGTGGCACCGCGGCCAGGGCGACTGATGCTGGAATCTGGGGCTCACGGTTCGATCCCCAGCACCGGTGGCAGGTCAGCCCAGCACCATGTGACTCTGGGCAATAGCTTGCTTAATCTTCCCGACGGCCCCCAGCGCCGGGATGCCTTCGGGTAGCTGTTTGCGCTTTACAAATACTGGATTTACATTTACATTTTACAGATCTCTATAGAAAGCTATAAAATACCCCATCTCTGATATTTCATACAGCGGTGTGAGCCAGCAATCTGTTCTAAATCTACAGGGAGATCCCAGCTCCTGGCTCCTTGATGAAATCACTGTGCACTACCTAGTTATCTTGGACAGATCGCCTTGCATTTTTTCAGAACAAAAATTGCAAACATTTGAAATGGCATCTATTTGAATATCTAGACGTCCACTTACACCCTGCCCCTATATTTTACTCATCAAATCAGGCCTCTTTAGTTTTGTTCAACCCACTTAGCCTAAACTAAGCCTTGGAGATTGAACACAAGTTAAAAGTCTCATTCAGGAATGCCAATTGTAACCTGTCAGTGGTATTCGTCACAGACACCTTTGTCATGCTAGAAAATACAGTTCCTGAATCCCTCTTTCCAAATGGACCCTTCCTCAATCTTTTAAGCATGTATGCATAATCCACCTCCTACGGAAACCAAAAGCTGACGATAATTGGCTCTCCATCTACCACCCAATTCCAACTTTGTTTAAAACACTAAGATACTGATGAGACGAAATAGGTTGAAGCCTACAACATCTTCCACAATCGCTTTTTGGGTTTTCGACTTCCCAGAAGAGCAGCAACTGCCAAGGATACAATCGACCATGAGATCTGAAATAAATGCATACAGAAATGGATCAGGGTGTAGGGATTGGTAATTTAATTTGCCCTCCTCCTCAGCTACTACGAGCTGGTCTGAATACGGGCTACCTTATCCTTTATTAATATGATCACATACAGGTTATCTTGGGAACCTATTATCCCCAGTTCCTCTTTAAGATAGACTTGAGGCCCTAGTGCAGGTAAGTTTGCAACATTATGTCCATATCTAGATACCTCCAGAAAACACCAAACAGTGTACATAACTACAAATATTGATTATACCTGAGATACAGGATAAAATATTTGATTTCCAAAAACACATTTTGTTTTAAATCAAGTGAAATTAGATAGGTCTGGAAACAAATGAAACAGAAGTTTTAAGTGCTGCACAATAGTAGATCTATTCCTTCCAGGTGCCCAGGCTTCCGTGACGTCGCCCTAATCCAGTTAAGCACAGTAAAGAATCTGGATAGAAAGCTCAGCTCAGACCTCTACTTCGCCCAATTGGTTCAAAGTTCACATCAAGGACTCAACTCTCAACTCAATGTGCTTAGGAATGTTCTCAGGTTTCTTCAGTGAACTTATGAGCAGCAACTCATGGGAGCAACAATACTGCTGTGTTTGACTATTGCAACAAATCCACATGGACCTGCTCAAAACAGAGCTTCAAGATCATCAGAGAATCCAAACCCAGGTCTCTAGATTTCCCCTGAAGTGATGGAAATGAATAACAACTTCACGAGCTAAAATCGCTAGACTGACTCCAAGCAGAACAGTAAATTACGTTTAGCTTCCTATGCATTACTACTGTCCGGGCGAAAAGTGCATTCACATAGTGATAATTTAATACATTCCTACTACTATTGTCAGGTTGAGGGAAACCAGAACATAATGCCAAACCAGACTGAAACATTGAAGGTATTGAGGCAAAAACCAGATTTGCAATATTTAGATCTCTCTCTCAACCCCAGCTTGATACCTCTTGATCCCGCCACTTTTCAAAAACATTCTGAAGGTGACACTTTTCAAGAAATCATTTGCTCCCTTACCAACTAGATCAGGACCACTGCATCCTTTACTGAGGAAATAGGCACCACGAACTATAGGTGTAACATCTTGATTTCTAATTGGAGGATCATTGACTTATCACACTTCAACACAGCAAGTCACCAGAGAGCCGATATTCAATCCGTCGAACATTCATCTGGTGTACAAGAGCTCTATATGGACCACGAGACGACAAGGGGCATTGAGTTAAAAGTATTACTGTTCATCGAGTAATCAGCAAATAATCAAGTGTCCATACATGGTCCTTCTCATGAATATTCATGGATTCTAACATGTCCTCCTGAAAAAGCACCACTTTTGCTGACAACCAAATAAAGTAAAAGTCTTCATTCTCAGCATCAGCACAGAGACCACTGTTGTATTCAGTTAATCAGAAATTATTGTTCAAGTTTTCAAAAGAACATTAGCCCTCATTATGAGTGGGTCGCCCTGGTTGCGATAATTGTAGCATCTGTTAAAACAGGCTTGTCCCAGGATCCAAATTTTAACAGTGTGATAATAACTGCTTATCAAGCCTCCTGTAAAATGGTGCACAACAGGTAGATTTAGGTGCTAACTATAGCACAATCCCCCAAACTTGGTATATTACAGGCCGGGACTAGATAAAATTTCTTTCTGAGCCTGAAATATGGAGTGTCATTCTTACCCAATGTTTTAATGCCATCTTAAAGGGTGATGAGGTACCGGATTCCTGGCAGGGAGCGGAGGTAGAACCAGTATTTGAGAAAAGTGACAAAAACGAACCAGTTAATTATAGGCCAATTAGCCTGACTCATACTTCACAGAAGTTATTTTGCAGACATCTGTTGTTGAGACTACAGGATTGGTTAAGTGAGGGACAGATCTTATCACCCCTACAGGCTGGGTTTAGGGAGAACACGAGCACTCTTGACCAATTATTTCGGTTTTTAATCATAGTATGGAAATATGTGGTCATCCAAAAAGAACATATATGTAGTGTTCATGGACCTATGCGCTGCATTTGATCTTATTCCCAGAGATAAAATGAAAGCATTTTTGGGGTTCCGAAGTACTTATTAGACACTATAATTAGGCTCCACATGGATAACTATGCCAAGATTAGATGGGGAAGTAAGGGCAAACTAACAGAACGACATGTGAAGGTGAGTAGAAGGGTGTGGAAAGGATGCGTTTTGGCTCCAACTCTGTTCACCCTTTACATTAACAGCCTGATTGAGACCCCAGTTGACTGTAATGGTGACCCCCTAAGATTGCTGGCCACCCAGTTGCATCCTTGTTATTCGCTGACGAAACGTTACTTGTTTCCAAGACCGCAATGAGATTACAGAATCTTTTGGATCAATTTGTGTTATCATGTGGGAACTTTGGATAGGAAGTGAATGTTACCAAGATCAAATTTATGGCATTTAATCCACAGAAGTCATTTAAAGGCAAGGTCAATTTGGGCAATGCCCTTTTAGGACAAGTAAAGCAACTTGATTATTTAGGGGTTATGTATACAGGCACACTAACCTGGGGTCCACAAATCTTAAAGAGTCAGTTGTCACTTCAACTCATAAGCTTAGCCCTAGTGAAAAAATAGAAGTCATCTAAATTCAGGCCAGTCTCTCCAGCTATTGAGATCTATTGGGTCAAAGGTATTGGAGTTGCGCTGTATGGCGCAGAAATTTGGGGATTTACCAATGTAGGGGTTATCAAAAAAACAGAGAATATTTTTATGAGATTGGTCCTTGGGCAACCTAGGAATGCACCACTAATCCCAATTCGCTTGGACCTTGGTCTCAAAAATATAGTGCATGTGGTAGCATTTAGACTGCTAGCCCATTGGATCCTAGTTTGGTCTAATAACTCACAGCTCCTCCTAAGGCAATCCTTTTCTGTGGTGCTTGCACCCGATACTAAAGGGAATATACCTTTGTTCAAATATGTTAAACAATGGCTATTCAGACTGGGCTTTAGTAACCTTAGGTCTAACCCTGGCCGTATGCAAAGAAATACGTTGAAGTACCTCAAATCGAGATCCTGGCTTTATATTAATGGACTCTGGTTGAATCACAGTATGGTTGGGGAGATAACAGGGAGGTTCTTGGATTTTAAAGACCAAATGCACTGTGAGGAATTTCTGAACCGAATTGAACCTCCTCAAGGAAAGTCTTTGTATCTGAAATTCAGATATTGTATATTGCCAGTAAGTGGTTTTTGCAGTATATGGAATGGGCACAACATTTCCCCAAAATGTCCATTGTGTGAGGCTAGCTGTGAAACAGAAGAACACTTTTTATATTTTTGCCCTAGATACACTGCTAATAGGAGAACTTGGCTTATCCCAATTTGTCATATACTTTCCATGAGACACTTGAGGACTGCCATTAGAATCCTAAGAATTGACTGTACAGAATGGCTAATCTTTGCACTATCCAAATACCTGCCACATGCCTGGCACTTAAGATGTAAGAACCTGTAGTTTAGTGCCATGATCTGCAATTCATACCTGTTGGCAATGATTTGTACTTAGTTTTTGCACTTGCACTTTAGGAATCGTATGCATATATGCATTTTAATCCTGTCCCATGACTTGTATTATTGATTTGGCCAATGCGCTGTACTCAAATTTTGTACTTGCACTCTAGAAATCTTTTGCATTATGTATTTTAGTCCAGTTCCATGAATTGTAATATTGATCATCTAAATCATGGATGTTATGCTATTTTAAATAGCATAACAGGAAGAATTAATGCTACAACTATTTTGCTGGCAAGATGGAATTAAGTACTGTTAATTAATGAGGGGTTAGTACTACGGGTGTCTTTTGACATAAGAGCATTTTTTAGTTGCTATTTAATGATTCTGCATATGAACCATTGCACCTAGGTCTGAATGCTCTTAATTATTTTGAACTGGAACTTTGCTGGTTACAGCAATGACTTTGAATAGATTTTATTACATGTTTTTATTGTATTTATTTGTGCTTTTATGGTTTTTGTAAAAAAACGAATAAAAATACGACTACTACTACAAGCATTTTCCCTTTATAAATTTCAGTAGGCTTGTGTTGTCGAAGTGTACCTAGGGAAAATTGTGGGGTGCAGAGTGTGCCACAAAACTCAGAATTCCAGTATATGCAGTACCTAGAGTTACAATGAGGGCCATTGCATCTATTTACTTAAAAGGTTTTGAGATAGGAACACCCCTTCACTGACACAGGCACCAATTTCTACATTTCAACAGAACCAGTTCTAACGGCAGAATAGGTCAAAATGAATAACTTTTTATCACAGGGCTATGAGATTGTACTACTGTATATCGGCACCAACAATATCATGGCATACTAATGTCGAGGACAGAATCTTGGGGGACAAAATATTGAAAGGTAAGTGCTTAGATAAGTACAGAGTTAGTATTCCTAACTCCACATCTACATTTCTTGAATTTATATACGTACTGCATAGGTACATAAATCTGGAGGTAGGTATAGAAAATCTAGACTTGCTTACCGGTCAATATTTTATTTTTGATATTCTTTCTTCCATATTCTGTGCCTTCGATATTGGTGATTCAATATTCAGGGCGCACACTGACGATAAGCATTGACAGTGGGCAGAAGATAATGCTTTTCAAAAAGTTTGAAAAAAAATGATATATATATATATATATATAAGTGTGAGCAAGGCGGTTCATCCGTCGAAACGCGTCAAGGCCTCTTAGTGCAATAAATTCTGGTGTTCAATCATCCACGGTGTCGGCGCCTGCTTCTTTGCCTAGGAGCGGGATTGGTTTTGATTATATAGATATATATATATACACATATATTTTATTTTATTTTTTTTCAAACTTTCTGAAAAACATCCCTACTTTATCTTCTGCCCACTGTCAATCCTCATCTTCAGTGTGCCCCCTGAATATTGAATCAACAATACATATATATATTTTGTAATACACATTTGAACCATCAGAGCCGCATGTTCAGTGTGAAAATCCCACAACCCCCTTTTAGTGGCCCCTTTTCCACCCCACCATTAGATGCAATATTTGTCTGTGCTTTAAATGCCACTCACACGTCCTGGTATAAAACACGTGCTCGGATCCCCCGGGAGCTGCTGTTTAAGAAATGATTAATGACATCAAGTCATACAGAAGACAGCGAGGAGTGAGGGTCTGCTGTTCCTGTGCGGTGCAGCTGCCAACATCACTGCTGCCTTATAATACATTTCCGAAAATGACAGCGAACCTGTCTTGAAAGGGTTGTGATTTCCCACAGACGCCAAATGGAAGAGATCTTTAAAAGCGCGGCCACATGTGCGCAGACCTCAAAGGCTGCCAAATTGGGATCATTCCAGATTTCCCAAAGACCGTTCTGTTCCTGTTTAATGGCGAGAAGTCTGTGAGAGCTACCGTAGGTGACAGGTTTGGCTTCTAATGAGGAGTAGAGGCGCGCGTTTATGGATGTGAGGTGCTGTCCCTACACCCAGCTGCAGTGTCGAATTATTCTAAGTTGAGCAGCAGAATTTGGTCAACTCCACCAAACATCACGAAAGAAGTACTAGTAAAAACACATGAAAGGAAACAGTATTTCAGAGAGTGCACCGCAAGAAAAAAGAAAGAAAGAAGGTGCACCTGCCATACCAACATTTAAATTTGGTGGAGCTGCTAACACTCAAGTCAATGACCTAGGGGGCTCTACCGGCCATTAAAGGCCCGCTCCAGTTCAGCTCGGGCCTTTAACAAGGGAGCAGGCCTTTAATGGCCGGTAGAGCCTGCTACGAAGGGCTCAAAGGCTATTACAACATTCCACACCTAGAGGGCAGAATGTTCTAATTAGTAAAAACAAAGGCCTCTCTGGGCCCAAGGGGGTTTAAATTCCCTCGGACCTCGAAAGGCCTTTGTTCACAGCAACGTCTGTGAAATTAAAAAAAACATTGGAATGTTGCTCTCCGGGCTTCTACCAGCTATTTGAAGCCCGGAGCATTCCACTGTCTTCAATGGAGTGCTCAACATTCCAATGTTCTAATATATCCTAATTTCCTGCACACTGGTGCAGCATGTTTGTGACACGCAAAAGCGTGCCACTTTTAACCTTAAGGTACTCTAAAACTAGCATGTGGAGAGGTGCATGATTAGGTAACCCTGGTGTTTGGAGGTATGAGGTACAATCATGAATTACTTCATTCTTGCATGTGCTCCTAACTGTCCTCACAAGATGATGTGCCACTAGTCTGTGAGAGATCACCTACATAATGAGGGTGGCTGGTGCACATCCTATCAGAAAGTGGACCAAACAGGAAGTGCACCACAAGGCATTTATAATAAGTGAATATTAGGAGCTGGGGCAAAGCGTGAAATATGCACCTATCCCACATCTAACCATAATCTATGCTATATATTAGGTGATAGGCTCTCCAAGTGGCTTCTCTTCCTGGTGATGTGGCTGATGTCTGACAGTGTAAACCTCACAGGACCACAACTAATTGAGGAAGCTGAGAAGAAGCCAAATAACAGAATGTGTGTGACATTCAGTGAGGTCACATCACCAATGATACAGCGTAATGCACGTTAATAAAATATTGCCACACGCGAAGAGTGCCGTAATACAAAATGTCCCCTCCATAATTTGATTAGGGCCCCTAAAGTTCCACTTTGGCTGGCCAGCTCCCACGTATACCAAGGACCAAGGGTCGTCGGGCCTACTGCTCTGCGTTACATCTGTGATAATAAAGCAAATCCTTCACCCCAAGTAAATAGTAGAGCTTTCCGTTGCCAAGTGCTTGCCAGATCAAATGTTCGGGTCCGCTCAGATCAAATGTTTTATTGCAATGTGAATAAGCTACAGTCTCAGGCATTGCTTAATATGAGCCAGTGGTTCCAGTTGGAGCCCATTGACACTCATTTCTGTGGAACAGGACGTATTTTTCATCATCAGACTTACGCCCAGAAAAAGAAAGAGAAAGCCAGACAAGCATTGGCAAAGCCAATAGGTCTTGCATATTTGAGAGCTATTGGATTTGCCAATGTATTTTTGCCATGTTAAATAGCTGTGTGGATACTGTTCAGCATGACTAAAAGTTAGTGGCATGACGGAGCGTATATTGGCATAGAGGAGAGTGGAGAACAGTGGCATAGAGTGGCATAGATTGGTGTGGAGTGGAGTGACATGTAGTGGCGTAGAATGGAATGTAGTGGCGTAAAGTAGAGTAGAGTGGAGTGGCTTAAAGTAGAGGGAAGTGGTTTATCTTAGAGTGAGATAGAGTAGAGTGGAGTGGTGTAGAGTGGAGTGGTATAGATTGGAGTGGCGTAGAGTGGAGTGACGTAGAGTAGAGTGGAGTGGTGTGGCATAAATGGAGTGGCGTGGAGTGACATAGAGTGGAGTAGCATAGATTGTCATACAGTGGAGTGGCATAGAGTAGAGTAAAGTGGTGTAGAATAGAGTGGAGTGATGGAGAGTAGAGAGAGTGGAGTGGAGTGGCACAGAGTGGAGTGGTGTAGAGTGGAGTGGAGTAGCATAGAGTAGAGTGAAGTGAAGTGACTTATGGCAGAGTGGTGTAGAGTAGAGTGTAGTGGCGTGGCGTAGAGTGGAGTGGCGTACAGTGGAGTGACGTAGAGCGGAGTGGTGTAAAGTGGCATAAAGTAGAGTGGCGCAGAGTAGAGTGGAGTGGTGTAGAATGGAGTAAAGTGGAGTGGCATAGAGAGGAGTGACATAGAGTGAAGTGACGCAGAGTGGAGTGGGATAGATTGGCTGAGAGTGCAGTGACGCAAAGTGGAGTGGCATAGATTGCCCGAGAGTGGAGTGACATAGAGTGGAGTGGAGTGGCATAGATTGGTCGAGAGTGGAGTGGCGTAGAGTGGAGTATAGTGGCATACAACATAGTGGAGTAGCATAGAGTTGAGTGGCTAAGTGGAGTAGTACAGTTGTGGGTGTAAGTAACTAAATTGTTGATAAAGACGGCAAATAAGGTAAAAGCAACACAAATAAGAAGCCATATGCTGAGGGCCACTGGATTATGGCATACGGAGTAGGCAAGATCTGAAAAGAGAAAATCAGAAGGATGAAAAGACAATAAAAGAGAGAAAACAGGGATGAAAAAGTACCTGCAAGAGTGAAATAAAGAGGCAGGGAGTGTATGGTGGTGGATGTATATGAATCAAGCATTTGGCAATCCCGGCATTCGGCAGCAGTGAAGGCAAACTTCTGAGATGCATTTTGGGTCCCAACAATTATTCCTTTAATATGAAGCACTTGTCTCAAGGAATTTTTACTGTCTACAAATACTTGAGTTATGTTGACAGCACAATATTTCACCATCTGAATAATCTTCTTAATGTACAGGTGACAAACTGAGAAATAGTATCGAAAGTGAATTGTCTATGATCAGACAGAGTAGACACAATTTTATGAAAAAGGAAAAGTTTGTTTTGCGCTTAGCACGAATTCCCAAACACGGAAGGAAATGGTAGTGTGCAAAAAGAAAGCCTGTCCTTTTACTTGGAGTGCATGACGGCGATGGAATGTGGAGCAATACATAGCACCCTTGTTAAACAAATAAAATCTTGACCACAGTCCCGAAGTCGAGTTTCTTGTGTTAATGAAACATTAATGTTCACTTCCAGCTAGACCACAAAGAGCCACTAGAGGGAGGGAAGAGTTCAGCGGCTGTGAGGGGAGCCTGCTACTGAACTTGGGTCATTACAGTGACATGAATTGGTACTGAAAACCTGCTGCTGTGCTGAACATCTTCTGGGTGATAACTGAGAAGGAATAAAAACAAACCAGGAGCTTTCAGAACGAGAGTTATTAAATATGCTCAAGCTGAAGGCGGAGTCTAAAGGAGCAACAGAAAATACACGACATTACTGAACCAGCTGAAACAAAACACTGGGGGGCAGATTTACGAGTTCTGGCGCATCACTGCAAATCAGCAGGGATGCGCCAGAACAGATGCGACACGCAATTCCCTCCCTGCGCCACCACAAATGCGTCGCATTTACAATGCGGCGCACCGTGGCGCAAGGATAGGGCGATGCGTGCCGCATCCTGTGGCGTAGGGCGGCGCATTGCTGGAGTCGTGTCGCAAGCGCGACGCGACTCCAGCAATGCTCAGGGGCGCCCTATGCCTAACATGCTGCGTCACTCCTTACGCCTGCTTCAAGCAGGCGCAGGGTATTGACGCATCATGGGACGTAAAGTGACTCAGTGAAATCTTGTAGATTTCACTGCGTCACTTTTACGAGGCGTTCCTGCGACGGAACGCCCACCCTGCGCCGAACGCCCACAAGAAACCTAACGCAGGTTTCATGTGGCGCAGGGCTTTACAATGTGACGCATCTCCCTAGATGCGTCACGTTGTAAATAAGGCGCAACGTGGCGCGTGGTTTGCACCGCCGCTGCGTCACAGAAGTGACGCAACGGCGGCGTAAATGTGGCGCATGGAGCTTGTAAATCTGCCCCTGGGGGCGGTATCACAAAGTGAGCACCAGAAGCGCTAACTGAAGACAGGTTTCTGCAGCGGTTTTGGGCTGACTGGTGTCTTAAATTGTTGTAGAGTTGGAGCAGCTTTTATTTCACCACATTAGACAGTGGCATATGGATATTTGTGACTGGTACTTCCGGATCGGGAAAGTGCTGCTTTTGGCTGGAAATGTAGCAGCATTTGTTGTCATCTCTAAAGCAATCAACAGAACACAACACAATAACAAAAGTCAACATAACTAAAAAAAACATAACAGGCACAAAACAGCAGAACAAACCATGGAAACCACATTACAACCTAACAACAATGCAATGCAATAATACAGCACAAAAAGTCAAAAGAATAAAAAAACAACATAATACAACACCACTGCAACAAAATGTAACACAAAAAGTATGCACAAAATTCCTTGTCACACACTACTACTTCTAGAAATCCACTTTCATAATATGGTGGTAAACAGTGTTACACCAATGCCTTTACCACCAAGGGCGTCAGTCAAAAATGTTTTAAGATTTGTCCCTCAGAGATGAAAGCTGAAAACAACAAACACGCATGTTGTCATTGGTGTTTCTTTTTGTCAGCATAAAGTAGAATAATCTGTCATAAAATGTACATAGTAATATTTTTCATGTGGCATGCATGGTTGAATTTTAAGCTATATTATAAAGAAAAATGATCTCACATTCCTAAGGTGTCCTACAAAAATAACGTCCACTTGGGTAAAGATTTTCTATCATTAACTTCAATGGGGTGCTATTTTTGTAGTGGATATTTGGTGACAATATTTATGTCAGGCAATATTCTGACAACTATATTCTGGTATCACACCACACCACACCAGAAGTGAGAGTTGGTTAGGTGTTCCAGCAGGCTAAAAGCAACAACAACAAAAAACTCAGGCAGGTATGAGAAACATTTTGTCATCATTAAAAAGTGGGAGAGAGAAACAAAGACAATTCTAAATCCCAGAGCCCAAAAAAACGAAAACAAATATTTTTGCACCAAAGTAAATAGAAGTGCGGTTGGTACATTTCAGTAAAACAAGTAATTTATTGTGGGTTCTTTCTTTTCTGTTGCTCAATAGAAAATATATACTTGTCATGAAAATGCACTGCCTTCTCATGCTTGGGTACTAGTATAAGAACAGGCACTCGTGCAAACCGCCTTGCGTAAAATCTGAAAATCAAGAACAAAAATTGACTGCCTCCCCTCAAGTAGTAATTAAAAACACAAAATGGAGGCAGAGCCTTCAAAATTCAAATAACACAGTTTATTGTCAAATAAACCTTATAAAAACATACTTGTTAATATATAAAGTTTATTTCTGCTCTGCCTAGCCACTTTAGCTAATGGATAAAGGTGGTTGAAATCTGTGGTGTCTCATTAAGCTTTCTTGCTAATGACCTTATGCCTACCTGGGGAATATGGAGGGGGTGGGGGGTAGTGAAGTATAGGAGCCTGATTTAAAATTTGGCGGATGGGTTACTCTGTCACAAATGAGACGGATATCCAGTCCACCATATTACAAGTGCATTATAGCCAATGGCCCTTGTAATACTGCAGACGGGATATCCGTCATGTTTGTGACGGAGTATTCCATCTGTCAAACTCTAAATCAGGCCGTAAATGTCCTACCATTAAAGTGTAGGTGGATAAAGAACCTCTGAAGGATGGGATGTACGTATTGTGGCTGGACCGGTATACACACAACATAAGAAAAAGGTTTACTCTATGGTTCGGAAATAAAACAGGATCTCCTTGTCCAGTGTAACGACTTTCTATCTTTACATTCATATGCTTTATTGATCATTGCTGCTCTTTGGATGTGCTCCGGACCGAATTCATACAGATTTGCTTTTTGTGAAATTATGCATAATTTACCGTAATTGTTCCCGAACTTTTGTGTCATTACGTAAAAGCAAATTACGCGAATTTCACAAACCCCTACTTTTGTCATAAAGATCTTAAACCACTTCCATCTCAGGGCACTGCTGATTTGAAAGCGTGCCTGGACACAACAGCATTGTGACTGCTATTTCTTTAAAAAGTGGAAGATATCAAGCGTCAGTGTACAATAACGAACTGTAACGAAGAGCGGCATGATACCCATGAATGAAGAGTGCGCACCTACAAACCATCCAGGAGGATGAGGTGATCCCCAAGAATGTGCATTGCTAATCTGTAAACCAGTCATACATTAGCAGCAGCCAGCGGGTGTAGAGAGAGCCTGTTCCAGAGACATAACCCTTGATGTGTCCAAGCATCCTTCAACATTTGTTCATTCCTTTGAATATCTATTGCTTATGTAGGCACAGTGCACACTCACTGGGCCTGACTCCAGGCTACGCATCATCCCCTAGAAATACACTTCCTGCCATGCTACCCCTTAATGCCCCAAGAAAGACCACTGAGCAAAATAGATTCTTTTGCTCCATCTTTTGACATTGTGAGAACAACCAAAATCGATTCTTATTAGCGATGTACTGATGAATTATGATATTTTTAATAAGCTTATTGGAATTAGGAAAATAACTTTTACTATTTAGAACATTGTTGGACAAAGATCAGCACTTCATTGTGACAATGATGGGTATTTGTACAGCTCAGACTTCATCAAACCAATCAACAGTTCATTTCTGTGCATTTGCACTGATGTCATACTCCCCACCTCCACCACAATAATGATGATGAAACCCAGCATTTACACATGCATAGCTAACACAAAGACCCTCTTGATCCCAAGTCATGATACAGAGAGTTTGTGTGCAAATTGTGTTCCTGTTCACCTGCTCCCACACTTTGGAAGCAGTAGCCCCCAAAACTGGATGAAATGGGCAGCTCTTAAGCAAGAAATGTAGAATCTGGCTCATTCCTGTCAAAGCCAAGAAAAGTCCTCCAAAGAGTCATGATGGATGTTCATCAATTCTTGCTTGATGCAGTTACATCTGCCTTAGGTTGCAGCCATTTTGAAAGCTATCAAACATGAGATGTCTGTTTTTAAATCTGACACTGGATTCCGACATGATCTTGTCATATTTACTGAGTTTCAGTCTGAGCTGCAGTCAGACTGCAGCTTGCGTCCATGTCATTAACTAGCAGCAACTGATGTGAAGCTTATGGAGTACATTACAACTGGTCCCAGGCCTGAACTGTACAAGCATCTGAGGAGGGAAATGTTCTTTTCATGGATAAGTAGCACCAACTCTTATAAAGAGCACACGTCCTGGGTGTAGTGGATGGAAGCACATATTTCAGTTTTAATGTCTTTGCGAGGCAGCAATGTTTTTTTTCCATTTTGTTTCCCTGTGCAAAGTATAATTTTGCAATGAGCAAGAATATCTTGTCATACATACTGATGTGCAGTCTGAGCATGGGCAGTGAATTGAGTGAATTATTTAGTAAAATACTGGAACAATGATATATATGCAGCATTTCCACGACTCCTACTATAAAAATTCTTGCACAAAGAAATATTTGATATCAAAGAATTGGGCCCAGCGTCAAAAATGTATTAAATGAATTTTGGGTGAAGGCTCTCAGTTGAACAGCCATGCGGCTAGCGCTCTTAAAGTGACCACAGGCATATTTGGGGCCTGGCTAAATCCTGTTGCTTTCAGTCTTCCCCAGAGTGCTGTGCTACTCTTTTGATGAAGGGGGATATTTATCTTCTGAGTGCATTGAGGGTGCATGTTTGAAGGCACAATCAGACAAGATAACTCATGATGGATCACATTGATGTAAATTGTGCAATTCACATAATGAACAGAATTGAAATAATGGCTGGATCCCAGAGTACTTGGCATCTGGGCATGCTTTTGGTAGGGTATGAGTGTGCCTTCCTTCCAAGAACCACTGGACACATTTAGAATTAATGTATGTTTATGGAGCACATGCAGAATACAAATACATTGCACATTTTGCATTTTCCTGCATAGAGATATCTTTTATTTGATCATCAAAGAGAACCAACTACAAATAGTTCAGGCCAAACACAGCCCTTCTTTGGAGCTATTACGATTATGTCATTTTTTGGGTCTGGCACAGCCATAGCTTGCGTCAGTGGTCAGACAAAATACACCAAGAGGGGCTTTGGATCAGCCCTCTTCAGTCACTGTTTGTTTGGTTCAGGCCCTTTCAGCTACTACTTGAAGAAAATGTCAATAACATTTTGTGACGAGCAGATGCCATTACATTGATGCACTATTGGTGTGAATCTGCCTATGGAGACCTTTTTTAATTTCTTTTGTGCATTAGGGTGATGATTTTCCCCTTCATTAAGACTGTGAGCAATATGTTGGTGTAAGATTACTTTCTCTGTGTTTGTGCGGTCTGCACAGTCAAAGATGGCAGTCAGGTTGTTCTCAGTGCCCCAGCACCAGCGTCTACAACTGCAGACCCTAACTCTCAAGCACCGATGGCCAACACACAATTGCACAGCGCAGTGCATCTGTCTGCACAGTCACCCGGGTCAGGCATCAACAATAGGTTTAAAATAGTAATATTTCAAAGGCTGCGGATACCATCCTAAACTCAATCAAAAGTGCAACCTTGAACAACAAAAATCCAATTTTGTTGTTCCGCTCGAAAGACGCACTCGCTGATCCTGCCAATTTTCTGGCCCAGCAGAACTCTGTGTTCCTTACTTGTCTCACACTTTATCCCTTCAGCTCTGCAAGTTACAATCTGCGCGTGGAAGAGGAAACAAAGAAACAAATGCAGCTAAGGCTTCTCTTAATAACATGCCTGTCCCCGGTAGAAACAATTTGTATGCATTCAATTTCCTTAACTTTTTTTCATTACTGAAAGTTGTCCCCGGCAAGAATTTGTCTCTGATTCAGTTCTACTGGCGGCGAAGCCAACTTCATTAAGGACCTTGTACACAAGACGTTATCCCCTGAGCTCAAGTCGGACGCAGCTGTGAGTGATGTACAACGTTCCCGCTCCTCCGCAGCACAATAAGTAGAAGATTTGTTGTGGCGGGAGGCGCTGTCGATCATCCAATGTTCTCGCTGAGCACTCAGATCATACCACTAGCGCACGGAGGGCGGGGGACACTGTCGTTCCTGTAGCATGACTCGATGGCGTGGCACAAAACTGCTTCACTTCCAATTCACCGGCTCAAGCCAGAGCTGGCTTGGCAATGCTAGCCATTCCCTTCTAGGGAACACATTCCCACATGGTCTATTAGAAATGTCCATTCATCTTTCATTTATAAATGTAAACTGTGCTTCAAAATGCAGACAGTTTAAAAGAAGAAGCACAGCAAACGAGTTGATGGTCTCTAAGCACATCATAATGAACACTAATTAGTCATTTTCATGGCAGGTTGAACAGATGACGTCAGAAATAAATTAATATATCCTTCAATTCTTTAAAGCGACTGAAATCGACCAGTTCTGCCAAGTTTTGCCTTTTCTACCCCACCCCCACCCCTTTTCTTCAGCTATAAAGATCCTCATCGTAGGTGACTAACCCCCTCCAGAGACACCGTTGTCGTCGTCGGATACTCGAAATACTCAGATAAGAGAGACCTATTTCCGGAGTAAGCTTGTGAGATGCAAACAGTTCAGCCTAGATCTCTCTAGCTTAGCATATCCATCATAGAACAACATGACGTAGCATGACATAACAGTACGCGTCCCAATTGGAACTAATGTAGCATTTCACAGCTTAACATGTAGCAACGGAAAACAGCAGAGCAAAGTAGTAGGTTTAGCATCCCACAATACAAATTAACATAAAATACCACCACATAAACTGACACAGTAAGGCAGAGCCCAGCATTAGACACTGGATGGGATTATTCAGGTACATCGGCAGAGAAGGGGCAGTAAAACTGCGATGTGGCTGCCCACTTCTGCATCACCTTCCTAGAGACCAGAGGACACTAGGTGTCATCACGACCAGTTTCCTCGTGGCAGCATAATGAGATTGTGCGAGGGTAGGGAGACAGGGCTGAGGTAGCCGGTGACCTTGTTTCATAGCACTGAGCTTGCTAGGATTCGTAGTTTCGCTGTCTCCATAGTAATTATAAACCAACAAGCATGGGTGGCAATTCACCAAAATACCAGGGGCAGCGGAAGTGACATCACACGACCTTTGACCTCCATTTTCACTCACACACACATACACACAAATTCACACTCACACACTCTCTCACACATAAACACACTCTTACCCGCAAGCACGTACACACCATACATTTAAAAGCAATTTTTACTTTCCTCAGCTGCCATGGAAGGGCATATTCCAGCATATTGTACTCCATTTTTATTACACTATCAGTGAATAATATATTTTATATATTCACTATTAGTGTAATAAAAAAAATGACAGAAAATAAAGAGAGTGGAGCCCCAGCTGCCCCTATGTTCCTGGCCCTGAATTTGCCACCACTGAGGCAGGGGTCCCAAAGGCAGTGCTAGGGGTAGCAAAGGCCAAGCCAGGGGCCGCAGCTGCGACCCCTGGTGACCCGTAAATGATGTCCATGCCAAGAAGCTCAGAAATGCCTAGTGGAGTTGGCTGAAAAACCAGGACAGGATGAAAGTCACACTCTGCGGGCTGACCGACTCGTCCCCGCAGGGGACCCTCATAAGAGGGCGGCCCCTTTAGTGACACAAGATGGCACACTGGACAGTCTAGCGTTCGGTGACCCCTCGGGGTCCTGCGCGTCACTTCCGGCCGAGGTGGGGGAAGGGGAGAGGTATATATTCCTCCCCCGCCCACCTGGCGGCCTCTTTTACCCTCACCCTGACGCCGTTTGGGTGTGCCGATGTCGTGTCCCTGGTCTGGCGTCGGTCCCCCCGCTTTTGTGAGCTTTGTCCGGTGAGTTCAGGGGTATTGTCAGCCCCCTCCTTCAAGTCTTTCTTCAGTATGGTGCTGTGCGGGGGGACAGTCGTGGGGGGGGTGACCTGAGGCCCCGCGTGCTGTGGTGTCGGGTTTTTGTGGCGTGTGGTGTTCCGCGCTGTGACCGGGGCATTTAATTTCTCATCCCCACTAGCAGTCCCCTTCTGGGCCCGGACCACGCAACCTGCCTTCGCCTACCTCCCGTGGGGGAGAGGCACAGGGGTTGGCCCAGCGAGTCTCCTATGCTGGCTGCAGGAGGCCCGGGGGTGGAGGGGGTAGACCCGGCCGGTTGGGCTTCTGCCTGCGGGTGCCCCGACTGGGAGGGGGGGGGAAGCGGCGCGAGGCTCCCCCCTCCGCTGCCTCTTAGCATGAGCCGTTGCGAGCCTTTCTTTCGCCTGCGGGGGCCGGCTGTCGCGGGGGTAGGTCATTGGTGTACTGTTGGTGTACGGGTGAGGTAAAACGGTTACCCGGCCTGACCGGGCTTCCGTCGGGGTGGGGGGCACCGGGTGTTGGCCCCCACCTTCGGGCTCCTGATTCATCCCGCTTTCGGCCTGGCCATCCACTCTAGGCGAGGGGTGGCTTCCCACAGCTAGCGCTGCCCGTTCCTGGTGCCCCATGCCGATCTGGGAGTGCCGGGCTCCCTGGGAGAGGGTGCGCAGCCGCAGGAGCTCGACCAGTGTGTGTTCTGGGAGTTGTGGGGGAGGGGGCAGCGCTCCCGTTATGGTATACCCCCACGGGGCTTGTATCTCGGCCAGTGGGGCGGGGGCGCATTAGGCAAATCGGGCTTAGAGGCTGGCCCACCCGCCCAGAGGACGCACTGCCCGGGGTGACCTGCGAGCATGCTGCGTGTCCTGAGTTAGGTACCAATGGGTGCAGGCGTGCTGGCGGAGGCGCGGGTGGCTGCTGCCACTCAATTAGCATATGCAGGGCAGAGTCACCCTGAAGTGATCTCCTGCCCAGTCCCGCCGTTTTTGCTCACCCCCTCCCCGCTCGCGAATAGGGGTAATACTCTTGTCCACAGTAGATGGGAACTTTCCGTCACTTTTAGGAGCCTCGCCTGCCGGTGGCCTTCATTCAGCAGCCTGTGCAATGCGAGCTCAGAGGCCCTGGCTCTGACCATGACCAGCCTAGTGCTCTGGGTGTGGCGGCAGTGCTGCCCGACTGTATTTTAAAACGTGGTAACCTGAGAAGTCGCAGGCCAGGAAAGGGCTTCGCATCCTGTGTGGAACACCGCACGGTAGGTGTATTGGGAGGGAGAGTGTTTTATTGTAGGTGTGCTCTGCTCAGCACTACACATAAGCCTGCCATTTTGCGGGTTGAGCCGTTGCGAGGGCCTCGACCCGGGAGGCCTGTTGTGTCTGGGAGGAGCAACACTCCCCCTCTCTGTACTCCTCCAATGCGTGCAGCTTCCACCTTACGGAGAGGGTTGGAGTAGGGTCCGGGGTCATTTGGAATTGGCACCTTTTACTTTCCCAAAGGTTGGCACAAGGAGGCTTAAGAGGTAGTTTCGAGGGGGGGTCAGGGCCGGCGGGGACCGGGCACTCGTGGGTTGTCCAAGTCCTGCAGGCCTCAGCAGCAGGGGTGGGTGTCCAGGCCCCTGCTGCGACAGGTATAACGGTTTCCTAGTTACGGGACCCATTTCAGCACCTGGAATTGGAGGGCCTCCTCTCCTCTCCAGCACCCAAAACAGAGGTTTGAGGCAAGTCAACAGACTCTGGTGTGGAATTAGCTCAGTTGGAGTCAGGCATGCTTCGCAATGGCCTCCGTTCCGCCTCCTCGAGCCAGATGGACCACTCTGGGCTTGTTTCACTGGACCCATTACCTTCGGAGGAGGGTAGAAAAGGTCCGACAAGTGGGGCAGTGAAGTTAGCGAGTGCCATCTTGGGCTGTGATTGAAACACAAGAATTTAGTCAGGGGACGTGACTAATTTTGTAGCCAATGCAAAGGCACCAGGACCCAGACGTCAGAGATGTCCAGCCTGCTCTATACTGTGCTGTTTATTTAACAGGTTTTTTGGTAAGAATTGTTTTGATGTGCGTTCCCGGGTTTAGCTCTGTGCGGTCGTTTCCTCTATGAAGGGTTGGGGAGGAATCATTGCCACCGAGGCAGGCGCTGGTAATCCCAGAACGGAGGCTGTAGGGAGCAGACGCTAAACACTGCATTCAATGGGTTGTGCACACAGGGATCCTCACAAGATAGAAAAGAAACAAGCATTTGCAATTCAATAAGGTGTCGCTTTGGGCTGACTGATTGTTCAGCATGCGTGGCAGCAGCCTAGATGTGAGCTGGGAGTTGTTTTGGTATTTCACATCTTCACTTCGCCTAGGAGATCACAGAGGTCCGGTACTGGTTCTCTACTTATGGTCGGATTAGGGATTGCCCTACTTGCGACTCCATGCGCCAAAAATACAGTGTGTCTTTGAGAACAGAGTCCGATTTATAGTGAAGCAATCCAGGCCCTTTCAGGAAGACCTAAATCAACCTAGTGGAAACGGTATTACCTTTTCAATGGTGCAGGGCGTCTCTAGGCTAAACACTGCACCACGCGTATGGATTTGGTGCTACATCGGGCCTGCCCGCATGAAGTAATTAGTGGGGCTACATCGATGCGGGTAAATAATTTAACAGTGTCTAGAACACTGCTCCTGGTACTAAGTATGATTGGTTTTGGTCAAGGTCGTCAGGGAGAGTGGGGGCCACATTGCATGCACGAGGAAGGGTGTCCCACTCAGTTAACGCAGGGCGACAGGGTTGATGGCAGCGTCGGTGGTAGTCTGGTGGTATGCTTGTGGTTGTCAGCATTGGTGTTAGCCAGGTTGTATGCTTGTGGTCAGAGACAGCCACATTCTAGGTAACAAGTTGGCTTATAGGGTGTGGCCTATAGGTGGCACTGCTCCTTCAACCGGCATACATTACTGGCAGTAATATTAGTGAGCTGCTGCTGAGTTCCAATGTCGATTTTGATGTAGAATCTTGAACATCCCCCCCCTTCGTAAAGGGTGGCACCCAGCTCGGATGAAAGAAATTATTAGGCCGGTGCCTATTGTACTGCATAGCAGGCGGTGTCTCTTTGAGCATCGGGGTACAGTGATTTTTCCGATAACCAGGGATCACGGTCATTGTCTGGAGGTCGGCGTCTCCAGGGGCCCCTGTAGCTTCCCAGGGGTCATACCATCACTTATGTTGCACACACGCCTGCAGTGCGAGAGCCTGCCACCGGGCTACACCACCAATTTTAAAACAAAGCCATAGTGTTGCATGTTGACCGCAGGCAACTATCATCCATAGCCAAGTCAATATTCCTGGCTTACGAGGTGAGGCTGTTCCCATGTTACACCTCAGTTGGACGCTGTCCTGATGTGGGGCGAGGCAAACTTTTAACAGGGGGGCGAATACTGCTCGTTGGGACGGATTATGCATTGCGGGGATATCTTAAGGTGATGGCTGGTTTTCTTATGGAACAGGTACTTTAGGTAGCCATGGAACATAGTGCCCTGTCTACACAAAAGGTAAATTCAAATCGGCATGATGCATCCGGTCAGGCAAATGGTGGGCACCTGCCATGAAGGGGTCACGTTTAATTTTTGTACAGCTGAATGATCTGGATAGCACTTCAGGTACACTAACTACATGTCAGCTGGCAGTCAGGATACAGGCCAGCCTGATTCGTGCCAGCCTTGATTTCAGAGGCTGAAGGGGTGGGCATAAGACACAGCACCGGAGCTCCTCCGGGTTGCGGTGGCAGCATAGGCTGCATCAAGGAGCACTGTGTTCATCTACACCTCACTTTTGTCCCGCCCGCTAAAAGTTTTGCGTCAGGTAAAGAGTCAATTGGGAAGCAGTTTCATGAGTAATAGTGGTCACACTGTATCAAGGGTATGCCCAAGTAGGGATGACTGCAGGAGTCTAGCCCTGCCCGGGTTCACGAAATCAGAGCCACTGGCTGCTGGGATTACTGCCAACTCACTGACTTCTTTTTCAAGGGTGCTGTTAAGACTGAGAAGAGCTCCCACGATGGAGAAGCAGTTACCTGTTTTACTATGTTTAGAATGTAGATGTGCTCGATGGCGGGGACAACAGAGTGCACCCGCCGCTATATCCCTGTGTCTTAAAAGGAATGCTCCCTCGGGTACACATGAGGTGACGCGGTGTGCATTTACACGAGGTGACGTGGTATGCATTTACACGAGGTGACGTGGTGTGCTTTTACACATGAGATGACGCTGTGTGCATTTACGCATGAGATGACGATGTGTGCATTTACGCATGAGATGACGATGTGTGCATTTACGCATGAGATGACGCTGTGTGCATTTACGCATGAGATGACGCTGTGCATTTACGCATGAGATGACGCTGTGTGCATTTACGCATGAGGTGACGCTGTGTGCATTTACGCATGAGATGACGCTGTGTGCATTTACGCTTGAGATGACGCTGTGCATTTACGCATGAAGTGACGCTGTGTGCATTTACGCAGGAGGTGTGCAAGTACTAAGGAGGTGACACCGTGTGCAAGTACACATGAGTAAAACGGTGTGCAAGTGCACATGAGGTGTAGTGAAGAATAACACTAGGAGGGACTCAGAAATCTTAGGGATATAAGAAAAAAAATTATTAGGGTTAGCAGGGAGGATGTTACCCGGATGGGGAGCACGGCAGGAACAACGTGTGGTGCAAACTGAACTGGTCAGCCTCGTTTTCAAACTCGGGGCCATTGGCATTATTGTGATGCAGCGTCAATGTTTACAAAACTTTGGACCTGCATTAGCCATTCAGATACCTTTTCCATTCGGGCTCACTCTAAGACCATTCTCCAGTATTTCCATGCCTGAAGTACGTAGTGATGAAGTATGAATCCCTAGTTGCGCAACAAGATATACTTGTGTATAGGGTGCTTGTTAAAAGCTTCATTTGGGCTAACGAGTGCCAGGCTTACGGGGAAGACTTGGACAATAAACGACCATGAGTGGTTTCTCAACACTATTGGTTAGAAGGGATGTTGTCAAAAGCAGAACTCAAACTAATTTGCCTTAAACGCATGATGGAGACGATTTAAGTGATATGCCGATAGCTGTAACGTTGTGCTAAAGGGATGGCATGCCAAGGGAGTTGGCTAGGTGAGGTCAATTCCAAAGCAGTTCAGACTAGGATACACAGTGAAATTTGTGGCAGGCAGGCGCCAAGAAATGGGTCGCCCGATACATCTATACCTGGTTTAGTTCCCGGCTATGGAGTGGCGGCGTGACACTCTGGTGTTGGAGGTGGTCAGCCGTTTGGCAGGCTTCCTAGATTTGGGTTTCTAGCTCGGGCATGTCCAAGTAAGGGTCCAGGTGCCAGAAGTCGGCCCTGGGATACAATTTCACAGGCCGTGGAGCGGCAGAAATGTGAGGGGTTTGTGTTCGACCTCTTGGTCACAGGTTCAGAGCCCGGTAGGTCCACCTAGCATTTCATCCTTCTGAGGTCGGCAAAACGAGTACCATTGAGTTGAGTAACAATAAACATGTGATGCAGCGCCAAGATACCATGGGGTGAACTATTTCCAATTACAGTCAGAATCTGAATTGTAAAGGGATGGGAGGATGGAGGTCTCTTGGGGTCGTTATGACCAGGTAGAGCATGATCGCTTTGTATGTTGGGCATAAAAGAATGCCAGGCAAGAATACAGGGGACTTTGGGCAGGGTTTGCCTGTCCCGAACATAGTATATGCAGGCGTGTGCAACCTCATGGCTACCAGTCCAAATGTGCATCATTCTCTCTCAAGAGAACAGGCACTCCTTAAGCCCTCGCCCTTCGAAGTCGTTTAATTAATTTTATGACAATACTTGAGCTGATAAAGTATCACGGAGATGGGGCATAGTAGTCTGGCACCGATGGTGGCTTCACACACTAACCATAGCAGGGCACACAGTGGAAGATGCACGATAGACAGTCAGGCACACAAACCAGAGAGACATCAGTCATTTGTTTGACTCAATTCAACTACAGAATTGCCCGCGCAAATGTCTGGTCGATGCAGCAGAGCAGGTGCACTCTGTATGCATGGGCATGCTACCAGTTGCTCATGTGAGATAAAAACACCCACCCTGTAGCCAGGGCAGCCAGGCATTTTCGGAAATTGCCATCGAACTAGTAGGTTGCGGTGCAATATGCTGCGGGGAATATGGGGTCTGATCACAATTTGGCTACAATGATTGAAGAAGGACTGATTTGGCGTTCCCACTGCGCAAGGAAGGGCAGGTATTCATACATGTTGTTCCCCCTGTATACGTCAGGTACACGAGAACACCTGTGCTTATTGTCACATATCCAGGGCAGGATAGTCACTAAAGGGGGAGGACAGGCCATGGGCATGCCTTGCCAGGACAGTGATAGCCACTCACACTAACTGGAGCCTCTAGGGAGGACAATTGTTGGAAACACAGTCCAGGGTGCGCTGGGCCCAAAACCCCTCACCAAAGCTGCGGGGGGCATCTTGCTGTCAGGTGTCTCTGAGGGACGGGCAAGGGCTTTAAAGGGCTGTAGTTCGTGACAAGGCATTTGCAGGGATGCAGAAGGGCCCCAGCGGATCCTCCAAAGGTACTGCAGCGAAACATGTGACACAGAATCTTGTAGTCCGACACCATTACTGGTGTAAGTATCAAGGGTCACAGGTGGATAGCAGGGACTGGGCATCTGTGACCGGTTGAGGGTTCAGCAGGCAGGGTGGGCGGAGTAAGTTTTCACTCCACGAAAGGGTGCAGTGTCTAACGGGCACCATACACATATTCCCTCACGCCTGTTTTTGACACCATTACCATGTTTGCCAGGTAGCAATCGAAAAGAACTGGGAAACTGTCTGGTCAATGTGGCGAAGTAATGCACCCTAGAAGAAGACCACAGTGTGCAAAGTAGCAACCAGTTGGGGACAGGTGAACTTTAGTGGTCTGAATTTACCCCCGGGCTCCCGTGGCATGGAGCTCAGTCGGGGGAGGCGATGGAGCCTGCGCGCAGGAGGGTCTTCTGCGCTATGCGTAAATTCAATGAGCAGATGGTATTTGGCTTCAACAGACAGGGGATGCGACACGCCAAATCCACAGGGTGTTCGAGGACGATGGGCTACATCTGTCCAGAATAGGCATGGACCTGCTCTTGCTGGGTCTTGGTGAGGCCCTTGAGATAGCAGGATGTAGGTAGGAATGCCGGCCTTGGTGGGGGGCCCTGGCTGCGACGGTCGCCACACCCAGGGCTGTGGCGGAGTTACAGGGCGATCCGGAGGCGGAAAGGTACTCAGGGGTACCCTCTTCAGGAGCACAAAGGGTGCTGAGGCCTAATAGCCCCAGGAAGTCTGTGCGGTGGACCCTGGGGTGCGACAGCGCCCCGTCTGTCCTACGGGCGGTTGGAAACCTGTACAACCGGGGGTCGCTTGAACGCTCCGCCCCTCGTAGGGGGGGGCGTGAGTAATAGGGTGGACCGATGGTTCACCGGAAGTGGGTGGGGCTATCCCCTCTCCACAACCGCTAAACACCGATTGGCTAAGGCCACCATGCAAGTTGGCCCATCAGGTGGTAGGCCGCTAGGGGCGGCTTGCCTTTGGATCGCCTGTAAGATAACCCACCATGTTGGCATATTTGGTATGCTAATAAACCTGCAGCAATTTTCCCACCAAAAGTTTGTCTTGTCTGCTTATTTATTATGTATGTATGTTGCTGTGGAGGACTGGTGAGTGTTGCCGATATTGGCACTAAGGACGTGGAGCGAGGTGACAGGAAAGCCTTTGTCCAGAGGCAGGCCTTGGTAGCATGGCTAGTACGCTCCCTTCCACCTCGCCAAAGATATCGACTCAAGTGTTTAAATAAATCGAGAGAGAGATTGCACGAGCAGTGCAAACATAAACTTCAATCAAACAGCATTGGTGGTGAAACAATTCCATAAAATGACTGAACGTAGATGAATAAAACCATGCAGCCTGAACAGTTGCCGCAGTGGCGAGCAGTAAGTGAATTAAAAACTGAAAATCCATCCAGAGCGCAAGGTCGGGTGTCCCTTCCGCTCTCAGGGTCTCGCAGCATGCTTTCCATGAGCCAGGCCTGACAGGCCCTTCGATGACAGATGAAAGTGTCCCATGAGCGCGGAGGTGTCGCCTTTCGGCGGTGACGTGGGCGAAGCGGCGACAATGAAATCCAATCCGGTGAGCTTAAAGGCGGCGCGTATTAAGCCGGGCCCGCTGCTGTCGTTGATACCCGGCTTCTAACGCACATGCCGCTTGCCCATTTAAGCATGAGAGCCCACTCAGGAGGGAGTATTTCTTTCAAAGCCTTGGTCAGGTGTCGCTCTAAAACAACAGACATACATCATCCCTCGAGGAGCTTGGTGACAGCTGCACAAGGCCCTTGTAATTGAGCAAAATAATCATCAGATTAAATCCATTTTAATATATACCATTGCCTCGCTGTACGCAGTCAGCTGTTCTCCCATTAGCTGCTAATAGTCAAAAGGGAAAGGAGAGAAGTCAGTGCGTGAGGGGTCTTTTTTTCTAATACACTCGAATGACCTAACCCCGAGGGAAAACATATTTAGTCTACAGTTGTTAGGCCTGCTATTTTTAATGACGGATATGTTCAGGGAATCGAAACAAAACTTTTCATTGTTGCATCTTTCACTGCTATGGCAGTGAACTGGGTGCGTAAAAGCGGACGCTTCTCTGCGCCGAATTCTCTAGCAGGACAGGGAGTCAGGGCTTTAAGTGGTCCGGATCTCACAGGTGCTGAGCACCGAAACGGGTCCCTATCGGGCTCTGTTTTGTGCCCTGGCACAAGCGGTCCGTTTTTTTCCGGACTGCAGTGACAGCAGGCACATGGATGTGCGCGTGCTCACACTGCTCACTGCTCACTTCTCACTAGTGGAGAAGTTACGGCATGACCTCATGCCAGGTGAGCGTTGTAGGGGAAGGGAAATCCTTCAAAGAGAGTAATTTTCTCTCTGGATTTCCCTTCTCTTTTTGAAACTCAGTAGCAGCAACATTGTCGTGGTGTCACCAGGGCTTTAAGTGGAAGCTTTTTCAATATTATATACAAGCCATAGTTGCTGCTTATTTATCTTATGCAACTAACAACCATTGACAAAACCAATAGTTGTGACTTGTTGTAGGTATGATGTTACTTGTTGTATCATATATCTGGATGCAATGACAGAAACAGCAAAATACAAGTCGGGCGGCACACTATGCTAAGCACAGATTTTTAGCTTAAGTGTTTTTAAGCCACACCCTTAATTACATTGACCACGCCCCTTTGAGAGACCCCTCAGTTTTTTCATCCCACTTACAGCCCTGCAGGAAGTGTTACCTGTACAGCGAATGTTAATATTAATATTAATGAGCCTGACCATGAATTGGCCCAACACTACCTACTGCATGCACAGTGGGCATGGTAAGGAGTCCTGCTTGTGACAAAAGACCATGTACAATTCTCTTGCATCGCAAGCTGCATCATTTTGTGACCTTTGGGGCTTATTTACAAGCCAATTGCGCAGCCAGTGCGTCACTTTTATTGACGCACCAGCAGAGCAATGGGCTTCCCCATATTTACAAGGCCATGTAAAGTCACCCTGTGTGACTTTTCATGGCCTTGTAAATAGGTATCCCTTTCACGCATTACTATGCATGAAAGGGGTGTTCTATGGGTGTTGCTGTCGTTGTTCCCAAGTAACATCCATGGAACTTGACGCATTCCCAGATTTATAACATTTTCTAAACCTGGGAATGCGTCAGAATCCTACGCCTCCCCAGGGGAGGCATAAGGAAGCGCAACGAGGAGAAATACTTTTATTTCTCCTCGTTTTTCCTCTTTCTATGCCACTGTGCAGGTATTTCTTAATGTAATGTGGCCTGTGATGTTGACAATGGCATTGATATTTTGGAAATTATTATTTTGGAGGCAGGAATCTGGCAAAATAGCATAGCACCGGAAGAGTACCTTCAAAATCAATTGCTGTGTCCCATCCACTGCATCCACTCGTATAGGTGCAAGAGTATGAGCTTGCAGGCAAAACAATTAATAATATTTAGGGCAGAAGCCATGACAATGGAAAAGTGCATCACCGCAGACGAATAGCGTGAAGGGATAGATTTATGATCCAATGAGTTTGTCTGTCACATCCCCACACAACCCACCACGTGACATAAACTACAGTGTACCACAATATTGAGTCCGTTCTTTATTTCACCTTATCCTAATGTTATTTACATTGACAGCGGCCAAATGGGTCTTTCATTAAGGCGGGTATCCTATTGTCAAATTCACCACACATTTATCTTTTTCAAAAGCAATTTCTTGAGGCACATTCTTTCTTTAAGTGTTTCTTCATGAGTAGCTGAGTTGTTTTTCAAAATCCTTATGTCCCCAAGACTTAATTGTAACACAACCCTCCCTCCGCTATGAGGGGTGCCACCCACACACTCACACACAAGCAGCGGTTAATGTGTAATGACTGGTAGCTATATAAGTAAAATGTGATATTATTGTAATTGAGAGCCATCTCTTTCTTACTAATTTTAGGAAGAGGTTCTTAACATTTTGACGTTTCTGGACTAGCCCCGAATCACTACTGGGAGCTGGGAACCCTGGCTTAAACAACTACAATTTGAACCTTAAAACAATACACACAAATACAGAGACATGTATACATCAAAGAAGTATACATCAAACAAATAAACTTTTAAATATTTAATTTAAGTTACTACAAAACAGGCAAAAATAGAAGTTTTAATTTTAATGGGAAAGCTTGAGTTTTTCCCAAAATTGGTTTTATTTCTAAAATACGAAGTAATATTCTAGACTTTAGCACACCATCTTGAAAAGCAAGAGTGCCCTCACACGTATCATTGACCATAAAAGTCAGTCACAATTCCCAAAATGAATTACATTATTTCACTTGTCACTGAAAATGATAAACATACATCAAGTCGGATAACGCCATATTCTTAACCTACAATAATTAGTGATGAGTCCAAGCTCAGTAACGATCACACTCAAATTGAATTCCCTAGCGCAGAGAACACACTGCCTTGCTCTTCTGCTGTGGTAGGCACAGTTTCTGCAAAAAAATGTGTCGACACATGGTTGGACCACAAAATGGCAGACCAGATGTTCACACATGAAATGCAGTATTATGTACACCCTGTATTCAGTGACTGTTCTGCGTGTGATAAGCTGAACATTAAATCCAGTTGTTGGGGAATGATACACTTGGGACAAGAATGCCGTGTATAGGTCAGTATAACCTGTACGGTAACTCCAGTGTCACAGGGTTCAATAGCAGGCTAGGAAACATGAGAATTTCTCACCTCATGAAGTACTGTGTTATTCTAGGAGAAACTGTGACGTTAGGTGAAACCTCTATTCATATTTATACTTACTCGGTTAATCCACCTGTGAACATTGGGAATCAACTAGGGGAGCCCCTGCTTATGATAGGTAGTCACCCACACCGTGGGATGTAAGTGGCTGCACAGGGTGGACGTCTTAAAGATAAACCAGGGATCAGAAGGCTCAGGTTTTGCTTCCTTCTAGAGGGGCCCTTGTCTTCATCAGATAAGTTCAATAATTAATGCATCATGTCACGTGTTGCACAAAGCAAACCTTAACATTGTTTGCACTGTTTAGATATTTTCCCAGCAAAAGTCGGAACAGTGGGTTAAGCTTATAATGGCAGTATGCCAAAGGAGAGAACAGAAACAACTTATACTGAAACAAAATAATAAAGACCTGAGTTCTGTGGATCCCCACTGAATCACAGCTGGAAGTTGGGGACCCTGGCATAAATCATTTCTATGTTTTGAACCTCAAAAACACAGAAAAATATTGAATAAGTATACATCAAACAAATACACAAATTACAAGATTTGTTATTTAAATCGCAAACAAAATTTAAAAAAAGTCAATATATTTATTTTAAAGAAAATGAAGCAATATTCCAGTCTCTGTCAAATCACTTTGTCATTTTTTGTTCCTAAAGCATTATCTTTTTTGTTGGCACATACATGCCTAAATCGAGGCTGCTAATGGTCCATACTACAATATATTTTTGCACTGTTCCCACACATCAAGCTAAGGATATCACCTACACTTTTACACACACACACTGAGCAGTTTTAGAGTGTTTGTGGTGTTGTTGAAGTGTTCCATATAACACATATATATATATATATATTCACTGAAAAAACCATAGGTTTTAGGGACAGTTATAGTTAGTTGGACATTGCACTCGTACAAAACCCGTGAAATTCCCCCGTTATAGTTAGTTCAGCTAACTATAACTCGCGACCCCGCAATGCACTGCTGATGACGTCACATATTACATCACTCATGACATGGTCAGTGACATCACTGATGACATCACTGATGACATCTCAAATGACATCACTGATGACATCATCTAGTGACTGTGTTTCTGTAAAGTTTAAATATTTTTAATGTATATAGGGAAAGGCGTATTGAAGAATGAGTGGGTGTATAAGTGTCTGTATGGATGATTTAGTAGGTGCGTGACTAACTGTATAAGTGAGTGATTAAACGTATCTTACTGAATGCATGGGTTAGTGACTAAACTGGGTGAATGTCTGTATCCGTCTGTCTGTTGCTGTGTAAGTGGCTGCATGGGTTTGTGAATAACTACATGAGTGTCTACATGAGTTATTGATTCGTTGTCTGAGTATCTGTATGGGTGCCTGAGTGTTTGTGTGGGTGGGGTGTGTGCGACTCTGTACATAGATGTGTGAGTGGGTGATTCACTGGGTGCATGATTTGAAGAGTGCGTCTGTGATGGACTGCTTGGGTGGGTGAGTGTGTGTATGGGTGTGTTAGTGAGTGAATGTATATCTCAGTGGTACATGTGCGAGTAACTGCATATATAAAAGGCAGTATATATGTGTGTTAGAGTATTTAAAAGGCTATAAGTGAGAGTGTGTGATTGTGAGAGTGGCTGTATGGATGCGTGTGTGCTTGTATCAGTTATTGTATAAGAGCGTAAGAATGTGCTAGTATTTGTATGACTAAGTGAGCTGGTGTTTGTATAACTCTATAGGTGAGTAAATGGGTGTGTGATTAATTTTTTGCATGACTGACTAGGTGTGTGAGTACCTCTATGGATGAGTGGCGGTGTGTGAGTGTTTATATAGGTGTATGAGTGCATATGATAGTCCTGTACTGAGTGACTGTAAGTATGAGTGACTGCACGGGTGAGTGAGTAGATGTGTGTGTCTAGACCTAAGAATCAGTGAGTGGGTATATAGTTATTGGTATTGGAGTGTGTATGGTTTTGCGAATGGCAGTCTGTAAATAAGAGTGGGTGTATCAAAAGTTATATTAGGGTGTGAGAAGATGCATGAAATTATCACATGGATGATGTCATCAGTGATGTCATTTGAGATGTCATGAGTGATGTCATCAGTGATGTCACTGACCATGTCATGAGTGATGTAATATGTGACGTCATCAGCAGTGAATTGCGGGGCGCGAGTTATAGTTAGCTGAACTAACTATAACGGGGGAATTTCACGGGTTTTGTACGAGTGCAATGTCCAACTAACTATAACTGTCCCTAAAACCTATGGTTTTTTCAGTGAATTTCAAAGGTTTTTTAAATGCTAATTTCTAACTATAACGTGCCTGAAACCTATGGTTTTTTCAGTGAATTTGTAAGGTTTTTTAAATGCTAATTTCTAACTATAACGTGCCTGAAACCTATGGTTTTTTTCAGTGAATTTCAAAGGTTTTGTAAATGACAATTTTTTAATTGTATTAATTGTTATATTTATTTTTTTGATACTGATTTACAACATTTTTTTCAACTATTTATTTTTAGATATTTTATTTTTTAAATTACATTGTAATTACATTATACATTACATTACAAAATATACTTTCTCAGAATGAATTACTTTAGTTTAAATACTTTGCAAATAGGCAATAGACTTTTAAGTACAGTAGTTACAGTTGTTGCAATGGGCAACACAATTTCAAACACAATGCAACATTGAGCTCAATGTGAATTTCTAGTTAAATGCAATTAGTTACTTTATGGATTACTTTTCTAACCACAGGACTGGATCCTAGATTCAGTCCTGGGACATCTCCTGTAAACAGTTGAGTAAAAGCGTTTTGGTTACAGTACTGATTTTTAAGGAATATTATTGTATTTTAAAAGTTGACACTTAGAAACTTTTTCACATAGAATCACCAATGTTATCCTATGGCCGGAAATTCACTTAGCAGGTAAGTAATGTTATCGTTACTTTTTCTTACTCAGTGGTGGATCCTGGATCCAGCACTGGTGCATCTCCTGTAAACAGTTGAAAGAATGCGTTTAAGTCATACAGGCGATTTTTAAGGAATATTTGTAGTTTATGAAAATTGACACTTTGAAACTTTTCTGCTGAAAACCAGACAATGGATTCCTATGGAAGGAAATACAAGTTACTGGTAAGTACGGTTAGAATTACTTTTCAGGGTCAGTGCTGGGCTAAAAGATGCAGCACTGGGTTCTCTCCTGATAACAGGTGAGTAAATCGGAATTCGTAGTTCGGCTGATTTTAGAGGAATATTATAAAGTTCCAAAACTCCACACTTAGAAGAATTTCCAAGTGAAACCAGTCAATGTTAGCCTATGGAAGGAAATTCAAGTTACTGTTAAGTACGGTTAGAATTACTTTTCAGGGTCAGTGCTGGGCTAAAAGATGCAGCACTGGGTTCTCTCCTGATAACAGGTGAGTAAATCGGAATTCATATTTTGTCTGATTTTAGAGGAATATTTGTATGTTTCAAAAATCGACACTTAGAAACTTTTTCAGCAAAAAGCAGGCAATGATATCCTATGGAAGGAAATTCAAGTTACTGGTAAGTACGGTTAAAATTACTTTTCAGGATCAGTACTGGGCTGAAAGATGCAGCACTGAGGTCTCTCCTGATAACAGGTGAGTAAATCGGAATTCATATTTCGGCTGATTTTAGAGGAATATTATAAAGTTCCAAAACTCCACACTTAGAAGAATTTCCAAGTGAAACCAGTCAATGTTAGCCTATGGAAGGAAATTCAAGTTACTGGTAAGTACGGTTAAAATTACTTTTCAGGACCAGTACTGGGCTGAAAGATGCAGCAATGAGGTCTCTCCTGATAACAGGTGAGTAAATCGGAATTCGTAGTTCGGCTGATTTTAGAGGAATATTTGCACAATGGTGAAGGAAGGGGGTGGGGCCTAAGGTGACATGTCTGCAAACACGCCCTGTGGCGCGTTTTAAGTTGGACAATTAATTCCTCCTCAATACCGAGGGTCCCTAGGGGCCAACTAGCCCACCAGGTACCTCCAGTATGCGCCAGGGGGCTGCGTTGCAGAGAGGTGTTCAGAGGCCACGCCCCTTTTTACAACACTCTGCAACGCAGCTCCGTGGCGCTTACTGGAGGTACCTGGTGGGCTAGTTGGCCCCTAGGGACCCTCAGGATTGAAAAGGAATGTATTCCCCATTTTAAAACGCGCCACGGGGCCTGTTTGCACACATGTCACCTGAAGCCCCGCCCCCTCCCTTCACCACTGTGCAAACGCGCCCCGTGGCGCGTTTTAAGTTGGGGGATTAAGTCCCCTTGAATCCTGAGGGTCCCTGGAGTCCAACTAGACCACCATATACCTCCAAAAAGCGCCACAGAGCTGCGTTGCAGAGAGGTGTAAAAAGGGGTGTGGCCTCTGTACACGTCTCTGCAACGCAGCCCCCTGGCGCATACTGGAGGTTCCTGGTGGGCTAGTTAGCCCCCAGGGACCCCCAGTATACAAGGGGAATTCGTTCCCCCTCTGCAAACGCGCCAGGGGGCGCGTTTGCAGAGTACTGCAGGGAGGGCGGGGCCTCCCGGCACGATGCCGGTCGTTTTTTTTTTTTTTTTTATGGGAGGGGGCTGCGTGGCACCCCTTCCCTTGCCCACTTTTGGCCCCGGGGACCCCATCCCCCGGGACCTGAGCATTTTATTAATTTTTTTAAATAAAAAAAAAAACGGGAAGGGGGCCGCGTGGCCCCCTTCCCTGGGCCTGTATTGGCCCCGGGGACCCCATCCCCGGGGCATGGCCTCGATTTTTTTATTTGGAGGGGGGCTGCGTGGCCCCCCTCCTCAGGCCATTTAAGGCCCCGGGGACCCCATCCCCCGGGGCCGGCCTTGCACTTTTTTAATTTTTTTAATTTTTTTAAAATTTGGGGAGGGGGGCTGCGTGGCCCCCCTCCCTGGCCACTTATGGCCCCGGGGACCCCATCCCCCGGGGCCTGGCCTCTCGTTGGGGACTGTGGGGGGGTCCCCAAACCCCCACAGTCCCGCCGGCTCCCCGCCTCCTGCGCGAGCCGGCATTGCTTTTCCACATGGGGAGCAGCTAACATGCTGCTCCCCATGTGGAAAAGCAATCAGCTTTGGATATTGGAAGTGAGAGCAGGTTTCCTGCTCTCTCTTCCAATATCCAAAGCAAGTTTGCAATGACAGGACGGGAGCCGCGAGGCTCCCGTCCTGTCATTGCAAACAGCAGTGTCCCGGGGGTAGGCACCCCGGGACACTGCAGGAGCCGGCCCTGGGGGGTGGCGGTCCCCAGGGCCATCACTGGCTCCAGGAGGGGGGCCGCGCGGCCCCCCTCCCCACATTTTCAAAGCCCCGGGGAGGTGGTGGTCCCCGGGGCTTCGGGGGTCCAAAACGGACCCCCATTTTTAATTTTTTAGTGCCCCGGGGAGGTGGCGGTCCCCGGGGTGTGTGGGGGGGCTGGAGCCCCCCCACACAGGTTAAAAAAAATTAAAACAGAAGCCCCGGGGAGGTGGCGGTCCCCGGGGCAGCGGGAGGGCAAAGAGCCCTCCCGCACCATTTTGTGTTAAAGCCCCGGGGGGTGGCGGTCCCTGGGGTTTGGGGGGCCCTTAGAGGCCCCCATACATAAATTTAACCCCCCCCCACCATGCCCCCGGGACTTAGCCCACCCGGGGGCAAATTAACATCGAAGCGCGGGAGACCGCGCTTTGATTTTTTTTTTTTTCGGCAGGATCCGCGCACCCTGAGCGCATCCTGCCGATTTTTTTTATTTTTAAAAATGCTTTTTTTTGCTTAGGGGGTCCTTGTGGGACCCCCTGAGCAGGCCTAGGGGGTTAGGGTGTTTCTACCCTGCCCCCTTTGTGCGCTTTGCGCACTTGTTTCTGTCCCTCGGTTCTACCGAGGGACAAAATGGCTGCCAACACTTCCTAAATTGGAATGTTGACAGCCAGCTGACAGCCAATTAGCATGCAGCTCATGATCGGGAGGGTACGCGGACCCTACTCGGCCATAGATATATATGTGACTTTACTTGTGAATTTCTCAGGAACTACTGAACGGATTTACACCATTTAAGCCAAAGGCACCAGTCTGAACCAAGGGCTACCTCTTTGCCAAATTTGGTGTAATTCCGTTCAGCAGTTCGGGCTGTAGCTGCGACTAAAGGTTCCTATGGAAAAATGAATGGGGAAAACGCGTTTTGGGACCCCCCTTTTTTCTCGGCCCCCGCTTGACGAATCAACCCGAGACTTTCAGGGTAGGAGCGGAGCGGAGCGCCCCAACAAGTTGGAAACTTTCGCGAAGATTCATCAACCGGCGCCAACGTTATTTCAAATAGAATGTCGCGGATTTCCTATGGATAATAGGTCCTAACTATAACTATCTACTGGCGACCGCCAGTAGATAATATATATATATATATATTTATTTATTTTTTCCAAAGAGTCGCTTCAGAGACGAGTCCGCACTCCCAGGCAAGGTAGGTAACAACCTTTATTTGTTAGGCAAGCAGCTTCCCATCCCGTTTCTTGTGTCCTTTTGCCTTACGCGTTTCGGGGAATTCTTTCCCCTTCCTCTGAGGCATCGAGTGAGCAGCTTCAGTTTCTGTATACATGCCATGTCCCCTGCGTGCTATTTATATCCACAATTGGCCTCTGGTGTGCCAATTGGCCTCTGGTGTGCCATTTCGCTGCATCAGCATTCCCAATGCACGCTGGGACTTGCAGTGATTTACATATTTTTACCCTCCAGTGGGTTTAAGATGCTCACGAACATTTTCAGGACCAATTCAAGCAGCCCTCCATTGAGCCTCCGAATGAGACTCTGCTTGCTGCTTAAAAGACCACTGCCACGCAGATCACGGAAAGAGATTTCCTCCGTGCAGACCCCTCGTGTTCAATGGGGCGGTGCGTCGACTCCACGGCCTGAAGCCGCCGTGATACTTATTTTCCAAAGAGTCGCTTCAGAGACGAGTCCGCACTCCCAGGCAAGGTAGGTAACAACCTTTATTTATAGGCCGTGGAGTCGACGCACCGCCCCATTGAACACGAGGGGTCTGCACGGAGGAAATCTCTTTCCGTGATCTGCGTGGCAGTGGTCTTTTAAGCAGCAAGCAGAGTCTCATTCGGAGGCTCAATGGAGGGCTGCTTGAATTGGTCCTGAAAATGTTCGTGAGCATCTTAAACCCACTGGAGGGTAAAAAATATGTAAATCACTGCAAGTCCCAGCGTGCATTGGGAATGCTGATGCAGCGAAATGGCACACCAGAGGCCAATTGGCACACCAGAGGCCAATTGTGGATATAAATAGCACGCAGGGGACATGGCAGGTATACAGAAACTGAAGCTGCTCACTCGATGCCTCAGAGGAAGGGGAAAGAATTCCCCGAAACGCGTAAGGCAAAAGGACACAAGAAACGTGATGGGAAGCTGCTTGCCTAACAAATAAAGGTTGTTACCTACCTTGCCTGGGAGTGCGGACTCGTCTCTGAAGCGACTCTTTGGAAAATAAGTATCACGGCGGCTTCAGGCCGTGGAGTCGACGCACCGCCCCATTGAACACGAGGGGTCTGCACGGAGGAAATCTCTTTCCGTGATCTGCGTGGCAGTGGTCTTTTAAGCAGCAAGCAGAGTCTCATTCGGAGGCTCAATGGAGGGCTGCTTGAATTGGTCCTGAAAATGTTCGTGAGCATCTTAAACCCACTGGAGGGTAAAAAAATATGTAAATCACTGCAAGTCCCAGCGTGCATTGGGAATGCTGATGCAGCGAAATGGCACACCAGAGGCCAATTGGCACACCAGAGGCCAATTGTGGATATAAATAGCACGCAGGGGACATGGCAGGTATACAGAAACTGAAGCTGCTCACTCGATGCCTCAGAGGAAGGGGAAAGAATTCCCCGAAACGCGTAAGGCAAAAGGACACAAGAAACGGGATGGGAAGCTGCTTGCCTAACAAATAAAGGTTGTTACCTACCTTGCCTGGGAGTGCGGACTCGTCTCTGAAGCGACTCTTTGGAAAATAAGTATCACGGCGGCTTCAGGCCGTGGAGTCAACGCACTGCCCCATTGAACACGAGGGGTCTGCACGGAGGAAATCTCTTTCCGTGATCTGCGTGGCAGTGGTCTTTTAAGCAGCAAGCAGAGTCTCATTCGGAGGCTCAATGGAGGGCTGCTTGAATTGGTCCTGAAAATGTTCGTGAGCATCTTAAACCCACTGGAGGGTAAAAAAATATGTAAATCACTGCAAGTCCCAGCGTGCATTGGGAATGCTGATGCAGCGAAATGGCACACCAGAGGCCAATTGGCACACCAGAGGCCAATTGTGGATATAAATAGCACGCAGGGGACATGGCAGGTATACAGAAACTGAAGCTGCTCACTCGATGCCTCAGAGGAAGGGGAAAGAATTCCCCGAAACGCGTAAGGCAAAAGGACACAAGAAACGGGATGGGAAGCTGCTTGCCTAACAAATAAAGGTTGTTACCTACCTTGCCTGGGAGTGCGGACTCGTCTCTGAAGCGACTCTTTGGAAAATATATATATATATATATATATATATATATATATATATATATATGGAGCACCAAGTGTTGGCAGACCGCAGGTTATGAATGGCTGACCAAGTATAGGTATATATAGGTAAGACATATTTTCCCTGTATGTTATAATGCACAACTCTCCATTTGTCATTATCCATTAATGGAACAGCTGCTGGCAGGCCACACATTAGCACCCACTACATCCCAGATATTTTATTTTCTATTTATTTTATTTGCCATCGAATGTTGAACATGCTTTTCCTAGAAATAATTTGTTTTGTGTCAGGTCAATGCTCTAAAACAGGCCAGCTAAAGAAACAAGATGGCCGCTCTTCATTACATTACTACTAACCCCTGGATGCTGCTGTGTGTCTTGATACTGAGATCTACGCTATTGCTACAAAGAAATGAAAGTATCTGTGTAAATAATGATGTGGTCGTTAATTCTCGTCCCTGGAAATAAGAGTTATTTATTTTTTTGAATAACTGAGCTGTCCGTCCTTGTGGAAACAGAGCTAGTTGTCATTGTCTTCATTCTGATATTAAATCTCAGTTGCCACACAGCATGGCTCTGTATAATTCAGAAAAGGTTTTCACTGCTTTGTTAAATACTTTTGTGTTCTATATGCTCTCGGGCCATGTCTGCATAGAGAGTACTCAGGTTTGCCGAAGAAAAAGTCTAGACTTTTTGAATAGAGGTTTTAATTTGAGAATGTGATGCTGAGAAACATTCCAATTGGAAATGATGCATTGAGAATTGCGTTGGCAAATGCAGCAATGGAGGTAGATGGGAGGATTTAATTGAAAAGGATTGGAAGGCCGGATCTGCGGGAGATCTGGACATCTGGCAGAATGTGGCAAGAAAGTGGAATTCAGATGTAGAGAAGGGAGAGGATGCATTCAGTGTTGCCATATAAGGGAATGAATGAATGAATGAATATTTGCCTTATAAAGTGCGAACTTTGCCCAGAGGCGTCAAGGCGCTGCGGAAAGGGGCCAACAGATGATAATGCGTGGGCTCACAATGATGATAAGTCTACAGAGCCTTACGGAAAAAAGAGTGAGACTCCAGTCCAGAGATTGAGGAGGGAAGGGAATTCCAGAACTTGGCCGCCGCAGCGGAAAAGGCTCTACCCCCCCCCCCCCCCGCCCCCCATCTTGCTCTCCTAAACCTCGGAACTACCGCTAGATTTTTACTGGCAGATCTTAAATGCTTGGTAGGAACATATTTTCGAAAGAGCCTTTTAATGCCTTCCGACCCAGTGTTATAGAAAGCCTTCTAGAAGAGCAGGTGAAAGCCAGAGAAAGGGGATACTTATCTGTACCCTACATATAACTTAGGTATCCAAAATCCAGGACCTTTTTGTATTCCAGATGTCTGTGTGTGACGCTCTCTGATGATAGCGTTGGTGCTTTATCTGCGCCAGTGCTATCGATATTACATAAGGGGACACACAAGCGTCTGCGACCCCTTCTGTAATACCAAAGTGCACCAGGGGTGCGCAAAGCGTGCACAAACGCCCGATGCCCTCCGGTGCACTTCTGTAATGCGACCCCAGAGGAATAGTTCGTAATTAAGCAAACTGTCTGGATCTACTGAGCCTTTTAAGTGTGATGGTGTTAAGGTTTTTAACTGGTGTATTTTTTATAGTATTCATTTTTTATATTATTTTTAAGAATGCATGATACAATAGGCATTCTCATAACTACATTTTATGAAATGGGCAGACGTTACAGATGTCAAAATCTGTCTAGAGAATCTATCTCTAACCAAAAATGAATTGGTCGTTCAGCCATATGGTTTTAAATTGAAATATTCAAGTGATCCCATGTTGGCCCTGTGCTCCACGTCACACAATTTCCAATGCATGTCTCTGCTTCTCTAGAGCTCTGACTGCACTGGTCCGTGTATACCTTGACGGACTACGAATATATCACTTACAGAAATGCATGAAATATGTGAAAAGATGCGGATGGCTGGACAGCATCCTCATCAGGGCTGCAGTGCGCAAAAAAGTGAGACAAACAACCCCAACAGGCTAGACGGGAAAGGAAGAGTAGATGAGGAAATGAACAAAAGAGGGACAGTGAGAAACAAGAGAGAAGAGAAGCAAAGTTAGGAGATAGTAAAAACAAGATGATTGAGCTAGAGCAATAATTATGTGGCGGAAAAGAGAGACCAGGAGAACAAAAAGATTTGAAAACGAGAAAGAGTGATGGGACAGATAAATATAGATAGGATGAAAGAGAGACAGGTAGTGCAGATGATTAGGTAGACAGACAGACAGACAGACAGATAGATAGATAGATAGATAGATAGATAGATAGATAGATAGATAGATAGATAGATAGATAGATGATAGATAGATAGATAGATGTGAGAAAGGCAGGAAGGAATGAAGAGAAAGGAGAGAAAAACATGAAGAGAGACAGACAAAGGGAGAGAAGGAGACAGGGAGGTACAAAAACACAGAGAAGCAGAGACGCAGAGGGCCTCGTCAGCAGATCACATCAGGGGAACAGCTGAAGGTGCTATTGAAGCAGAGGACAAGCAGGTGGAATCTAGCTGTGTAGGAAGGTGCTCTTGAATTTAAATGCACTTTTCTACCTCAAACAAGTGCTCACTGTCCTGCTAAAGTGGCAAAGTTTACTGAAGTCTGCAGTCTGGAAATATTCAAATACTTCTTCATCAAACATTAGTATTGGACAGATGAGGCATATTCATGCCTAAGTAAGTTAGTATTTTTTGCTACAGGGGCGAAAATAACAAACCCATGAAGGAGGTGAATTCTTCCTTTGCAAACTAATAAAAAAGACGTGCATTGGTGAAAATGGTTTGGAGGCAACTCAAAGAACATACTTAGTGGTCACAAACACAAGTGGACATAACTTGTTGAGTGGACACAGATACCTGGTGTTGGGTTGCTTCATGGAATAGAGTGGGTGATGCTAACTCGTGAACAGAGGAGGGTCCAAAGCACATGCTGAAGGAGGGAATGTGGCTGCATGGGATTGGATGGTAATGTCTGGAAGGAGTATGGAGACAGGCGGTGAAAACCCTGCAAGCAACCAATATCAGGTCATATTCAGAACGACTGAATAAAGTCGGAAAAAGGCCCAAGCAATGGAGGTGGAAGCAGAAAAAAAGCTGTCAGCTACAGCCCAGGTCGCCTGAGAAGAAAGGGTGGGGAATTCATGGACAATAACAACACACATTAGATGGATATGTGTTTCACAACGTTGACATATGTTTAGAAAGTGTAATTGGTAACACCGGTTAAGAGTCTGAAAGGCAGAGCAGATTGTAAGAATTGTTGGTAATTATCAGAGCTTTTGGAATTATGCGGCAGGGGGAGGATGAAAGTATGTGGCACGCATTACTAAATTATGTACCATGGAAAGGCACATTATCGAGTGGAATGTGATATATTGTGCAACAATTTTCCCTGTTTTGTCAGTTTTACACATGTTAACTCTGTCTGGGAAAAGGTTTCACCTCATTAGTATCGGTGATACAACTAAGTACAGCAATCAGCATCTGAAAGGAGACCTACCGCAGTGCAGCAAAGGGTCTGCCACTGCACTGCAACAGATGTGGTTGCATATTCAGTAACTTTTGATCCAAGAAACAATTGTTTGTTAAACACTGCAAATCATGCAAAAGATGATGAATTATGTGGCAAGTGTTGCAAATCCATAATTGTGCGGAAAACGCTGTATCTGTTGAACTACATAATTCCAGTGGCTCCGCTTGCAACTGAGATCTAATTTCTCTTTGTTTAGGAACGCGTTCATGATCCTTAGATTGGAAATTTGAGATATTTGATGTAAAAGAAGAATGAGGAAAATGGGAAACTGCAACAGGAATAGCAAATGAGGTGAGGAGGTTGCAGTACAAAGTTGGCTTCACGTATGGTAATAAAATATTACTTTACTTTTGTTAGACCGGGCTTCCTAGGCACCAGGGCACTAAGGGGTTACTATGCTCCAATCGCATCAAGTGGAGTGTTCCCTGCTGGTGTCCTGGGGCCTCTGTACTAGTGGACCCAAAACTCCTCCTCCTCCTCCTCTCCAGCACTTGACTCTCTCAGGGTAGCGAGACACAGCAGTCCAAGGCTTACTCAAGGAGGTGAGGTGGGGTTAGACTTTCAGAATACAGCGCACACCATGCGACCAGCTGATAAAACCAATGTCCAGTCAGTGCTTTACTTTTTATAAAAGAAAAATACTTTAATACGCACAAGAGAAATATACTACACATAAAACTAGGGTAAACAGTGAAAACCAGATGTCTCTTCAACCCTCTGGGCCAGAGTTCTGACCCCGAACAGTATTATAGCACCTAGACGCTAAGCACTATAAAAACACAGTTAACATGTAGACACACAATTAGCATTGCATATTACAGACCATGTCGCACAGGGTTGCTCCCATTCGCTAGATCCATGATACCAATCCTTCTATTGAAATGAGGTAGCGTCAGCATTTGATGTACAGTCAAATGTTCTTGATCAGCCCCATAACCCTCCACCCAAAGAAACAAAAGTGCCCACCCATCCTTAGCAAGGACACCGCTCAAGTGGCGTCAGGGATCTGATCACAGGTGCCTAATATCTTGGCACAGTTTACTGGAGTCCCACTAGTCCAGCAGCCACTTGCTAGCTGTAGGAGGGAAGTGGCCAGAGATATCACAAAAAAATGGTAAGGGCCCATACCACCGGACACCCTTCGCCAGCTACAGATTGTAACTGGAAGTTCCACACAGGGTCCCACAGCACAGGCGAGGAGTATGGGCAAAGTGATGGGATCAAGCTTCCCCATCTCTCTCTGCCTCAGTTGATTTGCTGCAAGCTTCCTTATGTTGAGCAGCTGTCTGCAATTTCCTTGTTCAGAGCACCAGTTCCACAAGCCTCACAGGAAAAGCTGGTACTCTGGCCGATGCTGCTGCTTCTTGTCAAACTAACAAGCTACTTTGCAGCATAATCCATCCATCACAGAGAAAACTTCCTCAAGTTAACCCCCATCCAAGGGTGTGCAGAGACACAGTGAGCATGCCTCTTATCTTGTCTTTACACCGCAGGCTGTAAATGGCTTTCTCAGATGGACCCCATGTAGGGCCACCACTTCAGAATTGTGGACCAGTCTTGAACAACCGCTGACCGCTAAGGCCAGACTTTTATCACCTCTGATTGATAGGCTGTTCCAATCAGAGCGTCTGCTACTTTTGAATCCTGGGTGCCCCTCCAATCGCAAGGCACATTTGTTGCATGTTCACTGAGTGCCCAAAGCATGCAAAGGATGACCTAGAGTCTTCCATCGTACCAGCTCAGGCTATTATCCTGAGAGGAATGTTAATTAACTGCAGACCAGGGGGGACTGACCATCACCCAACAAAAGGGTCCCTCCTAGCAGAGTTAGTGCAGCTAAAAACAGATAACAGCGAGTGTCTACACCGGGCCCACCAGGCTTCTCCAAGGAATAGGGAGGGGCACGGGGGAGCTGGAATGACCAGCAGAACAGCTCACATTATACACAATGACTAAACTCACCATTCTTCCCCAGTTCACCCATGGGCTCGCAAACATGCGTCAGGCAGACAAAGGCAACAGGACCACAGGCATGGAAGACTGCACAGACTTGATCAGAAGGGTGGCTAGTCGTCCACCCTTATTAAAATACAGGGATACAGGTATCACTGACTATAGATGTATTGCTGCCCCCACTGTCAGTCTATCACAGCCTGTGTAGAGAGGGCAGTAGCCACTCTGTGAAATAGGGGTGCACTATGCATGCTCCCCCTTGACATAACAGCCAAGCTCTAGGGCCTCAATCCATGTAAACAGGGGACCCCCCAGTGGACATGCATGATTGTCATGTTCACTGAGGTAGGGATCTAGAAACCATACAGTAACTTTTAAGTGACTTGCTCGGAGATCACCATAAGGCAGGGGAAGCACGCATTCCAGAGACATGCAGAAGACTTTCATTCCAACAATGTTAAAATAATCCTAGAAATTCACTGCAAAAACACAAAGGTTAAAGTAATGTTCAGTAACAGCATAATGTTTTAAACTCTAAAAAACACAGAAATTCACCAGTTATAGTTATCTCAAGCAACAATAAATCGTGCCCTAAGGTAACTATAACTTGTGCTACTCGCCATGCACTGCTAATTACCCCCAGTTGGCTCCCCACCAGCTGAGGGAGCTGGCTTTGCTCCCACCCAGAAAGAGTGCTTTTTGTATTTTGGAGTAAATCCGTTCAGTAGTTTTTGAACCATAAATGCTCAAAAACTTTATATATATCACCTTGGTGGAGGATCCGTGCACCTGACAGATCTTACGCTGAGATCTGATTGGCTGCCACCACATCAATCAGAAAGTGCCGGCAGCCATCCTAGGACTCGGGACTTAAATGCCCTGGGCTGAAATTTAAATGAAGGGGAGGGGGGGGCGCATGCTCCGGAGGCCCCATCCCCCATGGCCGATATCTGTAAAAAAAGGGAGGGGGTATCATGGCTACCCTTTCTGAACATCTATGGGCCCCGGGGGCCCATCCCCCGAGGTCGGCTCTATTAGACTATCCCGGGGAGCCCACCCCCAGGACAGAGTAGTATTCCCTGTCCACACTAGCATGGGCAGGGAAAATTATGTTTGCTCCTGCCTGGCTTGAGCATTTTTAATTCTCCTGCCGGACGGAGCAATCATGCCTTCTCTGCCTGCAGCATCACAGGCAGGGAAGGCATGTCTGCTCACAGCCAACAGGAGATTTAAATATGCCCCTGCCGGGTAAGAGCAGACTTCTGTTTCCCTGCCTGCACTCATGTGGGCAAGGAAACAGAACAGCACAGAAGGAGCAGGCAAAAAACAGCTGCCCAGAGGGAGCATGCAAAAAACAGCTGCTCCCTCTGGGCGGGAGCAATGCCAGGGAACAGAGCGTTAGTGAAAGATGGACTGGCTGCTTGAAGCTATTGGTGACGAAGTTGCAGGAGGTGTTTTCACTGTGCACGTTGCAACTGACTTGTCTTTCAAAGGGGGCAGAGGTCCCTCTGCAGATCAATGCAGTGAGTAACTGCACCCACCTGCAGTGGCATGCATGGGGGTAGGGAGGTACACGGGACCACTTTCCCTCTTTCAAAGGGCACCTTCAGCGGGGAAAAAGTCAGTGCACCTCCTGATGGTCTCCTTGCCTCTAATAGCAGTTGCTATCCCTGGCTACTCTTTATTAAGACCCATGTGTGCTGGTGACAGTAAACCAGTCTGGTCTGGTTTAGTGTTTTTTTAAGTAAACCAATCTGGTCTTGTCATTTTTACGAATAGCTCAAGCACAGTGCAAACAAGTGTTTCTCTTTTTGCCCCAAGGCAATTTTCAGTGATGTGGATTCCTATGTTTAGGTCGTTCTTTTCCCGTGTGTTAACCTTTCCTCTAAAATCACCTGTATCCATTCTGGAGGTTGGTTTAGCCAGGGCTGTTGGAATTATGTGATTTTGCGACTGAGGAATTTCCCACATAATTATTGGTTTGTCGCATTTGCCACATAATCCATCATCTGTTGCAAAATCTGTCAATTTTCACCCAAAAAGTTTTTTTCGAGCTCAAACAGATCATAAGTTACTAAAAATACAGCAACACATGTTGCCGTGCAGTGGAAGGCCCTCTGCAAAGTTTGACTGGTCACTTGTCTGCTGCTTATTTCTATATAGGGGTGCTATTCTGGTACTTATGAGGTGAAACTTTTACTCAGACAGTGTTAATGTGTAAAAATTTAAAAATAATGAAGTAATACTACCATAATATCATACCACACAGAATGGCCTGGGAAAGTGGCAGACAATGGGCTTCTCTTGCATCAGTCAGGTACTACACCACAACTAAACTACAAGCACCAGAGTTTTACTATAGAAGAGAGGTGCATAGGCCTTGATGCCACATGGGTCTCTCTTTTATTTTATTTTATCTATCACAATGTGCAAATACAATCATAACAATTGTATATATAAGTGTTTCACTATGGAAATATTGGGGAAAATATCAAATAAAAATAAATAAATAAACAAAAAAGTGCACCCCACACCCCACAAAAATAATACAAATAGGCAAATAAATTAATTTTATGTATAGCAGCATTTAAAACTCTGAGGGCCCGATTAACAAAGGTAAACCTAGACAATTGGTCTAAACGTGGACCAAACGTCTAAATTTACAACTTTGGCAATTTACAAAAAGACATTTATGAGTACTATCTTTATGTCCGCACTCGGGGCGGATCTCCGCCCCGAGCGCAGACATAAAGATACTACTCGTAAATGCCCCTTGTGAATTTCCAAAGTCGTAAACGTAGACGTTTGGTCTAAGTTTAAACCAAACATCTATGTTGACCTTTGTGAATTGGGCCCTGAGTTTCTAACTATGTATTCATACATGCACAATATGGGATTTAAATAATGCAACTTTATATCTCTTTATTTTTTTTCATATAAATGTATACCTCTCTATGTAGTTATGTATCTATATATTTATAACTTTGCTCCTACTGAAGAAATTAAAAAATAAATAAATAAAGGCCGTCAACTCTCTTCATGGCACTCCTCTATATCTCATCCTGTTTCCCTATACTAACCCACCACTAATCCATTTTGGGTTCCAGAGTAGCATGCTGTTCATGGAAAAACGCTTCAACGCCTCATCAGGGGTAGTAAGCGCTATATAAATACAATTACAGTTACAATAAAGCATGCTGCATATCACAACATAATTTGCCTTTTCTTGCTGCATGATTTAGCTAATTCTGCTGCATACTTTGGCCCTCCGCTGCTGCATAATTCCAGTGGCCTTGGTTTAGCTCCCTGTATCCTGCCCTTCACTGTTCTTTGCTGTGTCTGACACCTCTGTTTGCGGCTCTCGAGCCTTTTCCTAGTGAATGTAGACTGATGCTTCTGCTAATGCAAGTAAACTGCAGGTACACATAATCCTGCAAATCCGACATAGTGCTCCTCCTAACGGCCTCTTATTCCGCTGAGGGAGGACAGCACTGATGGGTTAATACGCTTAAGTCTAATGACCCGTTGCCGCCATCCAATATGTCAACGCTTGACAGCTCTCTGCATCATTTCAACAGATTGTCACAATATCTACTCTGGTTGCCTCTATACAGGATATGTTTATCCAACAATTCTCTTAACACTGACCCGATTTTCCAAAAATGTGTAAATATACGAGTCGTAGCTTTATGCCTGCAGTTTTGAAAGATGTGCCCTTTTTGAACATTCACAAACTTTACTGAAAATAAGCCTGGCAAATTAGCAAAATTTGTAGAATCCGAGACATGTGCCTCTTTTTCCTAACTGTGCACTTGTAAATTGTGCACAGGTAAACAATGCAATGGTTGAGGAGTAGGGCATTTTGTTTGCATATCATTCTTAACCCTGTCCCGCTTTTTTCTCCTCATTAAAAAAAATCCATGTGGAGAAATCTCTTGACCCAGATGTTTGGGACCCTGTCCCACCCAAAAATGAACTTACTTTAATCTTTGTTGGAGTAAATCTGCATGCGTATTTTGAGTGTCAAAACAAACAGGATTGTCTGTGAATACTCACAAGTTCTAACTTTGTTGGTGTTCTAAATGTCCCCTTTAGCAACCTCTGCCCCTCTTCATCGATCATCCATATTTACAGTTCTCCCTGTCACCAACCACAGAAATACTCTTTTACGTACCATTGTGTGCATTGGTGAATTGGCCCCGAAACGTCCAACTCTTTATTAGTATATGTGCAAGGAGGGCACCTTCCTTCCTATTTGTACTAATTGTATATGAATGTGACCCGAATACTTTCAATTTTATTCTCGTTATAGATGTTTTTGGTCACTTCAAATAAGACAAGTGATAGTACGGGAAAGAGTACTGCAGTACTCATTCCCTAGATTTTTTAGCTATTTCCGCATTTCTTTGTATATCTTCGGAATGACATTAACACGTTGCAGTTATTAATCATCAGTGAGACTTACAAAGTTACAAATTATGTTTTCTTTGTGTATTGGAACTGGATTTTGCAAATTTCTGGACCCCTATGAGATATTATTATTCCCTTGTTATATTTTGATGAAAGTGACCATTTCCCTTTCATTCATGTCATGCAGAGGGAAGATGACTGGGCTTGTATTTTACTCAGTTGGCAAACAAGGACTAACAATACAAAATCTGTGCACATGGTTACTCAGTTGTATGGGGCAATTATGTGCCTTTGTGAAGAAACAATATCCTTTGCACGACCACCAACTTGTCTATAGTACATCTAAATTATGAATGATATAGGTGTGCATGGTCATCACAGTCAGTGGCGTAACGAAACTTGAGGGCCCGCCGCAAGGTAAATGGAGCGCCTCCCCCACACTCCGGACTCAATCAGGAGCTCTCTGGTCATGGTACTGTGCTGAGGGCCCCCCTGGAGCTTGCCCACCCCGCACCGGGGCCTATGTTACACCACTGATCACAGTGGTAGACACCAGTAATACTTTCAACGCTGGACCCACACCATCTTGCACTAGGCAACCCCATATTTTGTGTGGTACACTCAAACAACACTCAGACAACACTACCCCTACCAACAAACTCCCCACCTCTACACAGAATGCTGTTGAGAGGATTGCACTACTGTATGTGGAACAATAGGTGCCCAGGCCCAAACTGCCAAAGGTGATGCATGGGACTTGAGATTTCAATCTAGTGCCGCAAGGCTGGTGGATCATCAATGCATTGCTTTGCAGTGCTGCTCTCTGAGCCTCTACCTAAAATGAGTATGAACTGTGGGAAGTAAACACAATAGGAAAGTTAATAACACCTGGCAAACCATATCATAGAAGAAAGTGTGTCTTGCTACTTCACACTCACCAGTTTTTCTGATGAAGCACAGGTAAGACAAGTTTTTAATTTGGTTACTAATCAAACCATCAATCACTTAAAATCTTTTGTAGGTCAAACCACAGAACAGAAACTGCTGTACTGAAAAAAGACTGTTTTGTTTTAACGCTGCCCATGTACTCTTGTCATGTTGCTAAACTATGAGATTATTGGGGTGACTGGCTTGTATGCAATGAACAGACATGTATAGAGATGAAGGAAGTCCCTATTCATATCCACCTATCAAAATATTGCTTCCACTATATCAAAAACACTATAAACATTGCTTAATTTGTAAATAAATAAGTGTTGGGGTCCAAAGATTAGCTCAAAAGTCCGGGTTCGGTACTATCAAATGTTGGGGTGCTGAATACAAAGGCTGCGTAGTCTTGATTCCACATCATGCCTCTTTCATTCACCTCCAGATACTTCCTGCCCTTTTATCTCACTCTTTCAGGTTCTTTTTCATTCTTGCTTTCTTTCTTTGTCACTGTTTCCCCTCTTTCTCTTCCCTATTCTTTACCCTTTTGTATTTTTCTTTCCTTTGCTCTGATCTAAAGTCTGACCAGAAAATATAAGTGGCGGTCTCCAAACATTTGAGCTGGTCAGCTCCACCTGCAATCACTGGCTCAAATTAAGCACTAACTATACCTTTTTTGTAAATTTCGAGATCGTAAATTATCGTCACTGCCTTAAAGAAGTGACAAATTATATTGTAAATGGTGCCAAACACACCCTTGCTTGACCATCTCCTGTCTTGAATGGATGCTTTTTTGCTCTGTGATCATCTAACATTCACAAATAACAACGAATATTATCCTTGTAATGCTCATAACTGCTGGCTAAGGTGGAAATTATTTCTGACCTCGGAACTGTCCCTAAATACACTAAATTGAGCAATGCTAGAAGGAGAGTCGCTGCGCACCTGAGTGGGTGTGACTGACCTTAATAAGTTAATTCTGCTCAATCCTATTTTTGCTTACGTGTATGCTTACCTTGCAACAAGCACATAGACAAGTAGCACACGAATGCATGTGTAGACGAAGAAAAGGCGAAAGTGAATGACCCTTCAGAAGAGCTGACTTCATTTTACAGTGAATACCTTAAAAATGCATCAAACACTCATGTGTATTTTCTTATGAGTGCACCCCCTACAGGTGTCGGCGTGCTTTTTTTATTTTTGCAGTTTTATATAGCGCGAACTCGGCCGGAAAGCATCGGAGCGCTTTACACGAGCAGCACCTGTTGCTTTACAGACAGACACATTCATTTTTAGGCACGGGGAGATTAAGTGATTTGCCCAGGATCACAGAATGGCGCCTAAGGCAAGCCTGTCTGCGCCCGTCCGCGCCGGGACCGCGCCCAGCGCCAGAACCCCTGGCCCGGGCATCCCCCGCGCCCGCCACATCAACAGACGCCGATACGACGCCAGCACCCTCCACGCACTCAACCCCGGAAAAGATCACGCCTGCTACCTGCCCACCCCGAAGCGCACCCAAGGGCCCTTCACCTGCCGGAACTGCAGCTTCGCTAGCACCCGCCCTGCCAAACCACCGCCCAGGAAAGAACCCAACTACCTCAGATGCATCCTCCTCAACACCCGCTCCGCCCGCAAACACGCCATCGAACTCTGGGACCTTCTCGACTCAACCTCCCCAGACGTCGCATTCCTGACGGAGACCTGGCTGAATCCCGCTTCAGCCCCCGACATCGCCATTGCCATCCCGGACGGCTACAAGATCACCCGCAGGGACCGCACCAACGGAGTCGGAGGAGGCATCGCCATCGTCTACAGGAACACCCTCAGAGTCTCAACCAACACCGACGACACCCTCAGCACCGCCGAACACATGCACTTCCAGATCCACACCGATCCCAACACCACCCTCAGAGGAACCCTCATCTACAGACCCCCCGGACCCCGACCACAGTTCAGCGATTCTATCGCTGACTTCATCAGCACACACGCCATCGCCTCCACGGACTACATATTCCTCGGGGACCTGAACTTCCACCTCGAGAACAACAAGGACACCAACTCCACCACCCTGATCGACAACCTCGCCACCCTCGGACTCAGACAGCTCGTGACTACACCCACCCACGCCGCCGGCCACACGCTAGACTCCATCTTTTCCGCAAGCCCACACGTCTCCTTCAACCACACCTCCGAACCCCACTGGACTGACCACCACTGCATCCACTTCACCTACAGGAAGCCCACCACGCACCACCGCACCGAACAAATGCCTCGCCGCTGCTGGAGCAGAGTCACCGAAGACCAGCTAACCACAACCCTCGCCCTGAGCCCACCCGCCGAACCCTCCGACCCCGACACCGCCGCCCGCAACCTCAGACAGTGGATCGACGACTGCGCCAACACCCTCGCCCCGCTCAAGAATCCGCCCAACAGCCACACCAGCAAGAAAGCCACCTGGTTCACCGAAGACCTCCAGGCCTCCAAACGAACATGCCGAAAACTGGAGAAGATCTGGCTCCACGAACGGACAGCGGACAGCTACGCCGCCCACAAGAGCGCCACCCGCAGTCACCATCACCTCATCAGATCCGCCAAAAGGGCCTCACTCAAAGACCACCTAGACAACAACGCACACAACAGCAAAGAGCTCTTCAACATCGTGAAGGAACTCTCCAACCCCAGCTCCAACACCAACGACATCCCGCCGTCGCGAGACCTGTGCGACTCACTGGCCACCTTCTTCCACCGCAAAATCGCCGACATCCACGACAGCTTCAACACCACGACCGCCCCGGCAACCACCGAGAACACTGCCCCCACAACCACCAACCGCCTGCTCTCCTGGACCAACATCAACGACGAGGACACCAGCGAGATCATGAACACCATCCACTCCGGCTCACCGCTAGACCCGTGCCCTCACCACGTCTTCAACAAAGCCAGTACAGCCATCGCGCCCCATCTCCGGAAAATAATCAACATCTCCTTCGAGACAGCAACCTTCCCGGAAAGCTGGAAGCACGCCGAGATCACCGCCTTACTCAAGAAACCCAAGGCAGACCCCAAGGACCTCAAGAACTTCCGACCCATCTCTCTGCTCCCGTTCCCCGCGAAGGTCACCGAGAAAATCGTCAACAAACAACTGACCCGCTACCTCGAGGAGAACAACATCCTGGACCCTTCCCAGTCCGGCTTCCGCAGCAACCACAGCACCGAAACCGCCCTCATCGCCGCCACCGATGACATCAGGACCCTGCTAGACAACGGAGAAACAGCAGCCCTCATCCTCCTGGACCTATCAGCCGCCTTCGACACGGTCTGCCACCACACACTACGAACACGCCTTCACGACGCCGGGATCCAAGAGAAGGCCCTGGACTGGACCACATCCTTCCTCTCCGGCAGAACACAAAGCGTCCGCCTCGCCCCCTTCCGATCCAAAGCCACCAAGATCATCTGCGGCGTACCCCAAGGTTCCTCCCTCAGCCCAACGCTGTTCAACATCTACATGGCACCCCTCGCCCACGTCGCCCGACAGCACAACCTCAACATCATCTCCTACGCCGACGACACCCAGCTGATCCTCTCCCTCACCAAAGACCCTCACACCGCCAAAGCCCACCTCCACGAAGGAATGAAGGCCGTCGCCGAATGGATGAGTACCAGCCGCCTGAAGCTGAACTCGGACAAGACGGAGGTCCTCATCCTTGGTTCCAACCCTTCAGCATGGGACGACTCCTGGTGGCCGACATCACTGGGAACAGCCCCGACACCCACCGACCACGCACGCAACCTAGGGGTCATCCTCGACCCCACCCTCTCCATGACTAAGCAGGTCAACGCCGTTTCCTCATCCTGCTTCAACACCCTCCGAATGCTCCGCAGGATCTTCAAGTGGATCCCCACAGAAACAAGAAAAACAGTCACCCAGGCCCTCGTCACCAGCAGGCTGGACTACGGAAACGCCCTCTACGCAGGAACGACGGCTAAGCTCCTGAGACGGCTGCAACGCATCCAGAACGCCTCTGCACGTCTTATCCTCGACATCCCCCGACGCAGCCACATCACACCCCACCTGAGAGACCTGCACTGGCTCCCTGTCAACAAGAGGATAACCTTCAAGCTCCTCACCCACGCACACAAAGCACTCCACAACTCCGGACCAGCCTACCTCAACAGATGACTCAGCTTCTACACCCCCACCCGCCAACTCCGCTCCACCAGCCTCGCCCTCGCCACAGTCCCCCGCATCCAGAAAACGACCGCCGGTGGCAGATCCTTCTCCCACCTCGCCGCCAAGACCTGGAACACCCTCCCCACCAACCTTCGGCAGACCCAAGACCTACTGGCCTTCAGAAGACTCCTCAAGACCTGGCTCTTCGATCAGTAGCAGCACCACCCCCCTCTTCCCCCAGCGCCTTGAGACCCTCGCGGGTATGTAGTGCGCTTTATAAGTGACATGATTGATTGATTGAGCCTCCCGTCAGACTGGAACACGGTTCCCCAGCGACAATGTCGGCCACTGTAGACATTATGCCACATCCTCTCCTTCAGCTACGAGTGTGGAACAGATGCCCACATGTCATTATGAAGGGGGAACCCACCCCTGCCCCAGCAGTTATATGTAACAGGTTAAAGAGTTATCCTTCCATCCTGCGTCCTGCCATCTCCCACTGCCATCTTCCTCCCATCCGTCACGCCCTCTGCTCCTAGACGACAGGCATGTGTTTCCTTTTAGATAGAAAGTTTGCATGATCGTGAGCTCACGTCTGGGGGAATCTTTGAAGCCGGAAGAGTGCAGTGAGAAAGGAAGATCTTCCAATGACAACATTCACAACTCATCGTTGTGCAGGGGCGTAGCTTCAGGGGGGTATTTGGGGTGTTGCACCTCCTAATAAATATATTTTCTGCTCAATAGTTGGCTACAGGTGCTTTCAGTGGTGTTTGGGGAGGTGTCTGTCAGATTTCACAAGGCCTTTTCACATAAACAAAGACAAAAACGCATACACACTCTTTCCCTCTCTCTGTTTCTAAAGTTCTCAAAAATGTTGGGTATTTTTCAAAATATTGTGAATTCTCTCAGCACCACTACAAATTCGCGAACCTCTTCCTTTTTACTGCCCGTTTAAGACCTCTCAAGCACCCTGCTGGTGGCACAATGGATTTTGACATTATGTAGTTAGGAAGCCCCCCCCCCCCCCACCCCCCTCCATCATCTTACTGACCACGCTATGCCCCTGCTCAGGTGTAGACGAAGAAAAGGCGAAAGTGAATGACCCTTCAGAAGAGCTGACTTCATTTTACAGTGAATACCTTAAAAATGCGCTATGCCCCTGCTCAGGTGTGCCCTTTACACAAGAGCCGTGAAAAACCCGCTAGTGATCATAGGTAGCCACTGTTTCACCAGCTTTCTGATTCATAATTACCCTACTAATTATTTATTCTGCTGGCTTTTTTGTGGTTTCCCAGAGTAGTCACATGAAAAAAATGTTTCTAAAACATTTTATTCCAAATATGAAACTCTATTTGAGACTCGCCAAAATGGTAACTGATTTCTTGCTGTTTCATCTATTAATACATGATACTGTTTTTAAAGTATTCTACGGGGGCCAAACGTCATCAAAACACTTGAAGTTTAAACAAAGTATCCTGCAACAAAGAGTACTATCAATACATTGTACACTCGTTTAATATTTTATCAATTAAAGAATGTTCTTACTAACAGGAACTGACGTATGACCAATAGGAAATGGAATGCAAATATCTTTACATGGACTGTGGCACACAAAGCTGAGATATAAGGCATCCGTATTACTATCTTATCTACATACTTTATTTCTGCTACCTCCCTGGCCTTTAAACTCCCCCCTCTTGGCACTCTGAAGGGGTCTTCTGGCAACTTGTGGTGCCAAACACACCAACAAACTCTCTAGCCACAATAACTTGCCACAACATCAAATAGTTGTTTCTCAATCTGAAGCGGAGTCTATCTATGAAGAACAAACCATTACTGTAACTAACAAGCATTAGCAAAACCAATAGATATGACATTGACTTTGGCTTTGCTAATGCTTGTATTGTTTTCAAATATATTTGCAAACTTCATTGTTGGAAAGCTCCAATCCCTCATCAATCTAAAAACACAGTGGATAACAAAAATATATATTATTTGGTGTACTAAAAAGCACAACTTGCCTTAGAAGTCCATGGCACGGAAGGGAATTGCTTTGCATGCGGACTTGCTCCTCGTGAAAGGGCAGAATGCCATCACTCTCTGTGAAGTTAACTAATGGCTGAAGTGGGCTGGCCCTCTGCTCCACATTGTATGACACAATAACTGACCAATGGATAAAGAGGGCTGGCTGAAAGCCCCTTGAAGTAAGTATATTAGACGTATAATAGATATATACATATTCCAGTACAATCAAAAGGTCTTGGCTAGAGCAAAACCTAAAAAATAACCATAGTAAATTAAAAAAAAGTACATTTCTTTTTTTTAAGAGTGAAAAACAACATGCCATTTTACAGAAATGAAATCTCTAGTAGGCTAACTCATATTTTAGGCTGTAAGCTTTCAAGATCGCATACAGGAGGTCTCCTAATCAAGCAGTGGCCTATGGCTATGTCACTCAAGCAGTGTCCTGAGCAATTGAACAACGTGTCTTGGAAAACTAAATATCTAAAATATTGAAATACTCTTTGACCTAACATAACATTGCACATTTTTTTACTCTTAAAAAAAAATTGGACTCCTAGTTAGTCATAGTTAGTTGCTTAGCAAAGTTCACTTGAACTTGGCATAGTCCGCCTAAAGCCATATTACAACTAAGCCGGATTAAATGAATCCAAGTTCGCATAAAACCCTCGCATCTGAGATTTAGCATGGTGAATTTGTTCTCAGATGTTTGCTAGCGGTCTGGCACTGCGAGGTGAATGCAGACAAGATAATTTTCTTGTTATTCTATGAAAAATAAATCTGCTATGAAATGTAGGTCTGAGGCGTGGGACCCAGATTTACACAATCCTTTACAGAATATGCCAATCATATTCAGAAATAATGAACTCCCACTCTTAAACCCTGGGTGCAGCAAATAAAGTAATCAGATAATCTACATTTCCCCCATGTATAATATTTGTTTTCCACTTTGAAACATAACATAACGTGTATTGTAAAGCGCATGTTCACCCAGAAGGGTATCTTGGCGCTGAATAATAGATGTTTATTGATACCCGATTCAATGGTACTCATTGACACCCAAAACCCTCGTCAAAAATGTATGATGATTTTTATTCATGGACGACAAAGTCTTTGGTCCCAGTGGTGATTTCTTGTGTCAAGCGTACTGTTGTGTGCATAGATAGCAGCCTGCAATCTTACAAAGGGTAATTGATACTAACTGGAATTACTTCATTACATAACTTTACTTTGGTTTAGTTCATGGCTGGTAACATTAATGAAACCAGAGCAACTCTTCTCCTGACTATGGCCTTTTGGGCCTTCATTCTACTAATGTGTATGTTGCCATAACTCTGGAACAAATAGGCACAGCTGATATTTAACAGCCCAGTACACAGCTCTAAAGTATATTGTGAGCTTGATTATACACCTTTACATAGCTTATTCCAGTGTTTGTTTATCGCCTGTTGCACCAATAAAGTAACTTTTACGAGCAATCGAGTGGTGCTCTACCATCCCTTCCGCTCTGGTTTCCTCTAAAAAGAGACCAGGCCACAAAAGTTGTGGCATAATTGTCTTGTATGGTGGACAGAAGTTTCACACTTGTTTTAAATCTTGTAAAAGTAAGCTTGACTTTAACTTTTGCTAGTTTTAGAAGAGGTATTTGTGTCTGCTTTCAATTCATCCTCTGTTTATGACCTCACTGCATCACCAAGCTTTCAATAAAGGTTGGAAAACACATACCACGACCCTTCCTCATGGCCAAAGGGGCACGATTGTCACTTACTCTGATATCATCAGTAACCAAATCCAATCAAAGGGCAAATCACGTCACTTCTGCAACCTTTGTGATAGTTGCACTACTGAATATCGTCCCCAGAATATTGTGGTACAAGAATATCTAGGGACAAAATATCGAAAGGTAAGTGCATATAGGGATGTATATATTTACTATTCTTAACTCCACATCTACATACCTTGAAGATATATATATTTCGCCAACGTACATATATGTGGAGTTAGGTATAGAAAATCTAGACTTGCTTACCTGTCAATATTCTATTTTTGATAGGTTGTCCTTGATATTGTGTCTCATCGATATTCTGGTGTCGATATTCAGGTGCTCACCTTTGTGATTTTTGTATAATGGCACCTGCAGACGAGAAGATAGCCTCAACTATGTTGGTACACTTTTGCTCGAGAGATAGTCACACAGTAAATCTCAGGTTCTGTTAGATTATCATTTTTTATTTATTACTGTCTTGATCACAGGTGGTAAGTCTAGCTACTGCTGGCACAAAAATGCATGATCATAGATCAAATCAAATTAAATTCAATCAAAATCACAATAGAATGTGTACAAGACCACTAGGTCCCTGGAATGATAAGATTCTGCAGCCATAGCATTGACTACATGATTATTGATTTGCTGCCGTTAGCACATATTTCAACATCAGCTGTACAATTTGCAAATTTGAATACAGTAATATTTCTTCCAGGAATATGTCAGAAGCTACTAAAAATGTCGCACCTGAAAATGTAATCTATTACCCTCACGCTAACAGTGATAGCTTCTCAGTTACAATAGAACAGTGACTATTAGTAGGGCCCGCAATGCCCTGGTAGAAGAACTAAATGATAGAGAGGCGGAAGAGAAAAATCGAATTATCCAAGTCTAGTAAGCTTGACAAAGTGGGTCTTGCAGAGGCATTTTGGGAAGGAATAAAGTGAATGCCTTCTGACAAATTGGCACAAATCCTGAAGTAGCCTTGGCAAGGGATCTGGAACATTGCGAGCAGGGCTGTAGACATCCTGCTGTGCCTAAACAACCCCCACCTGTTCACCCCTCCCACCCCCAATGCGTCGTTACCTCATCTGGACAACCTTCTGCGTCCTGGTGAGCTGTTCAATTGAGCCGTGAGGTGCAGAGCAGTCACACCTGAGTTGGAAACCTATTCTATGAAAGGGTTTCCAGCTCACCATGTGATGGTACCACTTCACTGGGTGAACGTATGATGAGGTTTGACACAGGGTGTGGCACGGTAGCACCGCGTGAGGTGGCAGGCCTGCAGTGTACACAAAATGGATCCCTCTCTGATCGCCCTGAGTAATGGTTGAGTGCTAGGTTGACCCCATCGTTTGCACCAGCTCTGCAGCATCAATTAACGATTGAGGGCTGCTGGAAATGTCCGCGCCAGGGGCAAGCAGCTATTCTTTTAACATAAATCGCAGTCGGGTACAGAGAACGGTCGAGAAAATCTAATCATCCTGCCTACTATTCCCAAATAAATAAATGTGGCACGACCTTGCGGTGTCAACGCTTTTCGTCACATTTATTGCCCGTTCTTGCCGGGCTTGGCTCGCGCCTCAAACCATTTGAGAACACAGAGGGCTGAGGAGCAGCACTCCCATAATTAACCGCGCCAGGGTTCTCTTCAGAGGAGTTCACAGTCATCAGTGCGGGCTCATTTGTGCAGGGGCATTAACATACTACGGGGCAGATTTACAAGCCCCTTGCGCCACCCGTACGTCACTTTTCCCATGTTAAAAATGACGCAAAAGTGGCGCACAGGGCTTGTAAATAAGCCCCTACGTGTTTATAGGAACACGTGTTTGTGCCATCGGTAGGCCTTGACGCCTGCGCTTTATAAGTCTAATTCATTCATTCATTCACTCATTCATTCATTTATTCATTCACATAAATATTGAAAGTAGTTAAACTGTCCAGGGCTTGCCCAGGCATGTGGTAGGTGAAGGCAGGAAGTAGAGGTAAGGAGGCATAGATAATATAAAGAGATGAATTCTGCACCAGGCCCAGTCTGTGGCAGGTGATTTGAATTTCCAGGAAGCTGAAGAATGTCATTCTGGTATACCTCGTTGGTAGTCGAGTGTTCAGTGCATGGGTAATTCTATGGAGGAAACATTGCTTGCTCAGCTAAATTGAAGCGATGCATTAGCTAGGGCTGGGTGAATATGTTACTACACTTAGGCCAGACTGGGCATTTTGTCATCAGGGTTGGACTGCGACAAGAAATAGGCCGATCCACATTAGTGCCCCAGAAAGCTAAAAAAAAAAGTGGCCCACATTTGCAAATCAGGCCAGTTTTGAACTTGTAAAGTCATGTTGTATGGGTATTTTGCAATGTATGGGAAACCACATGCATTTGTGTTTGCTGCAGGCACTACTTGTGGTAATATCAGGCAAAACAATGGTAAATTCGGCCCACCGGGCCATGAAACTGGCCCACAAGCTGCTAAAAAACTGTCCAATTGCCTTATAGACCAGTCCGACTCTGTCTAGTGGACTGCTTTCAGAGCAGGGTGGACTGCCACCGTTCAACGATGCCACTTAGGCCATATTCCACTTGTAAGCATCTGCAGTTTAGGGCTGAATTTGCTCTCAGTCTGGCCCAGCATCACCTGTATACTCTAGCAGAGTCAGGAAACTGGGACCTGGGCAAAAATAGGTGAAATTTCCTGAATCTCTCCATTTCACGTAGGCACACAAATTCATCATAATTATATTTTCTTTCCTGACGATTTACTGCCTGCAGCCCTGAGCCTTCACCTTGGGCAATAGTTAAGCCACAAAAGGAGAAGTGTGTTATTAGATTCCATGTTAAAAATATATTATTATAAGAGTCCCACCAGACATGTCTGGTCATCTGAGGATGATCTCTTGTGGACAAACACACTGCATTTCCAGGTAGGACTGGAGCTGAGCTATCAATAGTTCCAGATCCATGCATGAGTAACTCATCAAGTCCAGCGTTTACTTTTGCATTCTCTGACTTGTAGCCCCAGGATGCAAAGAAAAAACCTGGACTGGAGGAGCCACTCTTGCATGGACCTTAGAATCTTGAGAGCTCTGTGGAAATTCTCCGTCCAAGAATCTAAGTATTATAACAGCCTATAATAGACCTTTTCTTCTGTTAGTTTTCATTTAATATTCTGCAAAGTTTGATATGAGTAGCTGTTGCCTGAAGAAGGATCCTTTCTTTCAGTTCAAATTTGATCGGTGGTCCAATGGTGATCAGCTCCATGGCTCTCATTACGAGTCGCCCAGTAATCAGGTCGATTACCAATAGCTCATGGAACAATATTTCTAAGGTGTGGGCATTCCTTTCGGTTAGGAGTTCCTGTGGGTAGAAATGGTGAGTCACAAGAATAATTTGTGTTCCTGCACTAATTCCAGCATGTTTTCCCCATAATCCAGGCCATTTTCCCCACTCCCACATTTCACCATGTTTTACTTGATGAAATATGCACAGGGAAAATATGGAGATTATGGTGTCCCCCACAACATGTAAATTGCCAATGTTGCAGGTCTCTCCTATTGCTAGCAGCATTGAAGTCACAGACCATTCGTAATGAGGGCTCAAGAGATGATTAAGTTGGCAAAATATGCTTTACAAATGTGTAAGGGTGGGCGGAGCAGGCGTAGTGCCTCTACGCGGAGTTCCACAGAATTGGAAAAAAACTCTGTGGAACTCCGCTCCGCCTCCTCCCCCCTCCTAAAGTAATTATAATGTTAAAAAAAAGGCTCTTACCTGCCGTGGCTGCCTCCTCCTCGCCATGGCCGCTCTCCTTCCTCGTCCTCTCTGTCCTTCTTCTTTGATATCCGAGGACGAGGAAGGAGAGCGGCCATGGCGAGGAGGAGGCAGCCACGGCAGGTAGGTGCCTTTTTTAACATTATAATTACTTTGGAAGGGTGGAGGGGCCGGCTAACTCTGCTCCGCCACGGAGTCGGAGTTTTGCCTAAACTCCGTGTTCGCAACGGAATGCGGAGTAGGCAAAACTCCGTAAACTCCGCTGGCGGAGCGGAGTTACCCTCCCGGGTTTACAAATGTGTTCCCTCGCTCATTCCCTACCTCAATGGGAAGCTCAGAGCTGCTCAGACTTGCAAAGTCAGCAACTAGCAAACTTTTATCGGTATGACAAGTGATTGAACCGTAAATTTGGAAGTGTCAGCACTTACTATTCTAGAGTGCCCGTTTGCTACTGAGAAGTGCTGGCGCTTCACATCAAGGGTATTGCACCGGTGCTGGGAAGTGATAGTGCTCTCGCTTTCAAGAAGTGCGGGTATCTGGTACCTGACAGCACCTGCCCATTTAAATCTCACATGGCCACATGGCACAGCCATACAGAACCACTTCCTGGCTTCTTCGGGCTTAGGACAGTGCTTAATTTGTAAAAATAAAAAAATAAAAATGCCAGGGCTCTCTTCATGACATATTGACCCTGCCATGCTGCCCATCATAGTAACATCACAACTACTAGCCATCTCACTCCTACAAGTGAGACAGTTCTGACTTTTTCAGACCCCCAAAGCTATAAGAATGGCTTGGGCGGCAGGTAATAGTAATTTTGAATGCATATTGAGTTAATAATTAACTGTTGTTGTTGTCATCTCTAAATGAGCCAGACAGCGCCACCTTGTTGTAGACTGTCACAAGCGCCGGTGTTGACGATTAAGTGTCGGTGCCGAGCATCAGAAACCACCGGCTCAAATTAAGCACTGGCTTAGGAGGCAAATCAGCACTCAGTTCTGCCATGTTCCAGGCATTCTTTTCCTCAGCAGCAAACTGAGAATGATGTCACCACTTCAGAGGTCAGTCAGATCTCAGCGCCATTCATACAGACTGGGTTCCTCTGGGACAAAACTGAGGACCCTTCTCTATCCCCCAGATTAGAAGTGCTATTTTCACCTGGAGGGCGTTTTCTATCAAAAGGCATTAGGACACCACGATCTGCAGGCTAAGGAATGACTCCCCACTCCTGTCCAACAGCAGTTTCTTGAAAAATAAGGCCAACTAGTTTTTCCACGAATTAAAAACTCACTACTTCACTACAAATTAATCAACAGACACACAAGAGAGTCTAGATTCAACAATTCTGCAGATAGAAGTAAGGACTTGCATAAGAGTACCCGTCCTGCTTTTGGATACGTCACTTACTCCCATTTAGTCAATCCCTCCATGGACTCACACATTGCTAAATATACAATTAAGAAGCAATACTGTTCTAAAAGTCACAAATAGGAGTCTGTATTTACAAAATGTTTCAGTCATTAAGAAAGTATGTATTTTAGAGGCAGAGAAAAGGAAAGGAGTGAAGAGTAAAACAGTGATAGTTAAAAAGGACATCCTGACATGTTGGTTATATTGATCAGAGCAAACACAAGGAGATATTGGACGTAGTGCTGAAATTTTTCAAACACTCACCCCCAGTCACAGATCTGGGTTGAATCCATCATCATTCTTTAGCTCACTTTGCCACCCCAGCTCAGACATAGCTATATGCAAATCAGTCTTGACCCTATGCCCCATGGGAACAGTCCAGACCGAACTGCCAAGCCATGTCTTCCCTGGACCGGAATCAAGCATCCTGGGACCGGTTTCGGGCTAACAGCCCTCATCAGCCAGGCTAGCTTGAATCCAGTGGCAAAGTGAGCAAGGGACCCACGTCTGGGCATACCCTGCCAACTTAGGGCGAACAAAGCAAACACAAGGAGATAATGGACGGAGTGCTGAAACTTTGCTTTGTTCGCCCTTAGTTGGCAGGGTATGCCCAGACGTGGGTCCCTTGCTCACTTTGCCACTGGATTCAAGCTAGCCTGGCTGATGAGGGTTGTTAGCCCGAAACCGGTCCCAGGATGCTTGATTCCGGTCCAGGGAAGACATGGTTTGGCAGTTCGGGCTGGACTGTTCCCATGAGGCACAGGGTCAAGACTGATTTGCATATAGCTGTGTCTGAACTGGGGTGGCAAAATGAGCTAAAGAACGATGATGGATTCAACCCAGATCTGTGACTGAGGGTGAGTGTCTGAAAAGTTTCAGCGCTCCGTCCATCATCTCCTTGTGTTTGCTTTGTTCACCCTAAGTTGGCAGGGTATGCCCAGACGTGGGTCCCTTGCTCACTTTGCCACTGGATTCAAGCTAGCCTGGCTGATGAGGGCTGTTAGCCCGAAACCGGTCCCAGGATGTTTGTTTCCGGTCCAGGGAAGACATGGCTTGGCAGTTCGGGCTGGACTGTTCCCATGAGGCACAGGGTCAAGACTGATTTGCATATAGCTGTGTCTGAACTGGGGTGGCAAAGTGAGCTAAAGAGCGATGATGGATTCAACCCAGATCTGTGACTGGGGGTGAGTGTGTGAAAAGTTTCAGCGCTCCGTCCATCATCTCCTTGTGTTTGCTTTGTTCGCCCTAAGTTGGCAGGGTATGCCCAGACGTGGGTCCCTTGCTCACTTTGCCACTGGATTCAAGCTAGCCTGGCTGATGAGGGCTGTTAGCCCGAAACCGGTCCCAGGATGCTTGTTTCTGGTCCAGGGAAGACATGGCTTGGCAGTTCGGGCTGGACTGTTCCCATGAGGCACAGGGTCAAGACTGATTTGCATATAGCTGTGTCTGAACTGGGGTGGCAAAGTGAGGTAAAGAACGATGATGGATACAACCCAGATCTGTGACTGGGGGTGAGTGTGAGTGTCTGAAAAGTTTCAGCGCTCCGTCCATCATCTCCTTGTGTTTGCTATATTAATCAGAGCCAGACATAGGGGTAAAGGAGATATATTTGAAGTAACTATTGGCTTTACCACCATAAATCTCTCAATACGGTCCATTTTTGGCGGAGCAACAGCGCCATCCTCCCTGATGCCAGCAAGGAAGGAAACTGCTTCTGCCCCTTGCTTTTGTAGTCGAAAGTGTCCCTAATTGGGATAATGCGAGCCCCTCACACCTCTGGGTCTCTGCCCCTGCTGCGCTATTGCTGAATAAAGGAATTAAGCGAGGTGCATTTAGTGAATTGAAGAAATATACTATGGGAATTTTTCGAGATGACTCTGAGCCTAAAGGCGGCGCCAGGCCTATGTGAAAGGGTGTACCCAGCAACCACCGGAAATGGTGAACTCCTGCCATGGTTTAATATTAAATTAGCCTTATTTGCATGTGCCTTGAAGCGAGTTGTTTGGCCGCAGATTCATGCGCTGTAGTCCTTTTTGAATCAGTCACGAGGTGCGATAATAATAATATGTACACTTATAGAGTGAAATTTGCATTTTGTTTCAGTTCTGTGTTCTGATAACAGGTATTACATTTGATCAAACTCAGCCGGACTGATTTTGTTCACTTAAAAAATCATGAAAGGCTGTCAGGGCTAGTGAAATTACAGCCAGAAGTGTACAGTGGATGCATTAATTCTCTGAGACATTTTAATATGTTGTATCCAAGTCCCTGCTTAAATTCGTTCACACATGATGTCTTGGAAACTTGTTTTACACATCCACAAAACATCCTTTGCCACATTACATTTGTGATTCGCCTTGCTCATTTTCACATTTGTGACAGCACAAGTGTTAACTGAGCTGTGAACTATTCGCTTAATCAATCTAGTGCTCATGTTTTTGCGACACTTACCCAGAGTGTAGGAAAAGCCCATATTTATCTCAACTGGGCAACATTTTTCCAAGTTGCTCTACCTCTGCAAATGAGGGTCCCTAAAAACAAAGGGCTCGATTGGTAAGGATTTTGCAGTGACTTACTTTTGTAATACTCCTGGATTACTAATGAATTCCAGGAGTAATAGTGGCGTAACAATAGCCCCCGTAGTCCCTGCAGTGCAGGGGGCACCCTGAGCTCCAGGGGGCTCCCTTGTCAGGCACTGTGCCCGGGCGGCGGGCCCCTGGCCTGAGAGCTCCTGACTGGGTCAGAAGTGTGGGGGGCACCTCCATGTACTTTGCAAAGGGGGCCCTCAAGTTCTGTTACACCACTGAGGAGTAAGACAAGAATAAGTCAGGAGCGCGTTTAGAGTTCATCAGACCTATTAACACCACAATTTTTGTGGCTCAACCCCAATGGCTGCTTTTACAAGACCAAGGGACTTACTTAGAGTGCGATGGATGCAGGACATACATACCAACAAGTGGCGGATATCCCGCCCGCCTTCTTGATGTCAATGGCTCTCTCAATATGGTGGTTGGGACAGCCGCCAGTTCTTGCAGATATCCCGCTCTGGCAAACTCTAAATAAGGCCCCACGTCTGTTAATGAATGCAAAACCAGTGCTCATGTGCAATATGGTGACCTGGAAGTCTCAGTTCGAAACTGACCTTGCAATTTTGTTCCTGTCCAAATCCTATAACTCAAGAGGAGAGACAAGTTCACACCTTGTGCTCAACTGGCTGAAATTAAGCCAGCCTGGAGGCAATCCACCTTATTATGTATGCCACACAGTGGCTCACAAGCAGGACTCCATGCTGAAGTAAATACCTCCAGATGTGTCCCTTATAGAAGGTGGCCATGAGGCCAGGTTCCCAGGCCCTCTCCTGGAAGGTGTAATATAACAGTGGGCAGAAAATAGGAAGGCCTCTGCTCAGAAGGACCGACTCAGACTGCGGCTACCTGCGCCTCACTCCATAAATCCTTTTCGGGCGGTTATGACAAAGCACATACAGTCTACATGTGCTACGTGTGAGGAGTTTTCCAGGTGCATTATTGATTTAATGGGTGCTGTGACAGCCTAAGGAGGTTTAGGCATGCGTCTAGGGTCTGTATGTCTGCACCATGGAAGTAATCTAGTCATCAAGACCAAGCGTCCATCAGTCAATGGTGTTTACCTGCGTACCATTAGTGTTATTTGTTGTCTAAATATTTCTATCGAAAATTTACTGCAAGTACATTTTATAACGCAAATCCACAACTCTTTTACACAAAAGTATTATTACGTGTCCCAACTAAATTCAAACAGATTTCTCCACAGTATTTCTCCAGCAGTACTAGTTCTAGGATGAGGTGAGCCTCTTTGACTGTCTATGACACCAGCTACAAGAGGATCCCAAATTCTCTCTGTGATCATGAAGTATGAATTGCAAGAGAAAGATGCAAAATGAGATTTTGCCTATGATGCTCAGCTCCCGAATAATGTTTCTACAGAACAAGGGAACCCGAGAGTCATCAGGGACCTTGGATCAACACTGTAATACAAACAATGGCCCCAAGGCATATGATTGCAACAATGCTACCAACCAAATGGTTATTTATTTCAAAGTATAAGCAAGAAAATGTTTCTGTATAAAAGCATTGTATAACGGCCCAGTGGGACTGAGTGAAAAAATGTGCTCAGTGCTCCTCATCGGTGACATACGCACACGTGACAATAGTGATCAAAAGTGCATATCTAAAAACAAGAATAGCACAGCGCATTCTTGGCTAATTAATAATCTAGATAAGGGTCTACGATTTCAGTTGAGGTTTCGATCCAAAGGAGATAATGGGATCATAATCAGGACTCTAGATATAACCAAGTTGGAGAATCATGCTGTGATAAATAAAAGACAGATATAGTGAGGAAACAAGAGATGCTGTATGAGGTATGAAAAGCATATACAGAAAGATACAGTAAAAATGGACCTCTCAAAAGACTGAAAGAAACTAGAAAAGGGAGAGACGTGAAACTCACAGGAAAAATTCATAGTACATGACCAGAATCAAAAATAAATATAAACACTGATTACCTCAAAGGGTAATGCAAAAATTAGCAGTCCCTAGGGCGTGATACCAGTGATTTAGAAGGGGAACTAAGGAGAATGCTAGGAAAGTGTATTACAAGACCAAAATAGGGAAAACCACAAGAGCCCTAATTACCTGAGGATAATGGTCCAAATCGGGAATGAGGATACATGGAGCCAAATGGAGACATTCCCAAGCCAAAGAAATTGATGCTCCACTGCCTAGTGTGTAGCGTGAGCCTCTCCACTCAAAAGCGATCCCAAATGGGGAGGAAATACAAGGAAATCGGATGCTGCGCAATGGAAGCAGCATCCTGATGGCAAAGCGAACAGCGAGTGGAAAGGAAAGCTATAACACGAAGGCTCCACATTTATGCCAGTGGTGTGGAAATGAAAGTAGAACCAAAAATGGCTGGTGTCCTGGATGTGTGAGTAAAAGGGTAATAGAGAGAAAGAAGGGACAAAGAGGTCCTGAATGGAACAGCCATATTGGAGTAGTAGAGAGTTACAGAATAAATGTAGGGAGAAAACTGCTGCTACTGCAATATCGCTGAACGTCTAACAGAAAAGTGATTATTGTGGACTCCAAGGAGATACAAAGGTGTAAAAATAAAAAGATTAAAAGGAAAGTCTCCGCTCATTGGTTTCACATTGAAGCCAGTGGTGTAGAGATGCGACAAAAAAGTGGGCGGCATCCTGAATGTGTGGATAACAGGGTAGTGGCGAGGAAGATAGGACACAAATGTCCTAAACAGAGTGTTCAAATTGGAATGTTCAAGAGTTAAAGACCAAATGCAGGGAGAGAAATGCTATCCCCAATATCACAAAGTTGAAATCAGAAAAATAACTATAGAGGAATTCCTAGGGGATACAAAGGTTTCCAAAGGTGTAAGAATGAAAAAATAGAAAAATCCAAGAATGGGAGGTTCATGTTTGAATGACAGATAAGGAAAGTGCGAGCGAAGGAGTGGTGTTACAATAAAAAAGGCCATCAGAAGGACATTGCCAGTGACAACATGTATTTTTCATTAATTTGCAGGTAAAGTTCGGCAAAATTTGGCAGTCCCAAACGGAGACCATCAGTGTCCTTGTTTCTGTTCTAGAGTCATACTGCATCCCAAAGGGTATATCAAAAGTTTCCAGTCCTGTTGTCGGTTCAAGCCAGTTCTCTTGTGTCAGATTTCAATATCCCTCTGAGATCCTCTTTATTGAGTAGATGCTCCATGTTGCCCACCCTTGGGAGGTCTTGAGGACGCTGATGATTTGCCACCTCAGATCATTCTCAGAATATCCTTGTTGTCCCTCTATTCACCCCACCTCAAATTTCTCTGATTCCTTCCCAATTAGTAGTCATTATTCTCTATTGTCCCACCACTCCCATTTTCCCTCCAACTTTTACTGCTAAAACATATCTCTATGTGTGTTGAGATGTCTGATACCAGGGCAGGGAGCCACAGGTAAAAACCTCAATGGATTATGGAACAGGTGGAGCGCTTCTCTTCAGGGCACCTTTTCCATGACACATTATCATAACACACCATGCCTGTGTTTCCCAGTTTCCCAGTTGATTTTATTCTGCTACCGACAAATTTGTCTATGTGCCCATGTGAGCTACTCTTTATGAAACCCACAACAAATGAATTTGGTCCAGAAAGCACATACTAGCATCTCTTTGTTCCTCTGTGAAGAATGCTATTGTGTGATAGTCAGGGGCCAAACACTGTGACACCTTTAGTCATAAGAGCTATATAAACTGCTCTGACCAAATTGAACCCACCCTTCCGTTAGGCGAAAGTTCAGCTTTATATTGGAATAAAAGTCCTGATTTTGGACAATGGTGCACAGTGGGAGGAGTTGATAGCTACAGTTTCTTAGCAGCTCACGATTTCATTTGAAATGCTGTTTTAATTAGAGCCCAGAAATCTGTCTCAGAAAAATTGATCAAGATCTGGATTTCAAGTGAAATGGAAACAATTTTCCAAAAGACAATATCTCCCTATTTCCTCACCTAGTACGTGCCCCTAAAAATTGAGCTTCTATGTATGTACTGCAGAAAGTGGAAGTGACCCTGATTGCAACTAAAAAAACAAGCATTGCAAACGCAAGAGGTCTGGCTTTACACTGACACTCATGCAAATACAGGTATGCGGAAATGTATTTCCAAATCATAGCACATTAAAACCAGACCCGCTCTCTTTGCCAAACCTTTGCAGGAGTGGTGATCGCGGTGATGTTGGTAGTGATATTTTTGGTTGTATCAGGGGTATCGGGGTGGTATTCAATTCAATCAATTTCAAAATCTTTATTCGATCTTTAAATAAAATCATAAATGTACAGAATAAAAAAGCAACATAGCAAAACGCGATATAAAATTAATATTAACACAAGTATCAATCAGCACATCAATATACATCAACAAAGTCTCAGAACCCTATCATTAACAGTCAGTTCCACTCCCAGGGCACCCAGCTCTATACATAATAACATATAAAAAGCAGTTAATCACATCTCCCCAAAGCACATCAAAGTTAAAAATCACGTTAAAAACAACTATGTGAAATCAATAAAAACAAAAAAAACATGGTTTGGTGCAAAGTTGGCTGTTATAAAAATACATTTACAAAGTGCCAAACAATCTTCACGCCGGTTACCCTTCCATGGACTTTCTACAATGGATGGACATTTTGAGGAAGCTTCAAACATTATAACAGATGCCAGGGCTATGTAACATCTGGAGATACGTTAGAGCCTCTCTGCATTTCTTAAAAGCCAATAACTTCACAGTTTGTTTGAGGTAAAGTTGAAAAGGTTTTCGATAAAAGTTGCAAAAAAAACATGAAATGCAGCAAAGATTGCTCTGCCATCCCATCACAGGGACAAGGAGGTACGGAACTACACCACCTCCTCAGAATAGCACATTAGGAGCCGCACGGTCCCTGACCTAAATCTGAAAAGAAGAGACCTCTCCCAGCACGTAAGCTCTAAAGTGAGATATGGTGCTTGGTCTCCAGTCGCAAAAGTAATAAAATAATTACTTATAAAAAACTTCCTGAGTTCTCTGGGAGAAGGTGAACTCTGCGTGTTGGGACTTAACCAGCCTCCTATCAAGTTTATTGATGGTGCCAGGGGCGGTAAACATTCCGGGGAGACTGATTTCAGCAAAGGACTTGCGGGCATAATTCAACCAGGGAATAGAAAGACCCTTGTCCTGGCTGAGGCAGTCAGATATGATAGCTCTATTAAAACTTGCTGTGTTATTACTCCACACACTCACCCAAAGCAGGAGGGGAGCCAGCTTAATAGCATCTGAGACATATTCTAAATTAAGTTCAGAATGCAAGATAAAGTTCGGGCTGGAAAGCGGGAAGTTCAACAACCGCCTACAAATTCTGTTTTCTTCTACCTGCATGGGTGTGACATTATGGTAACCCTACACCCCAGTGTCATAGGTTGCTGTAGGGGCGCACTGCAGCTTTTACATTTTAAGGTAGTGCGAGATGGTACTGCTTCCATCCTTCTGGGCCAGATCAAATAAACATCCAGCCGCTCTTCGTAATTTTAATCACGCTGCATTCGTTTGTGGTTGCCAAGAGTGGCCCGAATCAAAGGTAACGCCCAAATAGCAGAAGCTCCGTACCAAACTCAGATGTTGTTTCTGTGGCTTTAAAATTGGTAATGTTTTCCTACAGGGCCCACAGGCCATTATATGGGATTTCCCAAAGTTGGGCAACATATCAAGGTTGCCCATAAATGATACGAAAGATTCAGCCAAAGTGCGCAAGGCATGGGGCGTCCTGGCCATTAAAACAGCGTCATCGGCATATAATGATGCCGGGACGAGAGAGTTCGCAATTTTAGGCACATCTTTAATACAGCTAGACAAGTGGGCGTTTAGACCATTAATATAGATAACAAAAAGCAGGGGTGACAGAACACACCCTTGGTGCAACCCACTAGCTAGTAGAAAGTCATCTGAAAGTTTCTCAGACTGGCCGTGCCTTACCCTGGCCCCTATATGTTCATGCAGACAATGTAAGAAATAAGCTAAAGGAGCTTCCACCCCTAGGTTGATTGAAATCAACCACAATTTGCTCCTATCCACGCAATAAAATGTGGATAACAGGTCAATGAAAGCCAGGTGCAGTGAGCAACGCTTAGCAATTAAATTAAATTAAATTTGTACTTGTAAAGCACACCCATACCCCCAAAGGGGTGTCCAGGCGCTGTACGCATACCGCTGTGGAACCCTTCCTGGCTTTTCCCTGTGAAATGTCCACTCCTGGGCACCCCCAGGGTGAAGCCAGGCATCCCAGCGCTGTTGGGGCCGTTGTGGAGATTAAGCAAGCTATTGCCCAGAGTTGCAGAGTGGGACCCATGATTAGAATAGGCACCGAGGCGAGAATTATCAGGTCCAAGGAAATTGAGCCCAAGACCCGCCGAGGCGGGAATTGAACCCTGGTCAGATCTCTGCATCAGGGTCTGCCGCTCTAACCATTGAGCCACACTTCTCCAATGGTATATTTATTCACAATCAAATGCAAGTTCAAGCACTGCTCCACTGTACCTAGCCCGGGGCAGAAGCCATACTGACAGGGGGATATAATATTATTATCACTAGTCCAAGTCTGCAGCCGGTTGAAAATAACCCTCCCCAGAATCTTCACCGAACTGTCAATGCAGGATATCGGCCTGTAACATTTAGGGGACCCCCTATCTCCCTTCTTAAAAATTGGAACAATAATAGAAAGGGTCCAGAACTCTGGGACCGTATTACACAAAGAGTTATTAAATAGGTTGGTAAGCAGAGGACCCCACAGCTCTAGATTACTTTTAAGTAAATCCATAGGGATCCCGTCGGGCCCTAGGGCTTTTCCACTAGCACTAAATCGAATTGCGTCCTCCACTTTCTGGATTGAAAACTGAAAAGGGGTGGAGTGATCTAAATGCTGTTGTAATCTATCCTTGCAGTCCTTGTCCGCCGGCAGTTTATAAATGGTGGTAAAATGTTTAACCCACTCCTGGCCCGAAATGTTACAGGTACAAAAAGAAATGTCCCAGTGGAAGGTAATCCAACACAATATACAGTAGTATACACAAATGGTCTATGTTGCTAAAAATTCTTGACAACACCACCTTTGGATTATACCATCAAATGGTTATGATTTAATCTCATCACCAATTAGAGTAATCAATTCATATACAAAATACAATACATGTGAATCTTAAAGGTTTAAAATTGGTGCAACCTAAGAGAAAAGGGGGAAGGGTTGTGAAAAGTGCGTGATGTGGAAAGGGAAAGGTAGTGTACATGTGAACATCAAAATTCAATATTTACAACCTATCCAGCCAAGTAACTGGCTTCTACATATATGGAAAATCATAACATCAAAGGGATGCAGGTAAACAATCTCTGTCATCCATGTTTGAAAGAGAGGAATGGTCAACGTTTCGACCCCTATGCGTGGCAGGGAGCTTTATTCCTTGCGGGCGGGGTCTTCATCAGGACTAGGGCACAGCGACGCGGAAGCACCTTTGAGGGATAAGGTTAAATCAGTATGGTGGTGTAAACAAGGGGCACTGTTAATGAAAGTGTACTCTAAGGTAATTATTTACCAAGGCAGCAAGAAGGATTCAGGCTGAAATTAAGGAGAATGGGCCTCACAGGCTCCTAAAAAACAGAAAAAGAGCCACTGCCATCAGTGTCGTGGGCAGGTACCAGGGAGGAGTATAAAGACAGAGCTCAAATAAATTAAACTTACTCATGTGACTAGCAGGCGCTGATTCGGGTAAGCATGAGCCAGGGTTGATGAGTAACCGATGGCTGCAAGAAATGGAGAAAACCCTGAATGAGAGGCCATCTCTCCGAATGGGCATGAGAGCACCGCGTTGTAACAGGGGCCTAGCAGGTGAAAATGAAATTTACGGGGCTGAATATAAAAAGGGCTGAAATGTTACAGATCAGGAGTTGGTTTGAGGGGGGTGTCTCGTTGTTGGAACCAGTTGAATGTCTCCCAGAAAACCTTACTGCTATTCTGGGCAGCTGCAAGTTCAAGAATTTCCCAGTCTCTATTATGTAGGAAACATTTCCTCTCCCTAAGAATCCTCTTATACTCCTTCCTAGCCTCCTGGTCATCCCCATTACTCTAGGGTCCACGTCAGTGCCTTGCTCATACGGCAATTGGCCCTTGAACATTTCGCATCAAACCAGCGTGGGTGCTCTGAGACAGAATGGTGGGGTTTCAACAAATGGTTCTTAATACAAGTGCACAAGTGTTGATAGCAACCAATTAAAACATCTCACAAGTATTCACCTAAACACCCTAGGAACACCAGAAAATTCTTTTTAAGGCGAAGACCCAGAGTGGCATTAGGATCTTTAAGGTGCGAAACTAACCTGAGTCTATCTCTTAAGTATTGGTTAATTCCAACACACGCTATTGCCGGTCTATCCCTACCCAGTGGAAAAATCCCTTCAACGAAAGAGCATTATGTTATGTTATGTTATGTTATGTTAACACGATTTATACAGGGCACAGCTACTCGAAAAGTATCCTGGTTCTAAAGCAGGCATTACTCCACCAGCAGTGATTGACCTATGAGGATTGTCGAAAGAGCAATGGCTTTAATTCTTTCTTAAAAATAGAGGGATCAATTGTAGTTCGCAGCTCCGAAGGGAGTTTATTCCATGTAACTGGCCCAAGATAGGAGAAGAATCTGCTGCCTGTTTTGAGCAGACAGATTTTGGGAACTCTAGCCAAACGTTCAAAACTTTATGTACCAAGACCATGGATTTAAGCAGACTCCTTTTTTTTATGGGAAGCCAATGGAGAGCATTCAGATGAGAGGACATATGTGTTCTCAGGGAAAGATTAAAAAGCATCTGGGCTGCCGAGTTCTGCACCACCTGAAGTCTGCACAGAAGGGACTCTGGGAGACCCAGGTAAAGGCATTCACGTAATCCAATTTGGAAGTTATTAATTCTTGGATTACCATTCTCTTGAAACCCTCAGACAATAGAGGCAAGTATTTTTTCTGCAAACGTAGCAACCTAAAACAGGAACCTGTCAGAGCTTAGATCTGTGGTTGAAAGGAGAGAGCACTGTTACATTTAATGTCTAAGGGGCACATTACGATACCCGGCGTAAAAAAATCCGCCAGGCATGGAAGCGGCAAAAATCCGCCCGCACACACCGCCTGAACACCGACCACGCCATTATGAGTACACAAACTGAAAACCGCCATCGGCGAAAAATCATACAAAATACCGCCCGCCATCGTCCGAGTCGGAGTCAAACCGCCCGCCACGGACGGAAACACGCACGACAACACAAAACCGCCCGCCCACACGGCCGACACACCGCACGTGAAATTACGATCGCACCGCCATGAGCGCGGAAAAACAACAAAAATACCGCCCGCCAGCGCAAACAACGCCGATGAGAATCGACACGGCAGAAGCCATGGCGCCCACGTACCTGCACAGAAACCATCCGCACACAAAACCAATAGCACACAACATGGCCAACAAGTCCACACAGCAAGGCACGCACAAATACACAAGCACAGTACACATCCCGAAAACACCCCCCGGACAAACAAAAAATACAAAGGCCAGAACCCCAGACACAACACACCTGAAAACAACAGACCATGAGGACACACCCACATAGGTGAGTACAAAAGCAGCACTCCCACAGACCACAACCCCTTGCTACATTGCAAACCAGAGAGGAGAGGAGAGGACACAGTGACACAGCAAGGACAGCAGCACACCACAGAAACGCACACATCACAACCACCACCACCACCACCACCACCAAACACCGGCACCACAAACCCCCTGCACATTACACAACACACACCGCACCACCACCACAAACACCATGGCACCACAAAGGATGCCCAAGTTCACGCCCATGGAGCTGACGGTCATGGTCGACGAGATCATCAAGGTGTACCCACAAATCTATGGGAACATGGTCCAGCACACACCACTAGCCACCAGAAACAGAATGTGGACCCGGATCGTAGACCAGGTCAATGCAGTCGGGACCCTGCCCAGGAACAGAACCGAGATAAACAAACGTTGGAATGACGTAAAGAGCCTGGTCAAGAAGAAGGAGGGCAAAAACAGAGAGCTGGCTGCCGTCACTGGCGGAGGGAATCCCGCGCTCTTTAAGACCTTCAAAGCGTGGGAGGAGAAGGTGCGAGTCGTAATCCATCCGGAGATCCTCGCCGGATTAGCAGGGGAGTGGAGGCTGGTAAGTACAAACTAATGTATACCAGCACACCGCTATGTACACACATGCGCAACCACCATGCCACAGCTCCCAGGGACAAACACCCCCATGTCCAGCACACAATACACAACACATCACACGCACATGCAACAGACACTACCACACACAGGCCAAACCGAACAACTGTAAGATGCGTGGGGACATGTGTACACTAAGCCAGCCACGTAACCACCAACAGGTCCACAAATATGCCAGAAGCGCCACAACGAGCACCCACCACACCCATGTGTCCGCCACAGCTGCACCAACTGACAAGTAACAGGTAAGTGGCAGGAACACAAAGTGCAGTGGGTCGGAGGGGGACAGCTGAAGTACAACACCCACCAGGCCCCCACTCCCACAGACCAGCAAGGTGGAGCACTCCCCACACCCATGTGTCAGGCACAGCTGCACCAACTGACAAGTAACAGGTAAGTGGCAGGAACACAAAGTGCAGTGGGTCGGAGGGGGACAGCTGAAGTACAACACCCACCAGGCCCCCACTCCCACAGACCAGCAAGGTGGAGCACTCCCCACACCCATGTGTCAGGCACAGCTGCACCAACCGACAAGTAACAGGTAAGTGGCAGGAACACAAAGTGCAGTGGGTGGGACGGTGGACAGCCCAAGTACAACACACACCAGGCCCCAGTCCCACAGCACAGCAAGGAGGAGCATCCCCCACACCCCACACCCACGTGTCAGCCACCGCAGTGCACAACGACAGCCGAAAGGCAGACATCACGGTCCACAGCAATCGGTGTCAGTGGGTGTACAGCCACCCCACGACCCACTACACCCCCCACCCCCACAGACCTGCAACATGGAGCACCCCCCGCTAAGAGCCATGTGGCATCCAGTACAGTGCACGCACGAACAACTTGCAGGTGGGAAACTGGACAGGGCTGGATTACTGGAGGCATGAGGACCATAACACCACCAACACATGGGACATGTCACGTAGCACACGAACACGCAGCACCGCCCACCGTCACGAACAAGTGAACAATGTGCACACGGACATGAACAGCAGACTCACACCCCACATGACCCATCACAGACATAGCAACACCCAAGGAGCCACGTCTGCATGCACAAGCCACACTGAATATAGTCCCACACGGCAGCCACTGTGCAACTCATCACACACAACCGAAACACCATTGAAGTCCTGTCCATGTAGCCCCTACTGCCTGTCAACCACACACCCCACAACTACGCCTATGTAAGACAAACAACACTAGACGCAACAGAGCGGAACAACAGAAATGCACACGAACACCACTGAACCCATCAAACACACAGACACACCATGCACATACAACATACCATCCATCCCATCCGTCAGCCCCAGTCTCATGAAAGGCATGTCATCCGCACAGCTGCCACACATACAGCAGTCACGCTAAGACACATGCCCATGACCAACCATGTGCCAGAAGTCAATTAAGCGCACGACACACTGTGAGCAACAACACACAACATGGGCCACACCCCCCGAGCACTGCAGTGATGCACATGGCACAGGGCAGCACGCACACCAAGGAGATGGGACAACTGCAATACGTTGGCTGGCACACAACTATCACTCACTCATAACGATGCGTCCAATGCCATGTCCAGTAACCACAACAGACAGCAAATATGCAGGGCATGTCAGGCATGCACACACCTCAGACCATGCACTGTCATGCTGCCACAACACATGTCACGTTCGGCACCCATGGCTCACAGCATGTACCCCAAAAGCATATACCCTCCCAAATGCGAATCTGGGGCATGGCCCCCATGTTGCCATATGCGTTCCTAAGCGTTCCATTTGAACCCCAAAAGCATATTCCATCCCAAATGCGAATCTGGGGCATGGCCCCCATGTTGCCATATGCGTTCCTAAGCGTTCCATTTGAACCCCAAAAGCATATTCCATCCCAAATGCGAATCTGGGGCATGGCCCCCATGTTGCCATATGCGTTCCTAAGCGTTCCATTTGAACCCCAAAAGCATATTCCATCCCAAATGCGAATCTGGGGCATGGCCCCCATGTTGCCATATGCGTTCCTAAGCGTTCCATTTGAACTCCAAAAGCAAAGTACAAACCAGACCCAGGATGGGCCAGGAGCCCGCATACACCAGAGTCACAATGAGTAGGGGCAAAGCAACACACCCATCGGCATGGCCAATCCGTCCCATGCCACATGTGCACAGCACACAGTCCCATTGCCTAGCACACACACCTACAGATGCCACAGCCACACACTCGCCTCCGGGAAACCCATGTACGAGATTGCACGAACTGCCAATGTCAGACGACTAATACATACTTCGCCAGGTGCAACACAATAACAAATCTCATTCTCTCCACAGGTGACGAACTGCTGGACGCTGGGGATGGAGACAGCAGCCAGCACAGCCAGCCTACAAGCCCCCAACGAGGACACACGGATCTGGAGGATCTGTCCACCTCTTCGGACACGGACCACCAAGCTGGCCCATCTGGCGTGGCAGGGCCCAGCCGCTCCCCAGGACCCCTCCTACCCACCAACCCATCATCCAGGGATGCTGAACAGTCCCAGTCCCCTGCTGCCACTGTCGTTGCGGCCACACCCACGGTCATTGCGGCCACTACCACTGCCGCAACCGCCACCATCGCCGCACCGACCACCACCGCCTCCACCACCACCACGTCTTCGCTGGCACCAGCCCCAGCGCAGGTGGTGGCCCGGCCGACTGGATCCACCCTGGGAGCCACAGCGAGGACCGTGGTGAGCAATGTGGCTAGTGGGCAGGCCGGTGGCAGCAGGACTGGTAGGAGGAGCAGGGTCAGGGAAACGCCAGCCTCCCTGGGAGCCATGCCCTGCCTCAAATGGCCAGAGTCCTTGGGGCCTATGAAAAGGCCCAAGGACAATGGGCCAGGTCTGCTACTGACACGCGGGAGGTGCTGGGGGTGCTGAGGTCCATGGACGCCCATATGGGCCAATTCGTGTCCCGTATGGACCAACTCGTGGACCTCATGGGCCAGCTGGTGGTGGCGGTGGGGTCACAGGCAAGGCCAGCAACACCACCTCCGCCACCACCTGCTAGGGCGCAGGCTCGGGCAGCAGTGTCCACTTCCCCTGCGTCCACAGCCAGTGAGCACACCTCACCCACCACCAGCAGGTCGCCACCACACACCCCCTCCCAAACGTGGAAGGGGCCGTCCGAAGAGGAAACAGATCTCCCGGGAGGACTTCGCACGCTCCAGTCGCAAGTGAGGCAGCCAGCCAGCCTTCCGCCAGCCTTCCTTGACCAGCCACTGCATTGACTTGCTCTACGATCCCACTCCACACAGCCATCTGGATGGCATGTGTGTGTTGGACTATGGACATAGAACCAGTGGGTACACCCTGATCATCACGCAGCCATGACCGACAGCTCATTGTCACTGCACGCACCACTTTTGTCATCACCTTACACACAATCACATGTCACAGTTTGTAATAAATGCACCTTTTTCACTAACTGCTGTTTGTGCCCTGTGTCTTTATTGTACGGAATACAACGGCCACCTTGGGCGGAAAGGCACCTGATGCGTGGCATGGAAATGGAATCCGGAGGGCCTGTAGGGACCTAGGGGTGGGAGACAGAACAGGAGCACATTCAATGAGTGTGTCACACACCCATCACACAGTACATGTCAACAACTACAAGCAATGTACACACATCGCACAGAGCAATAGGGCACAATGCCACAGCCACCAACAGTGGCATACTACCCTGGCCATGGAGCGTTGACACACTGCACGCAGTGAACATACGGCCACCCTGACACAGCACACACACACCTGCATAGATACAGACACATCATCCGTCGTACATGGACACTCACCGTCAAGTGAAGTAGCGGGCGATGAGCTGCTGGGCGCACATTCCCAGCTTCCTCCTCTCCGCTGTCCACCTCACTCGAGCTGTCCTGGTCTGCGGGCTGGGGCCCTGGTTGATCTCCGTCATCCACAATGAGGGGGATCTGCTTCCGAATGGCCAGATTGTGCAGCATGCAGCACGCCACCACTATCTGGCACACCTTCTGTGGGGAGTACGCCAGTGCACCCCCGGTGCGGTCCAGGCACCTGAACCTGGACTTGAGGAGGCCAAAGGTACGCTCGACCACACGTCTGGTCCTCCCATGTGCCTCATTGTATCGATCGTCTGCTGGGGTGCGAGGATTCCTCAATGGACTGAGCAGCCATGCCCCATTCGGATACGCAGAGTCACCTGGGTGTGAGGGACACAGAGAACCGTTGCTATTCCAACTGGACAGGGGACAGCATCGCACAACCAGCACGCTACACCACTCCACATACTCACCGACAATACAGCCACGATCCTGTTGCAGATTGGCCATCAGTCGTGGCAAGATGCTGTTGCGCATTATGTGTGCGTCATGGGCCGAGCCTGGAAACTTTGCACACACGTGGGTGATCACCATGTCCGCAAGGCACACCACTTGCACATTCAGGGAGTGCGTGTGCTTCCTGTTGCGGTACAGGTGCTCAGTGGCCTGTGGTGGAACAAGGCCAACATGAGTGCAGTCAATGGCTCCCACGACGTGTGGGATTCTGCCAAGGGCATAGAATGCACCCTTCACTGCCGCCAATTCACGAGCCCTGGGGAATCTGATGTACCTGTTCCGGTACAGCATCATGGCTGCCAGTACATCCCTCAGCACCTTGCTGAACATGGGCTGGGACATCCCTCCTCCACTGCCCACTGTGTGCTGGAATGACCCAGTGGCGAAGAAATGCATGGCGGCCATCACCTTAGCCGTGGGGGTGACAGCAGTCGGATACACCCTGCGGGGACGGAGATGGGGCTCTAACATGGCACACAGTCGATGCAGAGTTGGCCTGTCCAGCCGAAACTTCCTGATTACCTCTGTATCGTCCATGTCCGCCAGCAATTGGTATGGGCGGTCAATGTTCGGTCTCCGCCTGGGTTAAATGGCAGAGGACACATGTCAAAGCAACACGGCACATAGCAATTTCGCATACACATCACTGACATGACTGAGCAAGCACATGAGCCACAGCCCAGCTGTCAAGCTGGGACGGCACGGCCACAATACACTTACACAGGTCTCCCAACAATGGCAATGGCAAGTGAGACATACCACTGCCATGTGCATGCACATGGGGATCTAGGCCCCAATGACTTGCGGGCGTGCTGATGGGGACTGACTGCATATTCGTCAAGCGGCAACGCCACGGCAACATGAGTGTCTGCTGAGCATGGTACTGCTTCCGAGGCTGGATGAGTATGGCACACGACGACGACGATGTGGGCACGGGCTGAGCGGCCAATACAAGTGGGACCTGTGGCACGAGGGGATATGAGACAGTAGTAGGTGTCAGCACTGCACCCTATGTACAGCACTGTACGGATCACAGCTCCCGAAACATTGACTGGTGTCCACATTGACAGCCCCATGCCAAGACGGCTGTGTGCTTGCAGTCACACGTCACAGGTGAGAGGTTACATTGCACGTGCCAGGTGGCAGTCGTACATAGTGGGAGCTGGCATGTGTGTGCATGTGTCTCCTGTTCAGGATCCACCAGATGGGCGCTGACTCTGTACTGACCATTGGACACAGCATGTTCCGTGGAAGGCTTGTGTGTGTGGGATGGTGGCACTGGATGTGCCTCCGTTGGGTGGGGGCCATGCACAGGGCGGGTACGTCGATGATTGCGCATTGTTGGTCACGGTGGGTGCACCAGCTAAGATGTGTTGCCCTGTGTTCAATTCCTATGTCCGCATGATGATGGACTGTGGATGTGGGCAGACTACACATTGGTCGATGTGCTGTCTATATGCATGTGCCTTCACACCAGGCACAGCTGCCCCTGCACATGTGACCCCTGCTGGACTCGCTGCTGGGTCTGTGGAGCTGATGCACCTTCTGCGCGTGGGGCGGACAGCTCTCCTCACTTCCCTCATTGCGCATGTCATGTCTTTGCCGCAGGTGACATGGATCATGGAGGGCCCACATGTACGCGTGGGTAGGCTACACATGATTGTTCACTGGTCGCCACCCCCAGTCAGTGTTTCGAATGGGAAGGTTGTCGTGCTGGTGGTATGTTCGATGTGGCGGATGGGCGGGCCTAGGTGCGGGCTTACATTCCGGACATGGGGGGTAGTTGGATTGGCGACTAGTTGCAGTACACACGGGACACGTCTCTTCCTTTCCACATCTGGGTCATCCCTTGTACTAACTGACAGTGATACAGTCATCTTCGCCCCAGCCCTCATGTCCTCCCCTCGCCCCCCAATATGCATGCTCACCTGCGAGGCTAGCGCTTGCACAGGCAGCCCCAAGCTTGCACCAGAGAGGGCAAGGAGTGTATGTGTGGGTCCAGTTGCACGAGTGGGCTGTCTCAGGGTATGATGTGTGGCGGGACGCCGTCCACCTGCGTGGTGCCCCAAATGGAGACCCGGCCTGCATGGACTATGCATCACAGTCTTCGCCTTCCGGATCCGCCACCTGCGACACCCAGTGGCTGTGGCTGCCCTTGCGGCCATGCCGCGTCCGTCTGTGGCTGATGGCCCACACATTCACTCTTTGGCCTCTCTGGGGAGGGCTCAGGGGTGGTGGCGCACGCGCTTGCACTTAGTCGCAATGGCATGTGGCGTGGTTGGTATGATGGGCAATGGATGGGATGGTGCGAGCCACCTCCCGTGACGTCAGTGCTGCTCGTGCTGTGGTGCGTCCCCCTACACTTCCATTTGACTTTTTGCCATGCTGGACGTTGAGGTTCTATTGCCTGCGTGATATGACCAGGAGGAGCGCGAGGAGACCTCTCACACACCATGCTCCACTGCCATCCCGTGCCCTGTATCGCCTGTGCGGATTGACTATGTTGGGGTTACACCTGGTCGACTGGGGCTGTGTGTGCCTTGTCAAGGGGCATGGCGGGCGCACAACAGGATCCAGCTCGTCCACAGAGGGTGGGCTGAGGTGCGCCTGGTACCGCTTTGTACGTGTGCCCGGCTGCTGTGCACACACGTGTTCACTCCCCCGACAGGTGTCCTCTCACAATGCCCAGGGAAGCGGTGGTGTACTGTTCATGAGCCCTCCCAACACGGCGTGCTCCAACTTGGCATGTGCGCATCTACCCGTCGCACCCACCCACCTGAGCACTGCGTCCATACGACTTCACACGACACATGTGTGTCTTCCACAGTAGTGCTACTCATTTGCGTTGACATCCAATACCAGTGGACTACATGGTCATGTCACGACTGCCGTGTACTTCACATACTCTCATCCTCTCTCATTCGTACTTGTGAAATGAGTCAGCGGAGACAGTTCTGGTTTCAAACATTATATTGAGTCTTCTGTCCTCTGTGATGCAGTATAGTGGACACTACTGGCAGCGGAATACATATTGAGGATATACTGAGCATGATTACAAATGGGATAGGGTGTGGGGTTACATCTGCTTGGCCAAGGCTGTGCTAATGTACATTTACGTATAGCTGCGGAGCTGCGGACTTTGACACAGACGGTATACATGTAGCCTACCAGACCGCTCGGCATCATGGGCACAGTCCATCTCAGTTCCATGTGACAGGTTTGCTGCGGTTGTTCCTCATGCACGCGTGCATGTGAGATGACATCAGGGCATGTGCTTGCGTGCATGCAGCGGCGTGCCACTTGTTGTTGCACTGTGGTGGTTACTGGACATGTCACAGTCACTGGGGTCGTGTTGTTGTTGTATGCACTTGTCGTCCATGCAAAGGTCCTGGTATGGGATTCCCGGGGCGGGGGTGGGAGGGTGCAGCACCCACAGACTCCAGGCGACCTATTCATGTCCACTGAGCGGTGTGTGTGTCCATGGGCGCTGGATCCATGTCGTGTCCTGGTTGTTCGTGCAGTTCCGTCCATGTGGGTGCGATGCACAGAGCCCATGCCACTGCCTCCCACGATGCATGCGGTGTTCCTGGATGTGATGGGGAACAGTGTGCATGTCCCGGTCATATCCGATGTCATGGCGATGTCGTTGATGGTGTGGTTACAGTTGCCGGTCGTTTGGTATGGCTGTTGTGGTGGTGACTGGCCAGTCCGTGCGGAAGCTGAGCATGGGTGCGGGGTTGGACTTCATAGGTCACTCGGGGAACCTGCGTTGTGGTCCGACGTATTTACAGGTTGTCAGGTATGCGATGCCGTCCAGCAGGGCTTCCATGTCATTGGTGGTGTACATGTTTGCCAGCCAATGAAGCGGATGGTGGCTGTCAAGGTGTTGTTCGTAGGTTGTCCCTTGGAGGACCATGATGGGGCATGCTGGGTGACATTCGATGTAGCTGTTCTCGATGATCCGTCGTGTGGAGGCACAGTGGTTCCATTTCAGTGCGCGTGCGATGTTGGCCACATACGCCATGCCCCCATAGGCAGAGCAGGCCCTGTCGTGTGCGTCCAGAGGGAGGAGTAGTGGTAGCAGGTCCGCCTTCAGACATGCCGGGTTGGAGAGGCATATCTCGACGGGATGCTGGTAGGGACACCTCCGACAGTAGAAGACGGGCATGACGCAGCTGAACAATGTGATGCGGTAAGTCAGTCGGTAACCTTACGTTCAGCAGGGACAGGAGATCGCATCCCAATGTATGTATCGTGCTGGTTTGGTACAGCTTGAGCTCTTCGGCGTAGTTGGGTAGGTGTGTTGCGGTTGCCATTTCGCAGCGGTGCGTTGTGGTGGCGTGCTCCGGCTGTGTGTGCAGTCTGCAATGTGCACGCTCCGAGGTTGCTGTGAGCTCTGTGTAGTCGTAGGGAGACAGGACTTGTGTTCTGTTGGCTTGTTTGGAGGACACGGGCCCTCTTCCCACATGCTTCTCAGACAGTTCAAGGTCAGTGCTGTGTGACTCCTTCCAATTAACTTGCATGTGGCCGACATGGGGGAGTGTTTTCTTCTTTCTTCCCCGTCCGTTGTGTGCTTCTGTGATATGCGCTATCTGCCCTGTGGTCGGTCTCCTCGGCATGCCTGTGTTGGTCTATTCTTGGACAATGGCTGTATTCACCGGCTTCTGTCGTAGGGCTGTGGTTTCGGTGTTGGAATGGAAGGTCATTCAGTGCTGTCTGCTCTCCCTTGTGTGGGCGGCAGGCTGCCTTTCCGCTCTGCGTTGGGCCTTGTGTGTGGATGTAATTCTTGGGCCACCTGTTGTCGGTCACCGGGCTCTTTGGTGTTCCGTTTCATGTGTCTTGTTCATATGTGCAGGGTGGTATGGGTTTTTCAGTGTGGTACTGGCGTTCCTCTTCCCGAAGGAGCCCTGCTTCTCCTAGTTGGTGTTGCCGCCGCTGTGTGCTTCGCCATGTTTGTTACACTGGGGTGTGTCCTGCTGTTGCGTGACTTCACTGACATGTGTGCGTCGGTTGTGTGGCGTTGGGTGTTGTCCGTGAATTGGGCGTTGGGGACATGTCTGTGGCAGGCCTGTCACGTGTCATGTGCGTTCGGGGTGGGGCTGGTGTGTGTGCTGCTTGGTTGTGTCCCTGTGTCTGTGTGCGACGCATGCATGGCGCTGCGGTTGGCCTCTGCGTTGTGCGCATGTGTGGCGGCGTCATCGGCGCTTTGGGGCCGTGACGGGGTGGTTGGTTCCTAGTCCCAGGTGGTGTGTACACATGTGTTCCGCGATGTTAGGATTTGGCCTGTGTGTCATATGTGGATGCGATGGTGGATGTGTAGTGTGCACGCGCTGGTGGGGGTTGTCCGCTTTTTCCGCCCTTGCACTGTGTGCGCTGTTTGCGTGCACTTGTTGTGTGTGTGTCTACCTGCGTCTCCGCGGTACGTTGCGTCCTTGGTGGTGCATCAGCAGAAGCATGGGAAGGGCCTGCAGTGCTGGATTCATGCCCGGGGTGCCGCTTCTTCGTTGTCCGTGCTCTGCGTCCGTGTTTCCGCCTCTCTTTCACGTGCGGTGTCTCTTTGCCGTGGGAGCCGTTTGTTTGCGGCATCGTAATTTATGCGCCGGGCGGGACGTGTTTCGTCGGACGGTGTGTGTCAGTTGTGCTGCGCCGCTACGTGTGCGGGCGCACTTTGATGGCGGACGGTGTTGCTGGCTTGCCGGCGGTGTTTGGCCTGCTTTTCGCATCGTAATTGGGCGGGCGTGTGGACTGCTGCGTGCCGGCGGTAACTGGTGGTTTTTGCATCCGCCAGCACGGCGGTAGTGCTTCCGCCCGCCATCGTAATGGGCCCCTAAGTTCTTTACGGAGCCCTGTTGAGGGCCAGGGACGGGAGCGTCCTTCGGCCAGAAAGATATCCATAAATCTGGTGAAGATGAACCAAAGACCTTAATCTCTGTAGCATCCGGGTTACATTTTAATTGATTAATGGCCAACCACTGAAACACCTTAGAGAGGCAGTTTTTAATATCTTCTGCAGCAAACTCTTCTCCCTTCCCATAGGAGAAGAGATACTGGGTGTCATCAGCAGAGGAGATTACCTTATTAAGCCAAATCTCTAATGAGAAAGAGCCGTAAGGCTGGTAGTCAACCGTACCAGTAGGTAACAGGGACATTGCAGAACTTCTGAATAAGGCCGTTAGTGAGTTATTAATCCACATTGGTTCTTATTTTAAATTCCTGCAGCAGGACTCTCGAACCAATGCGCCTGTGACCATAATGTCTTTTCTTCAGTACGGTTATAAAAAAAAGATTTTTATAATGATGTCTTATTTGTTTGTTCTGAGTCAAAAAATATTTATATAGTTTGCCATTCCTCTACACTGTTTTTGTTTAGAGAAACAGAAAAAAACGCACCTTGCAGAGAATAAAAATGGCTTTTAAACGAACAGGTCTGATCTCATCCCAGACACACAGAGCTGAGTCCCTGGGCTGCCAAGCCTAGCTAATGCCTCCAGAAACCTGACAGGGCCGCTGACAAGAAATAGATGTTTGGTTATGTTTCAGACACAATTATTGAAATGTAAACCTTGTTAATTGAAATGATATTGTTCTAAGCAAACAACAAATTTCATTTTGCGAAGCAGGCGCTGACATTCATTGGAAATTATGAGGCTCCGGCATCCGCAGAGAGACAGATGGTGCATCGATTTCTGGAGGTGCTCCTGCCTCGGAGGCAGCTTGTCACTGTTAAGTGGAGTTTGGGCAAGGCTCTCCTTCACTTGCTCCAGACGTCTTTTCAGAGTCTTTCATCAAAACCATTAGCTTCCTGAGAACTTTTTCAATTTATAGCCTGTTCCATTCCTTAAACAGATACAGGAGTGCTAAATTGCTTAAGCTGGTTATCTGGTCCGTGTGTCTCAGGCGGCCTTGTGTCCGGTTAAGGGGGTGGGGGTTGTGGGGGGCTCCTCTTCGGCAACATGTCTCCTACTGCGAGTGTGGTACTGAACCGTGGGAACAGAATGTATCTCCTGCCATAGACATTATGAACTCGGCTGACTAACTTATGCAACAAGCACTGGCAAAGCCAATAGGCTTGGCTTGCATTTTGAGTCCTGACTAAAACTTAAAAAAAAAAATGCTGTAGTAAATAAAAAACGGGGGAAATAACAATCTTTTTTTTCTCTATAAAATGCATCTAGGAGATGAAGAGTATAATGTATGATGACTGTACTTTTGAGATATAAAATGGTACCATATGCATTGCAAGGCAAGCACTCCTAAGGAGGTGAAGGGATAAGCTAAACTGCCAAAGGTCCACGGTAAGTATTGTAAGCAATTGGTAACAAGATGCCTAAAATACAGTTGTGCTGTTAAGTTAGACCTAAAAACTGGGTTGGAGTTCCCCTATGTACATCAATCTCTACTAAGCCGCAACAGTGGTGTGCACACTAGCCACAGGTGGTAACAGGCCTCTCTACTAAAAGGCAGACAATCCGCCGCAGCCCGTGCAGGTAAGGTCAGTGGGGCGGTGGGGCCGGGTGGGGTTTCGACGGATGATGACGAGGTAAAATGAATTATTTATTTAATTTCCCCTCGTCATCGTCCATCGAAATCCCCCCCACCCGGCCCCACCGCTCTTACCTGCACGGTCCGCGGCTGCAGAGTGCATAAAACATTTGCTCTTTTACTGAATTTCTGCAATATTTGACCGGTTTTATCTGTAAGACAAGGAGAAGTGTTTTATTTCTGTTGCAACATCTTTTCTAAGGTTTGACCTGTTCTCTCACAGTGGAATTCAGTTTGCAATGCTAATTTACAAACATCAATCTTTCATCCTTTAAATAAATTATAGGATTTATTGCCCTCCGCTCAGGGACTTAAAAAAATGATGCATAGCTCCTGGTCTTCTTAGATATATTATAGGCCAAACAAGGAGAGACAATGATCATTTTTATCATAGGCGGTTTTGCCCTCTACTCAGTCTTTTAGCACATTAACCTTATCTTTAGAGTGGTTTAATCTCAAGTAAATGTCCACTCAGCACTTATTGGACAGTGCCAAAGGCGAGGGCTCATAACGAGGGAAAAGACAAAATAACAACTGCTAATGCCTGACAGCATGTGAGTGGTAAAGGTATTATAAGCAGCTGCTGAGGGCTAGCACGGTTGTTAAAGACCCTCTTCCTGAGTAATAGGCTGGAGCCGCAGGTGGGCTTTTAACAACATGCATGGCAGGAGGCAGAAGGGCTATATGGCTATTAAAACACTCCACCCACTAAGGGCAAAATGTGCTAAAATAAAGAGGGATAAACAGAAAGACAAGCATTGGAATGCTGGAGTGGAAGATCTATTTCAAGCATTATTGGCCGTCAGCCAATTCATTGTCTTCAATGGAGCTCCCCGGATTCCACTTTTCCAATAATTGCTATGCAATTATTGCATGGATTTGATGCAGTCACGTACATTGCACACAGCACTCCTGAATTCTCAGCGCACTTCATACATATGCGGACAGACTAAGGAAAGCTTTGTCACTCCTGTCCAAAGTGTATGACTGCACCATATCACAAAATTAAATCATATTTTAACACAGCACCTTTGCTTGTGCAACAGTGAGCTGCAGTGGAAAATTGGCAGGTACTTCATCTGATTGTGAGCAGAGGTACATGTTCGTTTCCAGTTGTTCAGGATTATATACATACCTCAAACTCATTTTCATTTGATGGGTGTCACCTTCTTTGGAAACATCTTCACCCTCGCAATACGAAAAATGGCCGCCAGAGACTACATTACCAGTGGCGGCCCTAACGGGCGGTGGAGATTGGGGGTGGAAGTGATAAACAGCGGAATAGTAAAAATAAAATAAATAAATAAATAAAACCACTTACCTTGTGCTCACCGCATCGCCGACTCGGCGATTTTAGACCTAAACAGAATTGCTCTATTGAAAATGATCACAGACTTCTGTGAGATGACAACCAATCGGAAAGGGTTGCAATTTGTGGCCTGCCTCATTAACATTCATGAAGCAGATCGAATTTTTATCCAGTCTGAATCCCTATTTTGTGAAACAACTTATTCGTACATAGGTTGGTTCCCAAAATAACTTAGTTTGCGCAAAAAAATCAGTAAACACATTTCTAATACTTTTTGCAAACACATTTTTGGTACATCTGGCTCATAATCCCCAACAGGTTTACAATTAAAGAGAAGGTTCACGTCAATGTTGGTCTCAATTTAAAGTCTCCATTATTTGAAAAAAAGAAATTATTTCAATCTTTTTGTAAATGTCAAAAACACAACTAAAAAAATTAGTAATTTGTGTGTTGACCCATGGGTTGACTGAGGGTGCCATCCTATTGTGATTTTGAAAAAGAACTTTCAGACTTTCTACAGGTTCTCCCTTGAGCAATCTGCTACCTAATAGTATATGTAGGTACTATGTGTGCTGGGGGAAACATTCTTTCGGACGAAGCCGGAATCACGCTGTGCCAACACAGCACCGGCAATAGAACGAACGCGGCATTAGCACGCATTCGTTCAGCACGCAAGTTGTAACAGCAACTTGCTTTTAGGGGGGCGCACTGGTGGAATGGTGTTGGATTTAAAGCCCAACACCTTCCCTACTGTTGCACAGACTGGAGTTGGAGTAGTAAATTAAACTATTCCAACATCCAGCAGCCCCTTAAGGCAAGTCGTTAAAACGACTTGCGTGCTGTACAAAGGTGTCCTAAAGACGCGTTAGTACAGAAGACGGCGTTCGGAACACATGCGTCCTTAACGCATGCGGAATAACATCATACATTCGTATGCTAGGATCTCACTCACACTGAGAGGCAGGAGCATAGTGCGAATATAGATTCTATAAGAGCAGTCTTCAAACTTTTTAATACTGCACAACCCTCGACAAAAACAAAATCATAGGGACACCTTAAAATGAAAAGTTAAATCTTCCCATTAATATTCTATAAAATTGGTAATTTTCTGCATATTAAGTAATTCAAACATTACAGGTGTGTTCAGTTATCCCTTTTAAAAAGGCAATCAAAAACATGCGAGTGGCACCCTTGGCCGATTATCAGAATTATGGGGGGGGAGTGGTCTTTCATGGTTATTTGAAGCCCCCTCACTACCAACAACTTTGACACCTACTTCAAGACAGGACATGAGTAAAAAAAGATATTACTGATGGCACATTGCTGAGTGGCTCACTTCCACTCTGTTTTCTTGCACTAAAAACACAACACTGTTTAAGCATGATGTTTGTCTCTGTCTCTGTTCTCTTGGGGGCATGATAACTGCTCCTGGTTGGCAGAACCTGGTGCCCTCCTCCTCCACAGATCAATTTAGGCCTCCCTTTAGTGGGGCCTTCCCCTCACTCCCCAGTTTGAAGACCTCTCTTGTATAATGATACCTTTTCCATTCTACCTTAATTTTAGGGGTGAAAGTTAACAAATATGCCTTTGAGAGCAAAACTAACTGTCTAGGCCTCGACTTATGGGTGGGACAGCGCATCCTTTCAAAACTCTTCCCAAGCATGATCATTTGTCAGTTTCTTTGGTTTCTGCTTCAATCAATTGGCAGCTCAGTGGCAAAGCCTTGTTAGCTACCTTACAATGATTTTTGGGTGTGCACTAAAGCTAATACACCCAAACAACTAGCCTTAACCTATGTGGCCATAGTAAGACGTATAGTTAAAAAACAGAACAAAGATCTGGCTCCTGTCCTGATAAATTGCTGATAGGTTGAAAGTTGAGAAAGACAGACAGAGAATGCTTCTAGGATGATATTTCCAGAAGCCATCTAGGGCTTTGACAAATTGGAAGGTTGTGCAAATTTTGAAATAATGCAGGTAAGAATTTCCCAATCCCAGTTAACGGTTCTCCAGGGAGGGCAGATGTGATTCCTGTCTCTAAAAACTTCCTTTTAAAACCCTCCCCCTCTAGTAGAGACAGCAGCTTAATCACTAGCAGAGGCTTTGGAGATGATCACTGTGCATGCTCTGCAGACTGTACCTAGCATGTGTGCTCCATAACACCTATACACATATATGTATACATATATTTATATATTCATATTATGGAGAACACCGTGATCCATGTTTTGTTTTGTTTGTTTTGTTAATTATTTTTTTATTGCGCAAACTAGACCCGTAGGTATCAGAGCACTTTACATGAGCACCAGTTACGTTACAGACGGACACATTCATTTTTGTTAGGCAAGGGGAGATTAAGTGATTTGCCCAGAATCACAGAATGTTGAGCGTACCTACTGAGACTCGAACCCGGTTCCCCAGCTCCGAGGTCGACCGCCCTAGCCGTAGGCCACATTCTCTACCCTAAGGTTGAAGCCAAAGCATAGTCTTTATGTTACAGTTTAAACAGATTTGTATCAGCATTTCCAAACTATGTGTTGATCTGCGTACTTGACAGAATAAGGGCCCATATGAGTAATTCTTATACTCGTAAAGATTAGTTATTGTGATTCTATCTCACTAAACATATAGCCCCTGTGCACTGGGTGTGATTATATACTTTTGTTTCAAACTGCTCCACGTAATAAAAGCTTGGCATCAACCACACACACACACACATATATGCCACAGTATTGAAAATTAATGTGGTCAAACGTATGTTGTATGGAGCAACTGTGCTAATAAGCACATATTTGCACATTTACTCTGACACTACAGCACAAATAACATTGGAAAATACGTTTTACTACCTCACAGATTGATGTAACAATTACTTAAGACAGAGAAACAAAACTCCTAATAGTCACAAGGTGACTTCTGTCTGATTTTACCATACAGCACAAACATAACACCTTGCTTTGTGGTTTTGGTTAAATATCATTTGTTAAAAGAATTACACATGAAAAACCACCATGGCATAAACCAGATAAATAGTTGTGCACAGTATAATATGCTATTGGTCACCATTGCTGAGGGAGAGGATAAGCATCATGACTCACTTGAGCATTTGCCTGAATTCGTGTCTAGGTTGCTATAGATAACATTTGCTATTGGCCCACATTTCTTTTTTCACGTATATGGAATAAATAAATGTATATATATATATGTATATATGTGTGTATATGTATCTATTGTGTGTGTGAGTGAGCGATAATGTTAACAATACCCTCTACATTCAAATGCATGCCGCATCAAAATGTATGTACCGTATATTGAGCAATTGCGAAGACCAGGACGGTCACGTTGTTCAGGTCTGAGATAAGGTGCTTTGCAATTATTGGCAATAATGTGTGCCACCTTTGACAACCTCGTTATCTGTGCCGGATTAACAAAAATATATGTATTTCAAACTGGCTCAGAGTAAACATTTGAGTTCATCACAGTGATGCACTGCAAGGATTATAATTACAAATATATTGTTGAGAATTTGAAAATGCTGTCATTACTGAGATCAATTTGTACCTGTGTACATGAAAATCAGTGTCATTGTACATGAACTTGCTCAGGGCTTAATTTGTAAAAGAATAAGAGCCGGTGCCCAAACCTGTGCTCAGAAGCCGCCAGCAATTGCAATTGAACATCGGTGCACCGTATACCAAGGCTGGCAGTCTTAAATCCACCTCATGCCTCTTAAATCTACCCCCAGATGCTCCCTGCCCCTTTATCGCACTCTTGCAGGTGCCTGGTTTCTCCCTTTGTGATAGTTTTGCCGTCTTTTTTTTCCTTCATCTTTCTGGCATGTATGTTTTCCCTCTCTTGCGCTCAGTAAATATCTGATGCAGAAAAGTAAGTGCCATTCCCCAAAAATAAATTCCAATGGCCCCAACAGGCAACAACTGGCTCAAATTAAGCACTGAACTGGCTGGGAAATGTGGCTCAGACGTCATTCATGAGAAGTAGCAGAGAAACGGTAACCCCTCAGTAACTGTATCTGGCCAACTACCTAATGATTTCCTGTCGCCGGAAGTTCGACTATTCATGGGCTGGGCATCTGGCTGCAGGATTCCACCTGACACAACAGCTATTGCCCACTGGAGAGATGGGTGAGCGTAAAGTTTGTCTTGAGCAAAGTCAAGTGAAGTCAATAACTGAGCCCTCTCCTGTGAAGGACATCATTTATATTTCACCCAGGACTATTACTGCCGACCGGGAGGCGAAACTGACCCTAGAGGGAGGGCGGCTACCCTCCCGCAGGCGGAAGACATAGGGCACGGCAGCAGCAGGGTGTGAGAGCGAGCCAGGGAGTAGGCCAGCGAGTGACCAGGGGTGTTTGGATTCGAAGGGCCCAATCGAGGAAGGGGGGCGTGGTCACAAGCATGGCCTAAAAGGCGACCGGGACAGACCATTCGACAACTGTGTCGCTAATAGGGATACTTGAGAGCAGAGAAAAGGGTAAGAAATGATCAGCGCTGGGCGGACACAGCACTTGCAGCCCAGGCATGGCCATGGGGCCACGAACGCCAGGCATTCAGTAGCAAGTTGAAGCCTCAAAGCCGCGACTCGCTGTACCAAGTAAGTGGCAAAAGTAGAGCTGTCACTGCATTTGGAGAGTCATTTATGACAACCTTGAAGATACATAATGTTGGGAAGGATGATGCATTGCATGATTAGGCAAAGTCATGGTTATTAATATACAATAAGTATAGGATGGTCACTGTATAACCTATTATATAAAATGCCTCACGTTGTAGTACAGAAAAGGCCAGAAATTAGCATGTTGTTGACCAAAGCCATCATAACAAGTGTGTACTAACTTATGAAGTGAATAAAGTGCGGCCGTTCTAACACCACAGAAGGTCTAGGTGTACATAATTGATGTGAAAGATGGAACGGCGGGAGGGCCTGTGAGTTACTCGCCGAGCTGGGGGAGTTATAGTTTATTACTTTTGGCAATACCATTGTCAAACTATGCAACAATGCAAAACATCATGATAAAACAATCATTAGCTCTCTGGCAATCATATTTAAAAGATAACTTCAAATTTTCGATATAAACAGTGCCGTCTGATTTGTTCATTGACAAAACATCTTAATGCAAATGACATTTGCTGTGGGGTGTGGATGTCATTGGCATCCATTTAAGTTTAGGTGTAAACTAATGTACAATAAAGTGTGCAAGCAGCGTTTACACCCATTATGTCCACTTTATAGCCCCTGCTGCCCTGTTTACATGAACACCTGACCCCAAACATAGTAGTGAGCACAATTTGTGCTCTTCTTGTAAGCACTAGTGTGAAAGTGGGTAGACACTGGTAGCTGTGTCTAAATGACTCTGTTAATATTTGTAAAATCATGAGCATTGCATTTGGGGTAAAGACAGGTGAGGTAATGCCTTATGGATTTTAGGGCACCACCTAGTGTTGGCTCCAAATAATAGTAACACCCGCCACCCCCAAAAAATGACTATGTTACAGAAATATGATTACATTTGTATTTTGTTAATATTGTCATCAATAAAAAGATTTATTTAAAAAATGACTTTGTTCTCTATACAGGGAGTGCTACATAATCACAATAGCATTTTGACTGGAGCACTGAAAGCCCTTTCACCTCCCCCTTTTGGGATTTGCTCCCTAACTTCCACATTTCAGTTCTTTTGTGAGTGTTGACTGAGGCATTACTGTCCCATCCCCTGAAGCTCTTTCATATAGATGTCACAGAGTGCGTCGTAAATTGTTGACATTTTTGGAAGCAGATGAATTTAGCGCATGGAAGCCCAGTGTGAATAAAAGCGTAATCAGCACCTGCAGGCACAGGTTGTGGTTTCAAGGTTTGGGAACTGTTCTGGGCGAATTGCCTGCTCCTTGAGCACGTTGTGAAATGAATTAGTTTTTGCGTCAGTGATGGTAACTTTTATAGTTCAATCACTAGCACAGGAGTTTTTTTATGAGACTTTGAAAGGAAAAATAATGAGCTGCAAAGGCCAGTAGGTTTACTGAAGTCAATTATATATAGGTAATGGAGCAGACTTTACACAGCCTCGCCATCCACATCATGGTAGAATTTTCATGAAATGCTCTGTGTATTTTGGTTCGAATGATATGTTGGAAAATATACCAATAGCAATGTAAGGTTAATATTTTCAGACATTGAAAAAAATTGTCTATAAAATTAAATAAACGTATAAAGCACAAACAATTGCCCAAAGGCGTCAAGGCGCTGGTAGCCCTTAGTCTTGGGTAGGACGAGAGGCAGAAAAAGGTATAGGTCCCGAGCACTCCCTAAGGGGCATATTATCAAGGGCCGGCGATAAATATCGCAAAGCGCGCTTAGCGCTTGCATATTTATCGCCGGCTATCTCTGTAATTTATCGCCCGGTTAGCGCGTTATTAACAACGCGCATCGCCGAGGCGATAAAAATTTCAGAGATAGCGTGGATATCGCCGTTTTCCATGTGGAAAACGGCGATATCCTAGATGATAGGGCCTGTGGTCTTAGCCACAGAATCCACCCCCATGTTAAGTATGCCTTAGTCAGGAATTTAACAGACGTTAAATTCCTGCGTTAAGACATACTTAACGCGATTAAAATAATCGCTTCCCCGCATTGTAAATATCGCGAAGCTGCCTTCGCGATATTTACCCATGTTGTTTCCACAGACACGCCTACTTTGCATCTCATTATCGATGCGAAGTCAGGCGTGCTGGAAACGGGAGCAAAATCAGCAAAACACGCGATAGCGTGTCTTTGCTGATAAGGCGATATAATTATCGCCGCTTTTCGGCCGAAAACGGCCGCAAAAGCGGCGATAATTGTTTATCGCCGCCTTGTTAATATGCCCCTTAAAGAGTAAAAAGCCAAGTTTTTAAGTCCTTACGAAAAGGAACGTGAGCTTGAAGACTGGAGAAGGAATAAGGAAGAGAATTCCAAGGCTTGGATACCGCCACCGCATCTTGATGACCAGGTAGGAGCAAAAGACGTTTACGTGACATGTCAAATTATGCAAAACCTACCGGAAGTATTTCTTTTGGGTTCTAGGTGAAGGTTTAGAAGTTGTTTTTAGGTCCTGCCAACAGACAGTTTCAGCTGTCTCGTCAGACTCATGTTTTCCAAAAACAACCAGTGAGTATATACTTCACGGGTCAGTCACATTTTCCTTCTGCCCAGTAAACCCTAAAGCATGGGGCAATGGGTCAGATTGCTTTAGTCATTGTCTCTCTTCACTGTGAGTGATACCAATTTTCTCTTGTACGTGAGCATCTACAAAGTAATACACTTCAGTGTCAGGGCTGGTAGGCCATTCTGTGCTTTTATTTCTGCTATATCATTGCATATTTATAATATATTTTTGAAATGTGTCATTTTTTCATATATTTATATATATATATACATAATGCAGAAAAGCCAAGGCCATACCTATTGTCTTTGCCAATGCCTGTTTTACAGTCGGCCCTTTCCCAGGGCTCACTACACAAGTAATGAACTACATTAAAAAATGTAAGAATAGAAAATCACATCATGAGCCGGGTTTGCATGTATTTTACCAGTAATGGAACAACTTTGCACTGGTGACCGAGCAATTTGTACTGGTGTTTGCACTGCCTGACCACTGCCAACTGATATTGACTGCAACTGAAAATTACTCCTTACATTGTACAGTTTCAGTGCTTAATTTGTGTTGGGGATTGCATGTGGTAGGTGGCATTCATTCTTGGGAATCAGGACTTATTTATCATAATCAGACTTTGATCTAGAGCAGGAGAAAGAAAGGCAAGGAAGGGAGAAAGAAGGAGGAAGTGGAAGACAGGAAAACAGAGACGAAAGAAGAAAGCATGGGTGAAAAGGAACAAGCAAAAGTGAGATGGAAAGGCATTAAGTGCAGACTGGTTGAAGAAAGGTATCAAGTGGAATCAAGTCTAGACATCTTTGATATTCATCAACCCTGGCATTCGTGGGGTCAGTGGAAAGCTTTCAAGAAAATATTTGGACTCCTGCACTTGGTTTTTGAGAAATTATGCACTGCAGTTAGTTCAAATTCCATACTAAATTGCTCGGTCACAAGTGCAAAGGTGTCCAGTCTCTCGCACAATGCAAGTAATGGAGGCATAGCATCTGTATGCTAAGATGATGTCAGTTGGTGAGATAGTTGAGCAGATCATTATATCCTATTATGGTACTAGCATCTGTAAAGAGCATGCCTGGAGTGACCTCTTCTCATTGTAGGCGGACCAGAAAACCATCCAATGCAAATGTGCATTGCATGAAGATCACTGGGTCAACTTCTGGTGGATCCACTCAGGGCCTGATCTAGAGGTGGGTGATAAACGAGTATCCTACGAGGTCTGGAAGGCATAAACCCGGAAGGCAATCCAGTGGCATAGCTACGGGGCGGTGGCGACCGCAAGGTAAGTTTTCTCTCCTTCGTCATCTATCACCTCCCCCCGCTCATCGTCATCTGTCGCTACCCCAACCCTCCCACCCGCTCGTCATCGGCCCCTGCTCTTACCTCCACTGGCCGTCCCTGAGTGGCAAACTCTGGGATTGCCCCGGGCGGCAAAAGTGCTAGTGACGCCACAATCCACCAGCACATTTGCTTTTGCCACTGGATGTAGGTATGTGGGATCATTAGTGGGTGATCAAGGAGTGAGGAGGATCAAGGTTAGGATTTTCTTATCCATTATTTCCATCTGGAAGTTGGAGCTTTTGCTCATGGTGCTTGTTGAACCAAGTGTGCTAGGAGATTATTCCTACATTTATTATTTCTTCTTGTTGCTTGGTCTTTTTTTGATGATTTTCTGCCTGGTAATGGGACGTTTTTCTGTGCTCTCTGTGATTCGGTTTCTGTCATCAAAAACACAAAGGGCGATGGGAGGGATGCTTGCAAATGATCTATGCCACTGGCAATAGCTCTGGATAGCATTTCAACTTTTCATTTTCCACCACTGTGCCACTCTAGACGGAGGCCTGCCTTGGACAAATCCGTATTGACCCTGCTCTTCATGGGAACAGTCCACGCCAAATTGCCAGGTGAGGCCCCCTCCAGAAGGGAACATAGGTTTGTGTCATGTGCGTGTTCTCTCCCAAGACTCTGAGAGATATCCTCACATAAGTGAGTATGAGCACTGATGGCAGCTGTGAGAGATTTTCTCTGGTACCCTTAAATCACACTCTCATGTGCCCAGTGTTGAGAGACATGCTCGTGACCCCTTGAAAAGCACTGCCCATTTCCCCTGAGTAGCTGGCAGAGAACTTTTTTATCACTCCCTGGTACAGAGCAAAAACTACTTCTGGCACAAGATGTTACAGGATTTTAAGGCAGCATTAGAGGTTCTTGAATCAACCAAGACACTGAGCTTCAAACACTGAAGCTAAATACATGCTCAGAAGCTATTGGTGGTACAACAACATGCCTCTGTGGATTTAAAGGGGTAAAGCACATTAGCATGCTTGCTGAAAATGACTCTAGCTATACACAGTGGACTGAATTGACAGCGCATTGTTAAGGAGATGGCGCTGGTTGCCAATTAAGAAGGGGTTGGAATAAAGGCCCTTTTGATCTTGTACACATAGTAGGTTTGCTGCTTTCTACTGTATTTTTATGGGTTTTGTACAGAATAACTCTGAAGTCCATGCTTGAGCAATATTAAACTTCTCCAGTTGACCTACTGGTAAAGTAATAAAACCACAGGACATAATGGCCACCGGGAAAACCATAGATAACTCTTTTCTCTAATGTTCAATAAAAATAATGACAAACACGTATTGCATAGGTTTCCAAGAACAGTTCCGAGAAACTATTCTCTGTCTCACAGAGTCCCCCTGAGATGATTTCATACATTTCTCAAATAATTTTTTCTGTATGCAGCATTTTACCTGAAGACCATTTTTGATTAATAGATCACTTATCTCTGTAACTAATAACCACTTGTTTGTAAACTGCTACAAATGATCCAAAATGAACGGAACGCTTCCTGTAGAACATTTCCCCATCTTTTACGAATATTTTACGAATATTTTAATCCCAAGGGTATCTACAGGTGTAATTTAAAAAGCCATCTATATCCTAGATATTTTGACTGCTGTTATATTGACCACATTTTTTTCTTCTAATTTGTGGCAGGTTTACGTGTAGAAATCACCAATGTTCCGCGGACCTTTATTTCGGTAAACCTTGGACTGGCTAGGTAGGACCGACTCAGCCACATCCTCCTCCAGGGGAAGGAAGCTAAGCAAGACACAAGGATTGCAGGAGGGGCGGAGACTCCTAGCAGCGTAGGGCTGCATCCACTCTAGCCCAAGCCCAAGTCAATCACTGTAGCTGAAATGAAGACACAGTGCAAAAACCATGGTAGGAGAGAGCAGCATTCGGTAGAGCCCAAAAGAATAATCCATTTCATGATGGTAAGCACGGTCTGGATTCTACTGCTATAGAAGCTGCAACTTTTATACAACATAAATAAAGTAGGGCACTGGGTGGTACAAGTTGTAGTTTGCTTTCTGACATCATAGGAGTATGCAAGGCTCTCTTGAAATAGAGCATTCCATGTTCTTGTACCAGGGCTCTTCAGTCCAAGCAAGTAGTGCTTTATTATTATTTTATCTATTCAGCTGCAGTGTGGTTAGAGCACAGTTTAAGGTTTGCACGTAAAGGGCCTCCTTGCTTTAGGGTTGAGAAGAAAGTTCATTTTAGTTCATTCATATGTATCCAGAGCACAAAGAATCATACATTGTGCATATGACTTGAATAATATGTCTTAGGTTACCAAACATAAAAGATCATACATCTGTTCAAGACATCCTGCATGATTTGTACTATCTTGTTGCTTGTTAATTGAAACTCCAGACACTCATCACTCTTTTGAAGGTCACTGGGGCTGTAATCATCTATATCTTCATTCTTCGGGCTTGACACCTTGAAAAGCTGTACATTTTTAAACATGTCCTTCTCAAAGGAGGTGGGCTTTCAAGAAATGTGAATTGTTTTTATTGGCCCACCTGTCTGCCTATAATTTATGGACAATAACCTAACCACATGGCAATTTCTTGTTTTGATGTTCTTCTCAGAATTTCATAGACACACATTTTTGAATGAATTTGGCTGTGTTGACTTTTTTTAAGCAAGTAAACCTGAAAGTTCTGTGTGTATCTTATGAGGTAAAGATAGATAGTATAATATTTTACATATTCCATCAATCTGCTATTTCCAAATATTTTGGGGTTGGGGGTAATGTTTGGCAAAGCTCACAGCTTCAAAGACGTTGCAATTATACAGTGAAAAATTGTTAAACATCTTTTAACAAATTGGAGCAGTATTTGAAATCCTTCCAGCTGTTTTTCGTTGACCTATGTGTACTAACATATGCCGTTAATAAAATCCATTTTTTTCACAATCCAGCAAAATTCCCTAATAGATTCCACCATTACCATTTTTTTCTAAAGACTAAAACTGATGATCCTAAGGAAAAGCAGATGCCAGGACAAATTGTCTTACTAGATGAGATGCAGAAAAAATATTTATTTGTTGCTAAGGGGAATGCACCAATTATCCATTGCAAACTTGTAGACCCTTATTCGATTATAATACATGGGAGCTTCCAATCCCTTTGGCCTCATTCCTCTACAAAGTTATGGCTGTCCTCAGGGACCTCTAATGTCCTTATATTATACAGAAGGGGGTACTTTATCCCATATATTATTACACGCTGCCGAAACTCTTCTCAAGAGAGAAGTCTGATAATAGAGTTTGTGTCATATTTGGCCATAGACAGACAAACCAAGCTCATGTTTGACTACAACTCTCTTTTAGTACTCTGTTAGGAATACAGTATCAAGGACCTCTGTCAAATATTAGATAGTTATTTAGAGTTCAATCTAGTTACAGAACTACATGGTTTACAGTGTGGGTAATAATCTGATATTTGTTTCAATGCTTTCTTTCCATTTAGCCTTTGAAAATAGAACATTCGCAAATGCTCCATCCCTCAAGCAATAAGGAAAGGAAATTAAAGAAATGTACTGCAACAATCAATATTGAATCAATAATGTCACCCATTTATATAAATGGTGGAAAGTGTGCACTCAGTTCCTAGAATACTGTACATTATGATGTAGCCCATATTTAGTACAAGCTTTTTTGTATGAAGGTTTAGTCTCTTTTTTCATGGTTCGGATACTGATACATCCTGTAATATTTTCGAGCACTCTTATAATACATTTAATCCACGCAACCGTAAGCACATAAAGAAAGAGAGCGATACACAATATGGGATGCAGATGGATACACTCGTCATCCTTGTAGACAACCTTTATGCACACTCTGATCTGAGGATTACCAAGATCCTTTCCAAGTCATGCAATTACAAAGTAACTTGTGACAAGCAAGAAATGGCCAAAGAGGGAAAGGAAAGCTTGACAACCAGTCACCAACATACTGTTTAGTTCTACGTTTTTGGGGAGACACTACTAACAAAATGTCTTGGAACACGTGGAAGGACCCGAGCCTCCTGCAGTAAGCAGGGGCTCTTGTACGATCGGAAGGTGATTCCTTAGATACTTATGCACAAATTAATATTTTAGAAATTATTACAGTTAATGCCTTAAATATTTTTAAGGTTTCCTTAGTGATTCCTATATGATTTTTAAGGATCCACAGACGAAAAACAGGAAAAGTCACTGAACCGGAAAGAGCTGAAGGGTAACTGAAAACCTTTCGATTCCTCAAGGAAGTTGTGAATTTGGAGAAGAACCCACCATAACAATAGCATGGTGGTGGAAATTCCACAAGTGGATTGTCCTCTAGATTTACAACTGCTTCCAGATATCTTTGAAATTTCTTTTACCATCCAAATTTGCAATAGTGGCTTTTAGCAAATTACCATATAAGTATCTTATATAACAGTTGGCTTTCAAAAAAAACCCACAGGATTATTTCCTGCAGTCTAGGTCATAACACACATCATCAAGTAGTGACAGACAGGAAAGAGCTTCAAACGTCATTAAAAGGTGCTGCTACCTTCATCAGAATTGGTATGCAATCAAATGGAGCCACTTAGATTGTGAGTCGAGCGTGTTTATTAAAACACCATGGGAACATGAAACGTATGGGTTTCTTGATTTTATGTTGGTATTTCGTAGTTCTGGGTTAGGCTAGGTTTTTTAATTACATCCAAGATGTGCACTAATTAATTAATTAAAATGCACTGGTATTGATTCTCCCATATGAGTAAATATGCACCTTTGCAATGCTCCTTTTGACATTTTTTTATAGCTCCAAGATTGAATTTTATTTTTTTACATATGTTCAACTTGTGTAATAATTTTAAAAAACTACATTGGCTTTGACTCCTACATTTTAGTAAAGGGCCTTTGCAATGCTCCTTTTGAAGTTTTCATAACTCCAAGTTTGCATAGGGGTTTCACGTTTGCTCAACATGTGTATTAATTAAGTAAATAATTAAAAATCATTGGTATGAACTCTCTCTTTTAGTAAAAATGTGCCTTTTCACTGATCCGTTTGAGGTTCTCATAATTCCAAGTTTGGATAGGTTTTTACATATATTCAACACGTGCAATATTTAATTCATTAAAATGCATCTCAATTGATTCTCGTGTATTACTAAGCACGAGTCTTTGCAAAGCACTCAAGTTATTGCCTCAACAGTTAATGTGCTTTCTGCGTGTTTTATCACTGCTCTGCAGTGCTGTCTGCCACAGTTTCATGGAAAATAGACATACATAATTCGCACACTGTTACTATTGTGTGTACTGTGAATCTGTTTCCCTTAATTCCCAGAGAAAAAAACATTCTAGGGAAGCAGGAAGAACTCTTGCCATTTAACCCCCTGCTGACAGAAACAAATTGTTTTCCAACTATGGAAGAGATTTGCAATCAATGTGCAGAACAGCTTTAGGGAGCCTTAATGCTGCACAGACCCGCAGTGATAAATGTCCAGACAGTGTAACCCCAAGTTCACCGCCAGTTGGTCCTCGTGCTGGAAACCCTCACAGAATACAATGTATTTTTGAGGGCATTTTAAACTTGTTTCAACAGAGAGGGGTGCAAGGTCTTCTTCGCCCATTGAACGCTGTTGATACACTTCGACGTGAATAAACAAATTGATGCTAAGCTTCCTGGGCCTGAATTACATATCAGGCCCACTGCCCTTGTTTGCGCTGAGGCACACCCTTAACTGCACCAGATTGCACAGAAAATGTGCTCTCCCCAGTACAATGAATGTTCACGTCGGCGCTGAAGAGAGCATTCTGCAGCACACATAGAACGAGGAAATCACTTCTTATGATTGTTTATGTGTAGGAGGGTGTCCCTTCCTGCACATAAACAATCATTACAAAAAATGACGTTTTACAAGTTCTATGTGTGCTAATGCAGCACACATAGAAGTTGAAAAACGCCAGTTCAGATTGTTTATGTGCAGGAAGGGACACCTTCTTGCACATTGACAATCATCCCTGTGACGCAGGCACCCTTGCACCATGGTGCAAGGGTGCCTGCATCGGCGCATGGCAGCTAGTTGTGGGCCAGCGCAGGGGAGAGAAAAGGGATCCGTCATATCCTTGTAGATATGATGGATCCCTGTGCTTTGAAAGTGCTGCAGCGTGTCACAGCCAAATGGCTTGCGGTGGCGTGGTGCGGCACTTTCTTGTAAATGAGGCCCATAGTATGTATATAGAGTAAGTAGCAGAGCAGACACAGAACACACGAGCAATAGACTGACGGGAGATGGATGGAAAGGGAGCAGGGGGGAAGACGGAACCACAATCCATGTCTTAAAAGAAAATAAAGTGTAAAGAATAGAGCAAACAAAGATCAAATTAATTGCTTCTGTCTTTTTCCTAATGATAACTAATTAATTAAATAATTAATTAGGGGTCACCGTGGAGAAAAGTAAACCTAAGAAATTAGGATTGGTCACACCATTGGTGGTGGGGTTGCAGTATGGCGAGAGGGCAAGAACACATCCCAGCACTATTGTTGGGTACAGATGCTTCCAGACTAGAACCCTCATCTTTCGGCTGGGTGAGTCCATGCAGAGGTGGAAGCAACCGCGGTCTGTGCAGGTAACAGCGGTGGGCGGTGGGGCTGGGTGGGGGAGGATTTTGAGGGACGATGCCGAGAGAAAATTAAATAAATAAATAATTTTCCCTCGGCATCGTCCCTCGAAATCCCCCCGCACCCGGCCCCACCGCTGTTACCTGCATGGACCGCAGCTGGGTGGAAGCTAATGAGGGGCAAGATTTTCCCTTCTTTCTAGAATTTCTCTTCTCAGGAATGTTCTCGTATGTCACTCTCTTGCTTCAAATTGAACTACTCTGTAGCAGAGAAATTTCAGCTTCATTAGTGGCACGTGGTGTGGACAAGACAACAACTTCATCTACGCAATGGACCTATTGCCAGCTCTTCCAGCACTAATGCAGGTCTAGTAATATATACACAAACACAAAGGATTAAGTATAATACAAGCAAAGCTGAGCAAATTCAGGAGCAGTCTCACAGGTTTTCAGTGAGTTGGGAAGGTGGAGACAAAATAGGGCTCGAGAGTTCAAGGCACCAACATCAAACAGGTCAATCACCAAATTTCATGCACTGCATAATCTTTTTAGGATATATAAACCAGGAGAGGAGACGCGCTAAATAATCAAACAAGCACACCAAAAGATGACAATACCAAAGCATACCACTATCATATAGTTTCAGGAAAAAAGAAAGCCTGAAACCAATGTTGATGAGCCTGCAAGTAGAGTCAGTACAAGTAGGCTTCTTTTTCAAGAAGCCCTGAGTTTGTCTCTACCGGATAAACATACTAAGTCACATTAGGGATTAATTTGTAAAACCAAGTATGATCAGGGCCCATAGTTAACTGAGGAGCCCTCTGTTGATGCTCCTGAATGCCTGGTATGCTGAATACCAGTCTGCTTAGTCCTGTGTCCACATCATACCTTTTTTTCACAGCCTCCTTAACTCACTCTTACAGGTCCCTTTTAAGTCTCGACTACAGACAGTTTTAGAACTGTTTTGGAGAGCTATTGTTTCCAATACATAATATACTAAGAGTGGCTTTTGCAGAGTTCCTTGCTCATGATTGGATGGCCTTTATGTCCATCTCACTTTCTGCTCCTGATTTGATGGTTTTTCTCCCAATTCTTGAGTTTCTGCCATCGAGGAGCATCGCTGTGTCACAGTGGCTGAGATATCCTGCCACTGGTGATGCCAGACCTTACACTGAAGTGCAGGAGCTTTAGCTGGCAGTAGGAGACCTACAGTTTCAAATACATAATATATTCGAAGAGTGAGCACTGGACTTGGGATAAGCCAATATGTTTCAAGGCCGCTACCATTTGAGTTTGCCAAAGCTTGTTCATCCTTGCTTTATCACTTCATGACAGTTGTCCAAGGTCATACTGGCCTAAAAGGTAGGCCGTGCAAAATTTAAAATATGCTGGAGTAATTAGAGTAATTTCAGTAATTCTGAATTACTCTTTTGAAGTGGAATTCCGGAAGATAACGCGGTTATAATAACTTTGAATAATTCTTTAACAGATTGCTTCAAATACCGTTTCCCTTTCATTTATTTTTAATGTGAGTGATGTGTGAGCGTCTATTGCAGTGGCAGCTGCTCTAATGGCAAACTGGTGAGGCCACGCGAACGCCGGGAGGGTAATAATAAATTAAAACACTTACCTGCTGCTGCGGCTGCCGCCTCGGTGCTCCTCTCCCGATGCTGGACACACTGCACAGGCTCCCATGCTGGTAATTCAGGCTGACTTCACGCTCACTCAGGCACAGGAAACATATGTCATTTCTCCACCCAACTGTGCAACACAGCTGAGTTGGAGAAATGTAAGTGCGTATGTCGGTTTGGCCGTCCTAAGATGGCCGGCAAACCAACATGTGCACTTACAGTGCACCTACCACTTCTCCTCCCTGCAGCTGAATGACGCTCCGTCAGGATGTCCCCACCCCCGCCCTAAGGCTGGCAATTGGTTCAGTAAGAATACTAAAATGATAATAAACTGGTTTTATTATCATTTTATTTTTCAGTGAGGTGACGCTCCTCTGCCATAACGGAGGAACCGTTCCATGCCTATTGGAGACATTTGGCACAGAAATGCTGTGTTTATGTTTCATGCAACATCCACAAAAAGTTTCTTTAAGTTCAAAACAGGACTCACATATGAGAAATGTGAGGGTGTCACAGATTATTTGCAGTAATATTTGTGAGATGTTACTGTGTTACAATATTTAAAACACGTCACTAACACTGAATATTAGATGGAACAACTTTAGAATTTGGAGGAGTGTGCCTGTGCACTGTCAGTGACCTTGCCAATGAGAGCATGAAAGAGCTGAAATCGGATCAAAAATTCAAAGCTGTTCTGAACAGGGCCCCCCAAGATACATTCGGCCCCAGGTCCCCAAAATCCTTAAGATGTCCCTGGCTATTGAAGGCTCTTCTAACCTATTGACCACACATAGGACCAATCATATTTGTCAGGCAGGCGAAAGGTGTTTGCAGTCATCACTGTGCAACAGATTAAACAATGTGTTGACACAATGACATTTCTCCTGCTCCGGATGTTGTTGCTACAATTGTTTCCACGTGCTCCTCACCAGTCGCGGCCGGTGCAGGTAAGCATGGTGGGGCGGGGGGGGGAGTCGACAGACGACGGCATAGGGTTTATTTATTTATTTATTTAATTTTTTCCTATTCCGTCGTCTGTCAATTTTACCCCCCTCCCGCCTGGTACACGCTCTGCGCCACCGCCCAACCGCTCTTACCTGCACAGGCCGCCGCTGCACCTCACAAGTTTTGGAAAGTTGGTTTGGCAGTGTTTGGACATGGAACAGCGAACATTGACCCCAACAGATATCACGTGCTTTAGGTAAATGAAAAACTTGTGACGTTGTACATTGCTAAAAGAAAGAAAATTTACACGTTGAAGACATTTATATAAATAAAAAATCACAACCAAGTCTATTTGACTAAAATGTCACCTCTCTTACATCATGGCACGTTTAAAAAAATGAAGCGGATACACCTGAGCATCAGGGAAGTCAGCGCCCGCTTTCAATGGAACCCCAGCTGCTGAGCTCTTTAGAAGTGAAAGTACACTTCCTCGTTGGAGACGCACTCTGGGACACATTTCTGGAGCACTATTAGTACTTTTAAATTAGGTTGTCATAACACTTGTTAATTTAAGCGCTTGCAAACAGCAAAAGTGCAGCATGACGTGCTATATAAAAACAAATTCTTCTATTATTATTAGTATTATTATTATTATTATTAATAATAATAAAAATCATCATAATAATAGCAGTGATGATGATGATGATGATGATGATGATGATGATGATAATAATAATAATAATAATGCTATTAATGTGTTTCTCGGTTAACAAGATGGGATATGGCAAAGTCCATAGACAAAATTACTTACATTTTATATGGGACAGACAATTTTGCACCATTTGCGTTGCTCAACTGGTGCAACATATACTTTTGGCCTGGAAAGTCATTTTAAATGCTTGACAACTGATCCACACTAGTGGCAATGGTATAAAAGTGTGAATTATATAACCCGGACTCTGATGCAGCCGCGGCAGGTAAGAGCGGTGGGGCCGGCTAGGGGGGGATTTCGAGAGACGACCACAAGGGAAAATTAAATAAATAATTAATTTTCCCACGTGGTCGTCTCTCGAACTCCCGCCCCAGCTGGCCCTACCGCTCTTACCAGCAGCGGCCGCGGCTGCTCTGATGCTGCTTCATATAAAGTGGGAATTGCTCTTGCAACCAGACAGATAATGAAGCAAAACTACCTTGCAAGCAAATCTTTTACATTTTACATTTTCAAGTGGGAGGAAATTAACGATGCAAATTGAAATCTAGGTGGCCTGTGGAAGGATAGAGATGCCAAGGGATTTGTCTTTCTGGATGCGGGGCAATACTGACTTATTTTCAGGGACCACATCATGCATATACGCCCAGCAAAAATGTTCAGTACATAGAGGGCTGTGATCCACCATGTCCATGGCCGGACTGGCCGTAGCGAGCATCGGGCGTTTGCCCGGGATGCTGAAAGGGTGGGGACCGATTTTGCAGTGGAGGGTGGTCGTTTTTGTTACTGGGGGCTGGTTTTGCAGCAGTGCTATATCGGCCCCCAGTAACAAAAGCAGCAGGGGAGGCTGGTCCATCAAAATTTCCAGGGCTGCTTTGAGTTCCCAGTCCGGCCCTGACCATGTCCTAACCATACACCATGTCGCCGACCGTTAACATGGACTCATGCTATTTTCCAAGGCCTGCAGCAGTGCTCTGTTTATTTCACCCCAATTAGATCCTGGTCCTGTGAATGCATCTACTACTGATTTTTAATGACTCCACACCTAGAAAAAGTGATGAGCACATTCATTATTATTCATATGCCGGACATCTTCTCCACCTGGCACTTCATTTTAATAAGACACCTGTGTGAAGATACTATTGTGTCTCCAAAGGTGTGGTGCTAATAATATGAGAAAAAGAAAAATCTCTGCTGGCAATTTTTACATTCTGCAAATTTTTAAGTCCCACAATTGCAATTTGTATATATATTTTGTAGTGGCCGTCGTGTTTCAAAATGTCCTCCACTTATGTCATTCTGCAGGTGTTTATGGTGGGCTTTTCCTTTAGATGTTTATGGTGAATGTCAGTGCATTTTTCGAAAAGTGAGTCTTCTTGTAGACTGACCTTCCACTCTCATCTTGAATAGCAAAGGACAACATCAGAAAAACAGTAGGAGGAAAAAGTATTCTTAATAAAGTTGTCAGTGTTTCCGTGGGTTTTGCAAAAGACTGAAACGTTAAAAATTGGGGGCTTATTTACAAGCCACTTGCGCCGCAGGTACGCCACCTTTTCCCATATTAAAAGTGATGCGCCCGTGGTGCAAGGGGCTTGTAAATAAGACCCTTGTTTTAGTGGAAGAGGTGTGGTGCAGTGGCCAGGGTGCCTGACTCTGGACCACGGGGTTCACGGTTCGATCCCTGGTGCTGGCAGCAGGTTAGCCCAGCACCATGTGACTCTGGGCAATAGCTTGCTTAATCTTCCCAAGGGCCACCAGCGCCGGGACACCTCTCCGGAGGTAGCTGTGCGCTTGACAAATGCTGGCATTTCTTGGTAGAACTGCTTTTGCATTCTACCACATGTATTCGGACTCACAAAGCAAGCCTTTATCTTTGTTCCAACAGGATGCAAGTCGTCTCCACTGCAGAACCCACCATTTTAATGCTAGAAGAAACCGAACGTAGGTAACTGCAAACTCAAAACATCGAACCAGATCTGATGCACATTGTACCTCAGTTACAGTGAACCTTTAAACAACTTTTGCACCAGTCTTTGTCATTAAGTTAAAAAAAAGAGTTTGAAAGAGCACACAGCTGCATGAAAAATTGATCTACACAATCTGTGCATAACCAGGCACATTGGAAGGACTCTGCACATCTGTGCAGTGGTGGCTGATAGGAAACAGTGGTGGGTGGGCAGGGGGAGTTGGGGGAGAGGTAGCAAATAAAAAAATAAGGAAAACTTACCTGCTGCTAACGTCGCCAGCCGCTGCCTCTCCTCGTCGTCGCAGGAAGCACCCGGGCTCCCAGGCTCCCTAAGCAAATGACAACGCTGCAATGCATCGTTGTGATTGGTTCGCTTAAGTTCCCCAAAGCCAATCACAATGCTGCATTGCAGTGTTGTGATTGGTCTGAGTGCCGTGGTTCGGCGCTCAGACGGGGACAGGGAGCCTGTGCATGTTTCCCACCAGGCTGTCGTTGTAACGACTTGCGTTGTAAAAACTGCGATGTAACGTACCGCGATCATTTTGATCGCGTTGTAACATCACATTTTCGCATGAATGTTTGGCCGGCCCAAGACGGCCGGTCAAACATTCATGCGCACTTTGAGTGTGCTCACCACTCCTCCCCTGGCCCCTGCTCTGGCCAGCCCCGCCCCTCCCCGCACCTAGGAACGGATAAATATAATGATAATAACGTTTCGGTATTATCATTTTATTTTTCCTCTGCACTGCTCTTAAAGCAATGGGGCGACGCTCCTGTGCCTGTGTAGGGCTGGTGATGAATTTATACAGTGACAAACGGCCCCACACAACCTTGATTATACATTTAGTTGATTAAATCAGTAGGACCGTGAGTTCAACCAGAATCTGCCTCATTTATAATTAGACATCCAGGTCGTTGTCAACGAGAATAGTTCATCTGCTGACTAGTGAGAATTTAACTAATGCATAACTCCATTCAAGACACAAGATCAATAATCATTTTGTGGAAGAGGGGCTATTTATATAAAGCAAATCTACCTGTACACCTAAATGAACTTGTAAAAGGTCAGCTCAATAACATTCCACTTCCTTATTAGATTGTAGGTTCGCCATATGCTGGTCTACAAAGCTTCAAAGATAACATTCGCCAAGTAATGACAAAGGGGAAGGCGAAGGAAATGATGAATGTTAAAAGGGAAGCAGCAGACAAAGGTATGAAAGGAAAGAAGGAAAGGAAGGCAGAAAGAGAAGAAAGGTACAAGAAATGCAAGAAGATGCATCGTTAGTGGAACCAGTGCAGCCATCTTGGTGTGAACCGCTGGTGAGATGGAAGTTGAGAAGATGGCCGACCTGCTGAATGGATCTCATTAAGGTGAATGCCAATCTCACTCAGAGAAGTATGGAGTAAATCTGGGTTTGCTCCATTTATTGAGCCTGGTGAGATTTATAGGAGACAATACGTGTTTATTTTTATCTTCCTCTTCTGTTCAGAAAGGATTGCTTTTTGCAGATCTTGTAGTTCTGATTTGTTGCAAGAGGTTCAGTAACACAGGGGAACAATGTCATTGGTGTATTTTGCTTTCTTCAAGACATCCCTTCCTTCTTCGCCAGCAATGGCCACGTTAGACGTGGACTATAATGAAGCGGTGTAAGCACAAAGTTGTACACAATACAAAGATATAATGGAGGAACACTTGAGACTGCCTGTTGTAGATTTGAAAGGCATATATGTTTTAAAATGTTTCTCTTGAGTACCTTTTTTCACAATACAAGTATTTAAAAAATAAATACATTGATCATTTCTAAATATGTCTGAGATTGTCATCAAAGAGGACAATGTTTTGTTTGCTGTGAGTTCACACAGAACAGAGTTGCAGGTTTGTATAACACTTCACAAGAAATATTGTGCTAGATGATTCTTCCATTAAGAAACAGGCATTTCCATTTGAAGTATCATGGACCGGATGTAGAGGTGTCGGATGGAGTACTCCATCACCGAGGGAGTACCCTTTCCACCAAATTGAAAATTCGCCCACCTGATTTATACTCGGCCAGGTGTCAGCAACAGAGACTACTCCATCGCTGACCTAGTCCTTGGACGGCCCGACGGGGCAAGGGCCACCGGAGGCTTTGCCATTCAACCCCTGCCCGATTTGGAGCAGGCAGTCGAATGGCCAGTTTTTACTCTCCTTTACTGCTGTGAAAAACTTGCTGGTAGGAGACAGTAAAAACATTTAAATGACCCCCATATCATGAGAGAAAACTCCCATGGTATGGGGGTCATTAATTTAGTTTACGGTACTGTCAAAATGTTAACTCATTGACAGGAGCTGCTGTATTAGTGGTACCTGTCAATGGCTAGAGATGTCTGCTGGGCTGGTGACCATCTCTAAATTCATAGTACGGGTACTCATCAGGGCAAAGGAATATTTTACTCCATTGCCCTGTTGGAGAACAATCTGTACTCTGCACTCTAAAACAGGCCCTAAGTTACTTGAGATGGTGAATCCGTTTTCTTGTATTTTCATGGTATCGTCTACACTGGCTGGCTTTTTTTTAATAGAGATTTGGGAATAAAACAGGCCAATGCAAATGCTGTTTGAGCCCCTATGGAGAGTCAGTACCTAGTGTCACACATTTGGAGGTGATAGGGCAGATGAATCAACCTTCACCACTAGTATTATCGTTTAATGTAAGCATAGCGGCATTCATGACTCGTGCAAGTAGAGCATTTTTTCATAAAAGAATGTAGGACTGACCAAGAGTCTAAAAATATGAAGTGGAGAAGAGGAGCTTTGTTTTACAAATAAGTAGTGAAATGCTGGCATACTACATTTTAAACGTGGAATTTATGAGTCAGTTCAGAAATTACTCAAAAGCTAAAGATTTTACCTGAGATCAGAATGGTCTGAAAGCAAAGAATGAACAGTGTAAGGCATATTATTGGTTCATAAAGATTCACAAGCGCATGTATGAGTTTGGGAAATAGTATTACAGGAGTACTCTTTTAAGTACTCTGACATGTCTTTGTGAGAAGGCCTAGAAAAGTAAAGGTGAATAGGTCCCTATCAGTAGAGGCGCAGAGAGAGCACAGACCTTTCTACGGTACTGTAAGTGATTACTCTCATTTTATACCCATTTTAGATCTCTCATAGGCATGTGAAAGCACGTTGAAGAGTACTACAGGAGGGCAACTTTACTTACTCCAAAATGCTTTTGAGAATCGGTCCCTTTCTTTACATGGAATTACACTTTAATTGATGGAGGAGGTTTGCGCTCATTACCCCCACAATCTTTATCCCTCAGGACATTGCTGTGCAGGTAAGTACCACACTGGCCTTTTTTGGTAGTTTACCATGCAGTACTTTGTCACATAGGTAAGCCTTAAATTCCCAAAAGTCATAATTATTATTGCTATTTAAAAGGAGGGGTTTTGGGAGTTATTGAATTGGTTAGGGTTCAGGATGTTAAGGGTTTTTTAAGTTTTAAGTGTGGGCTAAAGTACAGGGTAGTAAGAGCTGTAAAGGGATTTTAGGGTTCAGTGGTGAGTAAGGGTAAAAAGGCTTTAAAGGGTTTACGGTTCAGATTTGGGGAGAGGTAAAGGGAAGTAATGAGTTTTTAGGGTTCAGTGGTCGGTAGACGTAAAGGGAGGTAAGGGGATTTTATGTTCAGGGGATGTAGAGGCCAAGGGAGATAAAGTGTTTTTAGGGTTCACGGACGGTTGAATGTAAATGGAGGTAAGGGTTTCTTAAGGTTAAGAGGAGGTTACAAGTAAGGTGAGGTAAGTTTTTTTTAGTTCAGGGTCAGGTAGAGGTAAAGGAATGTCAACGTTTTTTTGGGTTCAGGGGTGGATAGAGGTGAAGGAAGGTAGAGGTTTAGAGTGTTTTTAGGGCTCAGGAATGGGTAGAGGTAAAGGGCTGTAAGGGGTTTTTAAGTTAAGGTTCAGGGGTGGATGGGGTACAGGGAGGTAAGACTTTTTTTAGGATTCGGGGATGGGAGAGGTAAAGGAAGGGAAGGGGTTTAACAGATTGGACAGCACAACGTCCAGCTTGCATATTCTTCAAGTTTTTATTTCATAGCAGCATTTATACGAACCTGGTCCATTAGTCTTGATAGATAGGTGTGCTTGGAAACACCCCTGGAGTATCAGGAGAGAATGAATGTGAGACTGATCTTCTGGAGAGATGCTGTGAAAAATGCTGGGATCAGCAGAATAAAAGAAGCGCACCTTGTATTACCTGAAGTGTGGGCTTGTAAGTACATTTTCCATTAAGTGAAACATATGGAATGGCGTGGTATGGTGTGGATATTTATATAGTGTGTACTACCCCTAATGAAGTTGTGAATCACTTTGTGGATGGGTTGCAAGCTACTCTGTTGGTACCAGGGCCGGACTGGGAACACAAACCAGCCCTGGCAATTCAGCTGGACCGGCCCCTGGGGGACGGGGGGTGACATTGGGGATGCTAGTGAGAAGCACTGCTGTCACTTTTGTTACAGGGGGCCGGTTTTACAGCACTCTGTAACAAAAGTGGCCACCACCACTCCAAAACCAGCCCCCACCCTTCCAGCCCACCGGGAAAATGCCCGGTGCCCGCTACGGCCAGTCCAGCCCTGGTTGGGTACCAAGAGTTAGTGTTTAGGTCATGCATAATGGTTATAGTTTGTTATGCAGTTTAACATGCAATACATTAGTCCTATCCATATATTATGCAATTCTTCATGTAATCAGATAATAAATTATCGTCATGTGTTTGGGTTACAGATGCTGGACCCCATTACTGACTTCATCATGCATAATGTGCCTGCAACTTTCATGCTGTTTGTTACCTAGAAGTCCTATCCAGGATGTGCAAATTTGTACCGTGTTTTTCCCAAAATGATGAGAAATGTCTTGAAAATTATACCAAATGCGTAAATATGTAAAAAGTACTTCGAGGTATCTTGAATGAAAACGGAATGTATGGCATAGCTCGCATTCAAAAGTCACTTGAGATACCCGCAAGGGAACTGGTCCACCGAAAATGTGTCTTGTCCTAAAGTTTTCGCTCAAACCTACCTCCAATGAAATGTTTCTTCTCTAACTAGTTCTCTGCATTAAAAGGTTGTGTGGAATTTTGCAATGGTGTAATTTCTGTTATTTGCAGTAAATTATGTAATGCAAAATTGTGGAAAATTGCCAAGCGTAATGAAAAATTTTGCATGGGCCTCTGTGGAAGGATCCTGTCTTTTATCCGCTGTGGCACTCGGATTGTCATACAGTTAGTTGCATGTGGGGTGCTATATACCTTAGTGGTGACGGCATGCTCAAGAAAGTAGAGAATTTTCAAGCAATTTGCCATGCACATGAAATACAAATTTAACACTGTTAATACATATGCTTTATACCAAATGTTTTACTCCTTTTTGGTATAGGTATAGAATGATGCTTTATGAACATGGTATTGCTTCCATGCAAGGCATAATAATGAATTGTGGATGACTAGCATTTTGTGTAGTGTTTACTGAATATGCATGTTTTTAAGGAATCTCTGTATTTTCTAAAGAATTAGGACCCCTTTGCAATATATACCTATATATCTTAAAATGTCAAAATAACTAGACACCAGTTTTAAGGAATATTTTGTAGCTTTAAGCTGCATAATACGCCAAATAATGTTCTTTCCCTGCTGCATAATGGCAATACTCGTACTCCATGCCTTCGTTTTTCATTGTCGCAAAGTTACATTCACTCTCTCTATAGTTTGAGCCGTGAGTCGGTGGTATGAATTGTAACGCCACGCAAATATTTTATACGTGAAAATTAGCCCTCGCAAAAATTTTGTGACTAAAATAGATCCATGAGGCATGGTAGGGTCTTGGCAGTCCAACTTGGTCTCACAACAGCCTCCTAGGTTGCAGCTCTGCTGAAAATGCCAGAGTGGCAGAAAGGCCAGCCTGGCCCTGAACATAACAGCACATAATATAACATTGCATAGCGTAACGTACTATACCGTAATGTAACGTAAAGTAACGTAAAGTAACATACCATAACATACCAAAACATACCAAAACATAACATAACTAGCAACGCAGCACAACAAAACATCACATGCCTGTGCGAGACACAGAAAGTGTTGTGATTGCACTTCCAGATATTCTACGCACAAGGGTCTCCAAAAGGTACTTTTGGCAATGAACTAATGAACGTGAGCAGCGTGATTATTCTTATCTACGTGGTCATACTACTGCCCAGGCAATGGCTCTGACCCTGCCAGGTGGTGCCAACCTCAATGCCAAAGCTTCAGCAAGCATCCGCGCTGGGCCGTTTCTAGGTGTTTTGCCGCCCTAGGCGAGAATTGAAAAATGCCGCCTCCTCAGTAAGATTTCTTCAAATATACATTTATTTTCAAGAGTAAGTGAACAGCGAGCCACCGGTAGGCACACTCAGCAGCAACTGTCCCAAATGTCTCTCCTACATACACTAAAGGAACTTGGAATCACCAAATGGCACCACCATTCCAATTCCCAGCATTCCTACCTAAGCTACTACATGGGTTTCCCCTCTTATATTATCTGGTACAAAGATATAATCTATAACAAAATAATAAATGACTTATACATGAGCATTAAACAAAATACAGACAATGCAGACACACCAAAATATTATTGGATGAAGTAGTGTCAGATTGCCACCTAACGGACAGACATGTGGAATCACTGGAACAGCAGGAACACCTAGAACACCACCTAAAGCATACTGTAAAATGCGACGGTACATTCTTTACTCTACCACAACGTCTTATAATTCCACCTGGCTGCACTCGCTCTTTCCAAATCTTCCCAAGCATCTTCCTCCTCACACTCTTTGTCCCTGCCACGCCTTTCTTCTACATGCTCCACCTTGACCACCTGACAGATATTCTACAGTTGACTACCTTCAAGCCGTGCACTGTTGCTGCCTTTTGGCATTGGTACAGCGCGTACCTGACCAGGCCTTAAATAATTAGCCCCCTATATTTTTTTTACATTTGATTTGATCTACCCTGGCAGTGGCTGCCTGCCGCTGCCAGCCGACCCGGTTCCATCCCATCCCGGCCTCCCCCCGGACCCCGGGACCTGATAGGCCTGCAGGCGGGCCGCAGCGCCGTAGTAACTCTCTCTGCTGCTCTGCACTGCCTGCCTCTTCTTGCCGGCCGCGCGCCGCGCGCGCATAGGCACAGCCCCCGCGCAGTGTTGCCAGATTTTGAGACCCATCCCAAGCCCAAAGCCGCTCAAATATAAGCCCAAATCCAGCCCAACGCAGACCAGTTTCAGCCCAAAAACCAGCCCAAAGTAGCAAGTCTCAAATTATGCAGAAATAGTCATCAGAAACAATTTTAAAGACAAATATACGTTCTATTCAATATACAGATAGTGGGAGGGAGTTAACTGGGCACCTGCCTTAATGCTACTCATTTTTAAGACCAGCCCTCACTCATAGCTGCCAAGGTTTGAGATTGCTTATGTGTGACATTTTCATAGTTTAAGTGTAATTATGAGTGACATTCAACAACTATGAGTGACACTTTCTCGCGAACTAAATCAAGCAATGAAAAAAAGGGAAACATATAAATATCAGGATTTACACCCAGTTGAGCAAAAAGAAACTCTAAGAATACCTTTAAACTGCTGCAAAGCACCAGAAATGGAAGGGCACTAGGATGTGAGATAGGCCCCAGCGTGGAGCCTGAGCCTCACTGACGCTGAACTCAACGTTGTGAAAACTGCAGACAGTGACTGCAATGCAGAGCTCAGCTCAGGCACTGTAATTTTACTTAGAGCGGGTAGGCACATTTACATAAACCATGTGCCGAACAGGGTCACAACCATGAGCCAGAGCCAGAATCAAATAACTGAGGCCCCCTCCACCTAAAAATATTTCTATTCACGTATTTTTGCAAATAACGATCCCGCCATTAAGGAGCATGTATAACCTGAGCTGCCTTCAGGCATGGATGATGCATGCTTTTACCAAACTCAATGACACTCGAACCCCTGAATCTGAGCCAGAAGCATACACAGCTCACGGATCTCTAGTCTGGGTTAGTGCACTAGCCACACAAGCCATCTTGCACTCCATAGTTTCAATAGCTATCGTTTTTCAGTGAAATGGATCAATTAATAGACCAGACGTAAATTACTGATTTTTCATCTTATCTCTTTGACCCAGACCAAGATGGAAAAGGCAGAAAATGGGAGAACGGGGGAAGCGAAAGCAAGGCAAACAAACAGAATGGGAGAAAACAGTGATGAACAATGACCTGCATGATAGAGTCAGAAATTGTGGACTGGTGGAAGAAAGAGTATGCAAGGGGGAATCAAGACTAACTAGACAGACAGGCTGCTAAGAAAAACTTTGGGGCCCTGCACTTACCTTTTTCACAAATTAAAGGTTGGTTATTAGTATTTACTAGATACTTTAGTAACCCACTAATACACTTTGGCACTCTTACGTTCCCTGTATGGCAAGAAGTAAATAAAGTGCCTGCTCTTATAATTCTAAATATGGCAGGTTTTCTCTTGTTTAGCTGCAGCACAGATGTGCTGCTCAACTCTTGTTTAAAAACACAGTTCACCTTTAGAAATGCTACTAAGAAGCAGTATCCTGAAATGGATCCTAAACCAGCAGAGTAGCAATTCAAAACCATCAGGTAAAGGCCCCAGAGCAGCATTAGCCAGTTTGTTTTATTGCTTAGTCTCTTCTGTTTCAGTCTGCCTGTATTCCTCCTGAGTCTGCCCACTGTCCCTAGTTTTTGTCCACTGCAATCTCACCCTGCCCTCTTTCCCAAACAACCCGTCGTTTTCCCTTCCCAGGTATCCGCACTTCCCCCTGAGCTGGCTTGAACTATCACAGTACAATGAAAATACATACTTGCTTTGTGAAATATTGCTTGCAACTAAACGAGATGACTAGAAAATTGATCGAGGCAAAGTATTATATACCCGTCGTACGCGTGGAACTCACAGCATCTTTCTTGTTCTTTGCAAAATGTTGTATTTTTACTTTAAATTCCTGTTTGTATAGAGGTAACATGGGTCCGTCCAATGTGCCCCTCTCCCTCTCAACGCCGCCTATAACCTCGAAAATGGAGTCCGTTGGAAAGGGAGGGGGGAGAAAAGAGGTCGAATCAGGTTTGGGGTAACCACGAAACTGGATTTTTTGTTTAATTCAAACCATCTTAAGAAAAAACAAAAACAGACCAATTGAAAGAACGGTGCGTTTTTTAGAGCGCGGATCGAGAGCTTGTTTATCGATTACTGTAGGGGGTTGCTTGAAACGCGATGTAAAATAATTGGCGAAAATAATGAATACACCAAGACCACCCGTGGCGCGTCATTTTATTTTTTGTAATGAAAATAAATGCAGGTTCGGCTAGGCCACGGAGGAGGCGGGGTTGAAAAGCGGGAGGGGTGAAGAAAACAACTGAAACTATTAAAAGGGGTATACTGTAAATGAATTGTACGTTAAGAGGCGGGAACAGCAGCGTGTGCAGCAGAGGAGATGGCGCCCTCCATTCGGACCTCCTTTGGGGAGGACAGTTCACAAAACCCGCTGCTTTCATCAAACACAACAAACTGCTAATGTGTGCGTAAAATATCACGGCCTTGAAACGATGGGACAAAAACAATTACAGTACACACATTTTCACGCATTTGCAATCACATCTTATTGTGGAGGAAGCGACGTACTCAAAGCAGCTAGCATGTCATTCATTGGCTAAACACATAACCCAGTATTCGTTTCTGAAGAAGAGCACAGGGAGCATTTCCTCGTTTTGGTAAAGAACCAAAGTTATTTATATCTGGCCCAGTGGACGCGGTCTACTGTTGTGAGCACAGCATCTGGTGAGGTATTCTTTTACTTACAGGCTAAGTCGACGCTGCACCTTATCCGTCTGGAACCCTTCCTCGTCCTTTTCTTTCCTGGCAGGGGGAAGGAGGGTAGAGAGGGTGGGGTCAAGTGCGCACAGGCAGGTCCTGGTCGGTCCTGATTGGCACTGTTAGCGCGCGCTACGCGCTCATTTGCCAAATGGACCCTTCTGTGCCATGATAGGCGTACGCCACAGACTCGGCGCGACGGCGCCCGCCCAAGCCAGAAAATTGCGCACACTGCACTGATTCCAGCCCAAAAAGTAGCCCCCCGCCAGGTATGGGTTTTTCCCGCACAATTGAGAAAAATGTCGCCCAATTGTGCGGGAAATAGCCCAATCTGGCAACACTGCCCCCGCGCCGCCGTGGCCGGCCGAACGTGACCTCACGTCACGTCACCCTGCTCATGATGATGTCGTGTCGACGCTCTAATTTGAAGGCGAGCCGCGCCCACGCTACAGTCACCGACACCTACACTACCTACCTGGTAGATTCTTCATTCAATAGAACGAAGTCAGGACAGAGTCAAGAAGAGAGTAAAGAAGAACTCTCATGTTTTTAACTTTTGCCAAATTGCCACGGCACGGCCGCCGGCCGCCCTCCACATTTTGCCGCCCTAGGCAGCCGCCTAGTCCGGCCTAGTGGTAGAAACGGCCCTGCATCCGCGCGAATGCCCACCATTGCCCATGCAAGAGTCATGTGTATTTTCTCTTGGTGCCGTCATGACCTCAGCGACGGGTCCTTTAAAGGGACATGATGCCTCAAACACAAAGCGCGAAGCTTGCCAAGTTAATCCGCACAAACTACAGAAGGCTAGCCAGGGAGTGGCTCGTGCAGGCAGCTTCAGCAGGTGGATGCTTTGATTTCTGTCTGGATAGCGCGGGCCGCTGCCCGCCTTCTCTTCGTTTTCCAAGTCCGCCTGTCAGGGTGGTGCATAACGGGGCCGAATGGTTAAAGCAGACCTGCCGTGAAATGTGAGCCCGTCGCTCACAGAGCGCTCACACATTCCTTTGTTTGTTGAACCTCGGCCTCCGTAGCAGTGTCACTTGTTCACAAAATAACAGCTGCGCGTATGTATCATGATACTCCGCTGCTCTGGTGGGTGCTAATGGATGGCAGGGGGGCTCGAACTTATCCAGACTTATTGAAGGGCATGCTGGGGACGATTCTAAGCACTTGCATACTCTGGCTTCTGCCAGCAGAGTCCTCTGTGGATGGCCCATCACCCTCTGGGGCATCACTATAACTAGTGCAGCGGGTGCAGAGGGACCGGTGACTCAGGCTGCAAAGGGCCCATTGCACCTATTTATAGATGTCTTTTACTTTTACTACCTACCAGTGGCCCAGGGAGCCTATTGTCCCTGCTTACAATACAGCGAATGGGGTGTTTGCTTGACCATTGTGTCAAGCCTTCCCATTGGCTTTAGTGTAGAAGAGGCCACTGAAGAGACAAGGAACTAATGTGGATCATGACACACCGAGCCTTACCTGCTGTCACTAATGTGTAACCTGTAGGAGTTGGGACTTGGTATCTCTTAAGAGAATTTTTTTTTTAATTTGGAGGTTTTTTTAAATAGACTTTTTGTTGGGTTTCATTTACATTTTTCATTAAGGCATAATTCTGGAGGACAGTATCAAGTTCTTACCAGCAGTCAGGCAAGGTCAACACACGACAGGATAGGGAAAATAAAATAAATAAATAAATAAAACCACTTAACTTGCTCTCGCAGCATCGCCAGTCGACTGGCGATACGGAGAGCACAAGGTAAGTGGTTTTATTTATTTTCCATATGCCGTCGTATGTCGCTTCCCGCCCGCTCCACAGCTCTTACCTGTACAGGCCGCGTCTGCAGCCAATCTATACTGGAGACCCCAACACTGCCTAACTAAATGGCAAGGGATGGACAGAGACCATGGTAGATGGTAGGAGTAAAGCTGAGACTGGAGGTGGGTCAATGGTGGTGGTGGATAGGTGAAGATAGCATGCTGGCAGGAGCTTAGAGGACATATATTGCATTATATTGTTACGCACCTTAAAGCTTGATACAAAACTCAGATTCAGAGCTGCGGAAACACAGTGTAGGCTTCATATGGAATAAATGTTATTCTCTTGCATAACCTACATTTGCTTAAGTTAATCAGAGGGGTGCGGTTTTGAACTCACTTTTTATACCCGAAGAATGTTATCCCTCTGAAATCCATTCTAATGGTAATAACCTGAGCTATTGCAGAGCTTTTCATGGACAAGAAGTGGATACATGAATTCATTTAAATTCTATCAATCATTCATTCTGAGAGTAGATCAGGTTACCTGGAATATAAATGCTATGGGGCTTATTTATGTGATTTTGGAGTAGTACTGCGCAGCAAGGCAACTTGCTGCGCTGCCCTACGCCAAGGTGAAAGGGCAGGAATGCACCGTATTTAAGCAATACGGTGCATTCCTGTCCTTTCTCCCTGCGCTGGCACCGTTTAGGAACCCTTGCACCATGGTACAAGGGTGTCTCCATTGCATTTAGGATTGTTTTTGGGCAGGATGGGGCCCCTTCGTTAACAAACACAATCCTAAGAGGCAATTCCTCTTAATATGTGAGCTGCACGCCACACACGTGGAAAGAGGAAAAAGTGAGGAGAAATAAACATATTTCTCCTTGTTACGCCTCACCTCGGGATGCGTACAGATTTGGTGCTTCCCCAGGTTTACATCACTTTGTAAATCTGGGACAGTGTCAAATTCCATGGGTGTTCCATGGGAAAACCCACCACAAGGCCCATGGACTGCCTCCCGGGCGTAGAGTAAGGAGATGCAGCGACTTATACTGTGTCGCCTTACTCATGATTCATGAGGCCACTCAAAGTCACGCAGGGTGGCTTTGCGTGGCTTCATAAATCGAAATGAGAGCCCTACGACATGCATGTACAACTTTACGTGGTGGAAAAGTGACTCAGGGATCTCATAAATAAGCGATTTAGGGTCTGTGTAGAAGTTATTTCACCCACATCAGGAAGTTCTTCGCCCCTCAGTCAACGTCGAAGCTTCTGTATCACTGAGCACTACTGAGCGGCACAACCAATTATGACTAGGGGTGTGCTAAGTTTTTATTACGCCAGAAAAATCTTACAGAGATCCCATTTCTCAGCCTCCCTAGAGGTCACAGCATTTCCCACTTTCCCTACATTTATGTGAGCACATACTTTTACCGGAAAGAGGCAATATATTTTCCTCATGAGTGCTACTCAGCACTAAAATGGCAGTGCTGCTTCCTTGCAAGGTAACTTCAAGACCATTTCCCTTGCAACCTTCAAACTGCCTGGATGTTGGATCCCTTTTTTCATCTCAAACCACCTTAAAAATTTGTTACAAGTCCCATTTTCAAGTGAAGACCCAGAGACGGAAAATTTTGCGAGCCTTAGGTAGTAATCTTACTTTCAGAGAGAATTATAAAGAGTTTGCGAAAAAATAATTTCACAAGTTCGTACACTGCTAGTTGTAACACAGGCAGTTGATTGACAGCACGTTTTTCATGACTCAAGATGATTGTTCTCCAAAAAGGGAAATAGTTTTGAACAACTGGAGAAAGCCAAAAACTGCATCGTGAAGCGCAGCTTTACAAGATATTTAAAAAATCTGAGCTTAACATGCTGTCTAAAAATTGACTGGCACAAACAGTTGTTGGGATGATTATTTATGAGAAGCATTAGAGGCTAGTGCAAGAAGGAGCAGTTTCACTTTCGGGAACATAAAATAAGCCGATGATCTCACAATGCAAGCTCATTGGCTTACAAGAGACTATCTCTCAAAATGGGCTTCTTATCTCTCCCTAAATGGGTTTGGATGGGCTGGTGTTGACAGCTATGCAAGAGAAGCACATACTCAGCCGGTGCTTGCTCTGTACAGCTCCAGTGTAACCTGCTATCAAAATGCCCAGTGCTGACCACTCTCTGCAGATTTAGGGCCTCATTTAGAGTTTGGAGGGAATTGAAAGTCCTCTGAATTCTAGAGAAAACTCTAAGTTCAGAAATTGGAGGATTTTCAGTTCTCTCCACTGTCACTGAGGCCCTAACTTTGTTGGTGTCTTGTAAAAGGGAATTCAGCCAGTGGATTCTACTCTGTATTTAGAGCAGGGGTCTCCATCCTTTTCTGTAATAAGAGCTACTTATGTTCACTGGAACTCATCGAGAGCTACTAATATCATTAGTGTTGTAATAGTGACTACATCAGACAAGATTACATTAGTGACCAACCTATGCTAAGTCGCTACCGGCGATAACCTCAGTGCATCCAGCATGGTTGCAAGCAGTAATGTATAATTGTCAATATGGAATGCCTCGACATGGGTAATAATACATTCACTCTCGCCGGGACATCTGTACAGAGCTGCACCACGTAAATTGGAGTTGGGCACAATGAGACGTACCTAGAGCTTGGAGAGTTGGTTTGGTACATCAAACAGTAGGAAGACGAACCCCTTTGAAGTTACATGGGTCGTTGACCATCTGACTGCCCTGTTCCTGTGATGGCCAGTATATTTACTTTTTTACTCACATTCGCAGAGTGACTATTTAAAATAAAGGTCCTGACGAATTCCGCTGGATCCCTTCAGGGGACCGACTCATGGCAGAAACCTGTTGACCTATATTGGGGATATATTGGTTTGATCCCTAGTCCTCTCTTTTAATGTTGTCCCTGAGGCCACCTAATAAAGATTCAGTGGACCCACGGAGACAATTTTAAGTCACTACATCTATTACACTTTTTGCACTCTGCCCCTCAATCACCTCTTTTCAACGCTCATCTTGAGAAAACACCTCAGCTCCTCCCTTAGGGGAGTTGTCGCCCACACCTCGGTGTGAGGAGGGAACCCATATGATGAAGCATGTCACCTAACGGTGAGTGAGGGTTCTCGTCCTGAAAGGATACATCCTCTGACATTACACAACCTCTATTTTCTCCTTTTTCACGTATAGCCGGGCGTACTTTGTGTGATATATAATAATACATAACAGCCATAGCTGAAATGCCTCTGGCACCAAGGTAATAACATTTGTAAAAAGTCTCCCAATGCCACAATATTTATTACTCAAATATCAGCTTTAAATATATTTTGTAAATTCAGCCATTTTTCTCCAAATATCCGCTTATGAGTTCTGAAAATAAAAACATTTTTGTCTCAGTCATACACTCTAAATTTTAGTAGACGTATATTAATTCAACCAAGTAAAAGCTTCTGATTTAGTGGTCTGGGTTGCACACAGGAGAGCTACTTACTGGTACCTGGAGAGCTACCAGTAGCTAATGAGTCACTCGTTGGACAAGCCTGATTTAGAGCCTCTTTGAGAAATAAGAGGATTTTCAGTTCTCTCCAAATTCTAAATGAGGCCCTTACTTTGTTGGAGTTGCCCTAAAAGTGGAGAGGTGTGGTGCAGCGGCCAGGGCAGCTGACTTCGGAGCACAGGGTTCACGGTTCGATCCCTGGCTCCGGCGGCAGCTCAGCTCAGCACCATGTGACTCTGGGCAATAGCTCACTTAATTTCCACTACGGCCCCCAGCGCCTTGAGACCCGTAAGGGTGAGTAGCTGCGCTATATAAAAACTTACTTACGTTGGTGTCTTGCAAAAGACATTCTGCTGGTGGATTCCACTCTGTATTTAGAGTCTCTTTTAGATATTGGAGGATTGTCAGCTCGCTCTAAACTCTAACTTTACGCTGTAGGGGTCTAGTAACAGGTACAGCAGAGTGGAGTCCAAGGCTTGCTGCTGTTTGGCTTCAGGACTCTTTGATCGGAATTCACCCTTTCCCTCTGAGTTCATCACCACACCACTTCTTACCTGAGGAAGTGCATCTCGTTGACGTCCGACAGCATCTCTTTTCACACAGGCTGTGGAGTTTGAGCCTCTTTCTAAAGTCTTTTTATTCTCTCTCATAGTCTCTCCACTGTTTCTGCTGCGTGCGAAGAAAACCTTGCAAGGATGTTAGCCGGTAACAGCAGCAATTATAGAAGTGATTTGAGTTCATGTTTTTACCGGAATATGTTTATTCTGTTCGAGGGCCAGGTGAACCACAAGCAAACATACGACGAAGTACTTCAGACCAGAGCTAAATGCCTCACTGTCCTGTGCACCGGATAAGTTTGAAACATAAGCTTTTTGTGTACATTAGAGGCAAGTTTGCACTTTTAATAATGACAGGCATTTAGCAGAGCATGTGCTTATTGCCTTGTGCTTGCTTCAAGGACTGAGTACATATTCGGTTGAGGAAAGCCTTTCAAGTTTGTTATTTTCAACGCCAACTTGTGTCAGGATATTCGTCTTAATTATTCACAAGAACTAAACTTTATAAGGCACTTCATTTAATTGGTACGCTGATATTTGTAAACTAATAGTGCTCCAGCAATGATAGAAAACCGTCTGAATTAGAATTTCACTTTCTGAGGCAAATGTTGCGCAGTGAAGGAAAACCTTGATTTAAGAAAGGGGAATGTGTCTTTGATATTGTTATGTTATGTAATATTTTGTTATGTTTTATTACATTATGTTGTTAAATTATGTTATGTGATGTTATGTTATGCTATGTTATGTGACACACGGAGGAGTTCTACTCCATGCAAAACAACTGAAGCTTCCCTCACAGTCAATAAAAGGTATATCCATGCCTACGTCTGCCCCTAGAAGTCCCATCACAATGGTTCGGAAAAGGATCTTAGAACTGTTTAAGAAGGGAACCTTCCCTGAGGAATCCCAGATGGTTTTACCTATAAGTGTATTTCCCAAAAGGCCTTTAAGCACACTTTGAAAACATAATTTTACCCCTCAGGGCAACAGGTCCCCTGATTGTGGGCTATTGCATCAAACGAAGAGCAGGACATCCTCTTTGGCTAACAATGAGCCAAGTTATAGTACAACTCTCCTCGTCCACTGTTAAATTCAGTTTACTCCATTGTCGATAGAAGCATGAAAAAGGGTAGGAGGCTTGACTTGACCGAGACACTGAAATGGACAAAGTGTAGGTACATATGACCTACTATATGGTCGATCTCACTGCACATCTCAGGGATAAGCGATGTACCTTTTGGTGGATTTAAGCCATATTAGTTACCTCAGTAAAGGTTGAAAAGGAAAGGTACGGAACAGAGGGAATGAAAAAAGGAATCATGAATTTTTAATCAGGAGAAGAAAACAAGAAGCTAATTAAGGCCACATTGGATACTTATTAAGGCTATAAAGGATGTTTATAAAGGCTCTTGCTAAGCCCTTGTTTCTCCTCAGCATCTCTGTTATAGATCATTCTATAGTCTAGTCTTGAGTTGCCCAATGGGATGATATAAGGCAAGGATGAAAGGAATAGTTTTGCTTTGGAGTTAGATTTGGTGAAACGAAGTCTTAACTTCTGCTCCCACTATCAATGTAAGAATGACGTCCATGTCTCGCAAAACCCCAAGGCTTTGTGCTTAAGGTTTGATCTCAACATTTGTGCCATAAAGAGTAGGTGTCAGACAAACAATGTGGATGTTTTAAGAGTGCTGGAACAAGGACTAGGATTTCTGTTTGTGATCCATTTAAATGTGCTTTTTAAGCTCAGTGCTAATGATTTCAAATTGGTTGGGAGGCCCGGTGACGCTCAGGTGTATTTGTGTGTCATCGGAATGTGGGTGGTATTGGAGATGGTAAGAGCATAGCAGTTCTGTCAGAGGTTTTACGTAGATATTGAAAAGGGGGGATAGAAGTGATCCCTAAGAGACGCTGCATGTGACCTCATGGGTTGTGGAGAGGAATTATCCAATCTCTTTACTTTGAAGCCAGTCTTCTAGGATGGATTTGAACCACCTGGTGTCTTGAGGTTTTGGTCACCATTTGCCATCTGTGGAAGAGTATGTTTCGGGCTACTGTGCTGAACATTACTAGGAGGTCTAGTAGGATCAGCGTGGCGAGTGAGGCTTTATCCTCATTTTCAAGCTAGTTTTAAGGCAGGCTTTTTTTTTTAGCAGGAAAGTGATGTTAGTGTGTTAGAGAACCTGAAATCTTGGCTTTAATGAATGGTAATGTATTTAGTGACGTAGGGAGCTTCAATAGTTGAAGGACAGGTGTCAAGTGTGTCTTTTCTAGGTTGGAGGCTTTGTTTGAGGGGCATACTTTCAGATGTGACTGGGAATAAGTTGAAATCAATGGTGTATGTCTGTGAGGATGACGTGGAAGGCTCGGCAGTGGGCTAGTTGCTTCTATTGACCAAGATCTTGGCAGCCTAAATATTTAGCATTTTTCAACAAAGAAAGTAGACAAAAATGTGCGCAGTACCTGGACTTACCTGAAAAAGTTGATGACATTCTGATTTTCTTCCAGAATGTACTTAAAAGTGATGTTAGATCAGAGTGAGGTGAGAGTGTAAGTGGTTTTGCTAGTCAGACTGCCTGATGGGAGGGTGATGTTGCAGAGGATGGTGAATGAGTGAAGAAAGTGCAAACTGAATGAGTGAAAGATGTCCTGAGCAGATGTGACCATTGTGGACCCAATTCACAAAATACATTGTGCACCTAAATGTGAAAACGCTGTCCTCTATAAGTGTGAATGGTGGATCTGCAGGCATTTACTACCACACAAGAAACCTGCGACCTTGGCAAATCCACAAGTCCAGGTAACGTCTGCAGTTGGAATTAGATAAAACAAGCACTGTGGCATGGGCACTGGCAGTTAGGAATGATGGGAAAACCTTACAAGTTATAACTTTGTGGATATTTTTCAACATTCCAACTGTTTACACCAGGGGTGGCTCCTCCACTAGGGTGGAGGAGAGTCGCCCCACTGCTTTCTCGCAGTGCGAGAAAGCCAAAACATAAAATGGTAATCATTTTATGTTTGCTTTGTGCATTGCGGGTGGGAGGGCGGGGCAGCTCTGCTGTTTGAGCAGGGCAGGGAGGGAGTGGTTTGCACCACTCCTGAGTGCCCAAAGACTGTTTGGTCAGCCCTTTCGTGCCGCCCAAACCAGTCATGCGCACTCTGCCCTTCTCCATGCAGGCTGCACTGCAGCCTGCATGGAGAACATGCCCACCCCATTAGCCCCTGGCTGGGCGCCATCCTGACTAATCACAATGCTCCTGGCAGCATTGTGGTTGGCTTAGGGGAGGGAGCGTGGCTGCCTGCTTCCTGTTCCTGTCGGAGGCAGGAAAGCAAGAGCAGTGAAGACGCGGGACCCGGCGGAAAGGTAGGTTTTAAATTTGCTTTTTAAATTATGATCCCCCCTGCACGACCCCCTCCCCGCGTGACCCCCCACGCCCGCCACCCCACCTGCGAGCCATGTCGGCCGCTACTGATTTACACCCATTTTGGGTATGTAACTGTAGCTCTAAAAAGGCTGGAGTAGGTGCACGAATTCGGCTGAAAAATAACCATTCAACATGATTATTCCAAGGGTGGAGAGAATGGGGAGAGAATGTGGCCTAACGGCTAGGGCAGTCAGTCTCAGAGCTGGGGAACCAGGTTCAAGTCTCCGCAGGGACGCTCAACATTCTGTGATTCTGGGCAAATCACTTAATCTCCCCGTGCCTAACAAAAATTAATGTGTCTGACCGTAATGTAACTGGTGCTTATGTAAAGTGCTCCGATACCTTCAGGTCTAGTTTGCGCTATATAAAACTCCACAAAAAAAAAAAAGGGTATGGAGATGAAGAAATTTCTCACCCTGGAGACAAAAAGAAAAAAAAAGTTAAGGTTCATTCTTTTGACGGCAAACCAGTTGATTTTTCACTTGTGAAAAAAACTGGTTTATACCCCAGCTTACTCACGGAAAGTCTATATTTTTCTGATCTAGGCTAATATTCGTTTTTTGAATGCCATAAAAGTAAATGTGTTTTAATTTAATTGTGTTCAACAAATAGAAAGCATTAAAATATATGCAAGGGCAAGATTGTCACTGAATGAAATCTTTGGATTTCTTTGAGAGATGTGTCAGACAGATGTGAGACAAATAAGGTAGTGGATACGCTCAATTAGCTGGAAAGTCGCAAAAACAAAATGTCACCCACCAATAACGCAGCAGTGGTGTGCCAAGCTGAATTCCAACCGCTTAGTGAGTCAGGCACAGCCATAAGAGCAACCTTATACTCTATGTTTGCAATTTACACTTCGCTTACAAATTTCCAAATCATAAAAGGCATTAACGGATGTGGAGTGAAAACCATTAGCCTACAAATATTGGTTTAATGGAAGTTGATGGTCTAAATACTACAGTATGTTCCTCAAATATCTCCATATTTAACAGTAATTGAACACAACGCCTCCTGGCTCTGCTCAAGGCCAGGCCCCACAAAGGCCCTCATTATTGTAATTTCCAACATGGAAGCCAAGCCAAGCAACAAGGGGTAATTTGCCAATTAGAACTTCCTGCTCTTTTTTTCCTTTATTCCTTAAACACCATTCAGAGGTTTCAGCAGTCAAACACTTTTAGCGTCAAAACAGGGACTGGAAGAGTTTAATCTGTGGCTCCAAGCCGGCGAGGCTGTCGAGGGTCAGCACTGACACATGCCACGTCCAAGCGGCCTCATTACCACAGAGCGCCCCCAGATCCAGTGCCACTGTTTCCTTTGCCTGTTTCCTACAATTTCACGCTCGTTTCCAAGGTTTTTTTGTCCCTGCACTCCCATAACCACTAAACCTTAACATTACTTGCAACAGATTTCTGACAGACACAATGACCTGGGGACACGGAGACTGACTCTTGGAAGGAAGAGAGCAGGAACAGGAACATACTATGCAAGTGGCAAACGCCCAACAAAATGATTTGATTGGATGTGGAACTTTGCGTAGAGCACAAGGAAAAGCCAATCACCGGAGAGTCAATTGACTGTAGGACCCTACTTTCAGAAGGACTCTTTTGACCTTTCTGTTCTGCTAACTAGTTTTTGGATAGTTCTCCTGTCAAGTGGTAGGTGCTCTCGAGTGGCAACAAACATTTGGTATGCTTTGCACTTTTGAAGTACTAAAATCAAAATATAGTTCTCTAGTAACATAATAAACGAAAATGTGACAGCAAGGGCTGGATCACAAAATGTTTTGATTGCCTCTAATTTATGTCCTTGGTGGTAAGTGAAGGCAGTGCTTGCTCCAAACACCCTGCACAACCGTATTATAAAAACAAAATTGTGGAATTGGTAATGTATGACAATAGTATTATTGCACATTTGTTGTGAGGCATTTTGTTGTGTAGTGATGCGTTATGTTGCTTTTTTGTTCTGCTGTGTTTTTGAGCTGCATTATTTCAATCTAATTTTGTTGTGTGTTTCTGTGGTCGTGGTGTTGCATTCTGTTTGACTGTTGAGATATGCTATGTTATGATTTAACAGTGTTTTTACTTTGCTTTGTGTCTGCTATTTTCTTATGTTCAGTTGTTCATGTTAGATTTGTCAACAAAAGCTGCTATATTTTCAGCCAAAAGAAGCACATTCCTTAAACGTTCTTGTGACAAGCAACCATTTACCATAAAGGTGGTAAAATACTGCTGTTCTGACTCTTCAATTTAAGACACGAGCCAGCCAGTGGTGGCTCCTCTGCTAAGATAGAGGAGCGTCACCCCACTGCTCTCGGAGCAGTGTACCAGGAAAAATAAAATGATAACAGAAGTTATCATTTTATTTGTTGTGTTTTCTAGCCAGGTTAGGGTGGGGCTCGGCTCCAGTGACGTCGAGGAACGAGGTGGTTGCTGCACCTTAAGTGCGCATGACTGTTTGGCCGGTCGTCTTGGGCCGGCCAAACACTCATGCGCACTTTGCATGTTCTCCGCAGGGCTTTAATGCACAGCCCGGTGTAGAACATGCACCGCCTCCCAGCCCATGTCTGAGCGCTGAACCATGGCGCTAAGGCCAATTACAACGCTACTGTCATGGTGGCAGCAGCATCATGATTGGCTTTGGGGAGCCTGGGTGCTGCCGGGAGCCAGCAGAACAGTGAGGACAAAGAAGAGGCTGCGTGGTGACCAGTGAGGAGCAGGTAATTCTTTTTTTTCTCCTAATCTCGCCCCCCCTCCGCCCTCACCTCCTGCCACCGTTATCTATAAGCCGCCACTGCAGTCAGCCCAAAATTGTGGCAAAGATTCTGTCTTAACTTGGCGTCCCCAGTGATCACTTTATGATGTATGGCCCCATGAGTTAAAAGTATGGCAGATCATTCAAGAAGGTCGGTCTGCATACGAATCATAATCCCAGAGCAAAAAAAAGAAATGTTCCTATTTTTCTGTGTTGGTAAACCGCGGGGTAGCGATAGTTGCGAGCACTAGAATAAGATTACCTTGTACAGGCAAACAATCTAACTGTCTGCAACTCCATTGGATAACAGTAGGCATCTTGTTCATCTAAGGAAGGTGATGGTGGTGGTGGTTGAGGCAAACAGACACCCTCTCTATTCACTTGACACTGCATTCTGAATATTGTACTCACCTCTGTTCAAAAACCCTGAATACCTTCCTTGTTGTCTTACTCATAGTCACAATTTCAATCATATCACAGGTAAATATCATTGGAAATGAGTGTCCTTTCAACAAAACCTGCCCAGGAAGATAGGCCTGCTCCTGCTCTCGCACCACTGAGGTGAAATCATCAGTTCGCTAGTAATGTGTAGGTTAAGATATTGCAATGGTGTGTATATGGGTCTAACTAAGAAACCAAAGCGAGGATACAGAGCCACGCACTTCTATTTGGGTTAAAGAAATCCGATCTACCTTGAAATAACTTTAATGACTCTCAGGGAAATATTCGGTCAAGTTCTTTACAACATTTTGTACCATGCACCAGACACTTCTGGGGAAAAGGCATGGTATACCATCACATCTCAGTCCCAAATTAATTTGGTATCTATTGATACAGCCAAATTCAACCAATTAATAGATAGCGAGATGAACCATAAGGTGTATGGGGCCCTCAACTGTTGGAGGCACATGGCCAGGTTGTGTGGATTATTCATCTTTGAGAAAGGCCCATGAGATCATACCGTTCAGACGAGCCATGGCTTTTATACACACCTGCTGCAGGAACCATCCCTCAAGCAGGGAGCAGGCCATGACATCGCAAGGTATATCAAGACCATTGTTGCAAACAGCTCATCATGATGGACTTTCAACCACTGCTCACTCAGTATCAGAGCCTGCCGCGGAGCCCAGTGCAACAATCTCTGTTGGTTCCCTCCCCCACCCAATGACATCATTCTCAAATGATTTCCTCACTATAATCTTCCATCAGTGCCCCTCACTGCTTCATAGCCCTACTCTCACGTTTATTTAATTTATTTTTCAGCCCTATTTATTCCAAGGTAGTGTGTCAGAACGCTTTGTATCTCACACAAATATTATACTTAGGCAGCGACTCATATAAGTGTGCAAATCAATGTATAGAACATGTTACTTAAGACAATGAGGGCTACAAGGTGTAGGAGTCGCATGTCATCGCTGTTAGGCTTTATGTGTTATGAGTGCTTGGTCTTCAGAAACACAAACTCAGGATTTAAAATGTAACACAGTTTATGGGGGTTTCTATACTGAAAAGAATATATTACTTCTAAAAGGATCCCTTTTTAGCAAACTTAGAATAAAGAAAGATGGAGAAAAAATAAGGTTCTTAGCCTATGCTACAAACTTGTTAATTCAAAAGAGGAGGAAGCTAGGGATTTAAGATTAGGATGAGAATCTCCCATGCAGGGTTCAGAGCCTCCAGGTGGCCAACACACAGGGATGTACATGGAGGTAGCATGGCCCAACAGGGGCAAACACTCCTGCCCCAGTAGAAGGTCACCAGCAGCAGTTTGGGGGTAATGGCACTACATACAGCCTAGCACCCCATCATCTGCCACCCCTGAAGCCTTATTCCGGATGTTTTCCCCTCAAAAATAGAAAGTGCCACCATGTGGTAGACTGACATAAAGAAGTCCAGTGTTAACAATTAAGTGCTGGTTCTGAGTCCAGGAAAACACTGGCACAAATTAAGCACTGGCTTTACTGCAGCGTGGATCATATCCTTTATGTGAACGGACACTAAAGTATTTTACCAAGTGTTAATTTTGTTAATTTTGACAACCATTTTGAATCTGCTACAATTTGTCACTCTTTTAAGTTCCCACCACCAGGAGCCTGGCAGCATCCCTACTGTCTTTCATCCCGTCCACCTACAGCACCCCAGGTTTCTCACTACCTGCAGCCTGGCTTCCCCCACAGCTTGCTACCCTCCTATATTTGTACACCACCCTGCAGCTTGGAAACCTCTGAAACCTATCACCCTTACAGCTTCATTCTCGCCTTTATTGTGGCACCATCCTTCAGTATTGCAACTTCTTGCAACCTGGTATCTCCTGTAGTCTTCGTTACTTTTTTAAATGTCCCATTTATTTTGGCACACCTGTACCTTATCCCATCCTTCTGCCTGGAACTCCTACAGCCTCACACCATCCTGTAACCTTTCAGTCTCTGTCGCCTCAATCCTTTGTTCCCCCAGCTCTCCATGTAGCGTATATTCGCCTTCAATCTGGCAACCCCTGCAGTCTCTGACTCGGTGGCAGTTTTCAACTTGATTTAGCCTCACTCCCCCTCCTGCAGCCTGGGACCCCCTACTCTCTCGAACCTTTATGCAGCTGGACACTCTTCTATCTCAGATCCCCCGCAATTTCAGAATCTCCAGCAGCGTCATATCCAGGTGCCCCCTGGCAGCTCCTACAGCTGCACACACTCCTACTCAGCCACATGGCTGGTGCTGCAGAAATCTTCTTGGTCCTGCTGTGCACTAACTGCTATTTGGCCTGGAGCTTGTCCACTTGCACTGGTATAGTTGCATGTAAATCCCGGCAGGAATGTGTTGCGATCTCGCTTTGTTTCAATGGTAATGGAATGTTGGTGTATGACCATTCTGTTGTCATGGTGTGACTCTTGAACTCAGCAAGACCAGCAGTTGCCGCTGGCTGGTGAGAGGAGCACCCAGTGCTTAATTTGAGCCGGTGGTTTCCGGTGCTCAGCACCACTACTTAATTGCCAACACCAGCACTTATGACTGCTACATACTGTTGTGATGTACTCTTCAACAATTTATTTAGAGGCGCTACCTCTCAGGCATCTTTACATATAGTGGCATTGTTTATCTAAATTAGAGATGAACACAACAACAGCTGTTTATTAATTTAGTAGACATTAAAAATGACAATACCTGCTGCCCAAGCCATTCTTTTAGCATTGGGCGCCTGTAATAGTCTGGATTGTCACACTTGTAGGGTGTGATGGTTAGTGGTTGTGTTGGTTCTGGCAAGCTGCAGAGGCCTCCTGATGACAGCACTTGCAATTATTTTTTTTACAAATTAAGCACTGTGTAAGATGTCTTTCGCTTCCAGTAAACTTCAATAACCCGTCTGCCCAAGCCTTCAGCCCAGGACTGCAGTTTTACCTGTGTGCTTGGTCTTGCCTCGCTTGTTTCTTGTTGTGTATTTTCAGGCGGTCACTTTAGAGCTCATACAATTAGAGCCATGACAGTGACGTTGGGCAGCATCAGGCCATTGCTCGCCCACACATGCATGGCGGCCACTTGGACTTCACGCCTTTCCCTAATTGTGCCTCACATACCCGCTTTGATGTTCTACCTACTGCGCAGTCTGGCTTCCAGTTGGCGGGCTTCGCGGATTACCTCTGCTAACGGCCTGTCGAACCCTTCGCTGTCTCCTCCTGCCTTTGTGTGTCATTCATTTTCATGAGACACACGCTACAAATAGTTTTCCCTGCCAAGCACCTACCGCCACAGATGCCTTGTTCGACAGAGGCGGCCTTTATACTCTGGAATCGTTAAGAGCCCTGAAATTTACAGCCAACGCCGCGTTCAGGAAAAATAATACCCGTAATTGCAGTTCGTTCTATACTTCTGGTAGTGATTTATGGTGTTGTATCCTTCGTAGATTAACTTGCATTTACGTAGCCTCTTGGCAGCCGAGCGCAAGATGTTCTGTGCAGAAACCTGCTTTTCATGCCTTTTATGGTTGTCTTCTATGCAGTGGGCATATACGTGCTTTGCTTGAGTCCTTACTCTCTTTAGGAAGGCGTGACTCCCGTAAACTTATGCACATGTTTTCTGTTTATAAAGCATGTTGTCTATAGTCAGCATACATACAGCATTTGTAGCACGTGGCGCAGTGATATTAAAAAACACAACATACGTGTGTATGTAGTTCAGTGATGTTTCGGAGCTTTTCCAGTACTCACATGCACATCTTGTTGAAGTAAGGATTGTATACACTTGTTATGATTTTCCTTTTCAGATTTCATGATAAACACATATAACGGGCACTAGAATGCAAGACAGGCCTGAAAACACAAGGGTTGCATAGAAAACACAGTAAAATCAATGCTAGACATTAAAGAGGAATACCAAAAGGGAAGGCATTAAGCAGCTTAGATCCAGGGGACAGATATACAAACCTTTGGAGCTGTAATCTGAAAGCAGCCATTTTAGAGCTGAATGTAAAACTTTGGTTCTAAACAGAGGGGCCTCCTTTAGAGGCCTTCTACAGCCAAAGTTCATAAGCCCAGTGAAGTGAACGATATATATAGGGCCCACAATTAAATGCTTATCAAAATTAACACTGGGTAAAATACTTTAGTGTCCGTTCACATAAAGGGTGTGAACCACACTGCAGTAAAGCCAGTGCTTCATTTGTGCCAGTATTTGCCAGGACTCGGCACCGGCACCTAATTGTAAACACTGGTACTTTATTATTTCAGTCCACCACATGGTGGCACTTCCATTCCATGTTTGAAGGGATCACATCCATTTTCCAATTAAATAAACATTTTAAAAAATAATTGAAGCTCATCCAGGCCATTCTTACTGCTTTGGGTCTCCCTGAATTGCCCAAACTGTCACATTATTAGGAGTGTTAAGTTAAATTGGGAGCATTTATGCTAGAGTGTGGCTGTAATAGTAGTTCCAGTCGGTAGTACCAGCTTAGGGTGACCAGAAGTCCTGGATTTCCCCGGACAGTCCCGGTTTTTGGACGACAGTCCCAGTGTCCCGACATTTTATTAAAGTTTAAATAAATGTCCCGGTTTTCGGAATAAGTGTCAGCTCATTCTACAAAACAGAACTCTTGCATGTGCTCAGCGCCTCTGACGAGTGAAATGACTCACCTAATTTATCTTTTTGTTTGCAGGCAGCACAGGAGGAGGCGGCATATGCCCAGCACAGGAGGAGGCTACATATGCCCAGCACAGGAGGAGGCTGCATATGCCCAGCACAGGAGGAGGCTGCATATGCCCAGCACAGGAGGAGGCTGCATATGCCCAGCAGAGAGGAGGCAAAGCGGGGGGGAGGGGCGGGGGGCGCTCAGGGGGAAGGTCCCGCCATGACTAATGTTTTGTAAGCGTAGCCTGGTAAATGTGTGTATATTTATATAAATATATATAAGCACATATTTACAAGGCTACATTTAGTTCTGGCCTCGGAAAATAGATAAATTAAACTAATTTCAGACGGTAAACAGCCATTACAACGAGGCTGTTACTACGCAAGTCATTACATCACATGCGTTACAACGCATGCGATGTAACAACGCGTAGCCATTTCTCGCATACCATTACATCGCATGCGCTTTTACAACGCATGCAATGTAATGGCTATCCACATCGTTGTGAGGAAACTGAGGCTGTTCCGTTTCCTCACAACGACGTGCACCGCCCCTCAGTCGACGCTGGAACCAGGAGAGAGGAAGCACGAGGAGAGAGAGGTAAGGGGGATTGGGCATGGGGTGGGGGTTACTTTTTTAGGGTGTAGAAGCAGTGTTGTAATGTTTGTGTAGTGTAGGGTTGTTTTTTAGGATTTAGGGTAGTGTTGAGGGGCTTGTGCAGGGTAGTGTTAGAGTGTAGGGACCGGACTGGGGGTAGGGGGAGGGTCGTGCTGGGGGTAGTGTTTTAGGGTTTAGGGTAGTGTTGTGGTGTTTGTGTAGTGTAGGGTAGTGTTTTAGGGTTTAGGGTAGTGTCAGGGGGTCGTGCAGGGTAGTGTTAGAGTGTAGGGACCAGACTGGGGGAAGGGGGAGGGTCGTGCTGGGGGTAGTGTTTTCGGGTTTAGGGTAGTGTTGTGGTGTTTGTGTAGTGTAGAGTAGTGTTTTAGGATTTAGGGTAGTGTCGGGGGTTGTGCAGGGTAGTGTTAGAGTGTAGGGACCGGACTGGGGGAAGGGGGAGGGTCTGCTGGGGGTAGTGTTTTAGGGTTTAGGGTAGTGTTGTGGTGTTTGTGTAGTGTAGGGTAGTGTTTTAAGGTTTAGGGTAGTGTAGGGGGGTCGTGCAGGGTAGTGTTTGAGTGTAGGTACCGGACTGGGGGTAGGGGGAGGGTCGAGCTGGGGGTAGTGTTTTAAGGTTTAGGGTAGTGTTTTGGTGTTTGTGTAGTGTAGGGTAGTGTATTTGGGTTTAGGGTAGTGTCGAGGTGGTCGTGCAGGGTAGTTTTAGAGTGTAGGGGCCGGACTGAGGGTCGTGCTGGGGGTAGTGTTTTAGGGTTTAGGGTAGTGTTGTGGTGTTTGTGTAGTGTAGGGTAGTGTTTTAGGGTTTAGGGTAGTGTTGGGGGTCGTGCAGGGTAGTGTTAGAGTGTAGGGACCGGACTGGGGGAAGGAGGAGGGTCTGCTGGGGGTTGTGTTTTAGGGTTTAGGGTAGTGTTGTGGTGTTTGTGTAGTGTAGGGTTGTGTTTTAAGGTTTAGGGTAGTGTAGGGGGGTCGTGCAGGGTAGTGTTTGAGTGTAGGTACCGGACTGGGGGTAGGGGGAGGGTCGTGCTGGGGGTAGTGTTTTAGGGTTTAGGGTAGTGTTGTGGTGTTTGTGTAGTGTAGGGTAGTGTTTTAGGATTTAGGGTAGTGTCGGGGGTCGTGCAGGGTAGTGTTTGAGTGTAGGGACCGGACTGGGGGTAAGGGGGGGTCGTGCTGGGGGTAGTGTTTTAGGGTTTAGGGTAGTGATGTGGTGTTTGTGTAGTGTAGGGTAGTGTTTTAAGATTTAGGGTAGTGTCGGTGGTCGTGCAGGGTAGTGTTTGAGTGTAGGGACCGGACTGGGGGTAGGGGGAGGGTTGTGCGGGGGGTAATGTTTTAGGGTAGTGTTGTGGTGTTTGTGTAGTGTAGGGTAGTGTTTTAGGGTTTAAGGTAGTGTCGGGGGTCGTGCATGGTAGTGTTAGAGTGTAGGGACCGGACTGGGGGAAGGGGGAGGGTCGTGCTGGGGGTAGTGTTTGAGGGTTTAGGGTAGTGTTGTGGAGTTTGTGTTGTGTAGGGTAGTGTATTTGGATTTAGGATTTAGCGTAGTGTTGGGGGGGGTTTAATTTAAAAAATGCGCTGTAAAAGTATGCGGGGTATTTGGATCCGTTGTAATGTCATTTTAAATGCATTTCAATACACTTGCGAACTAATGGTATGCGTACGAATAAATTGCGCTGTAATGGTACTTGCGAACTAAAAACATTGTTGCAAAAGCATGCGTTGTTTTGCTTTGCGTTGTATCGACATATATTCATTTCAGACTTCACACACACACACAATCTGGACAGGCCAGATATTCCGTGATCATTGGCACCTTTTAGTCCTACTTCTATGTCTGGCCTGTCCCGGTTTTTGCTTCTCAAAATCTGGTCACCCTATACAAGCTGCAGTGGCTTCCTGAGCAATAGCGTGGGCCCTTGAACTTGTTTATTTACAAATTAAGCACTGAAAGCACAATAATAGACCAGTAAATGAATGGATGTAAAAGTCAAATGATGGTAAGATTCCCCTATCTGTCCCCAGGCTTCACTGACTATTCGGCGCATTCACTGTCTCCATTACTGCTCACGTTGATAGTCTTTCAAACTAGAACCCATTCAAACAGCCTCTTCCGCCATGCACATATGCTTTTTTAACTTCTCAAGCCAAGTCCAAGCAGGTAGTTCTTACTGTCCTGCCAGTCAGGTCCCGATAGAAATCTTTTAATTGTCACATTGCTGATATGCCTTCCAGTTCTGTAACCTGCATGTGTCTGGGCATCTGTGGCTTACAGTGTGGTGGTATTGAGCATTGTCAGACCATAACGTGGCTTTGTTTTCATTGTGTCTGCTCAATACATGTGGTGAGCGCATCGATATTTCTAACCCTTGACAAACTGATACTCTGCCCCCTCATCATGTGCCCTACCTCCTTATGCTAACCGGATGCTGATATGGTAAGACATGCAGCGGAGGAGGTGGTCGCTTCTGCAATGTTTCCCTGTCCCGCTCGTACCCTTGGTATTGCTTTGCCGACAGGCCATCCAACCCAAGGTACATACATTAATACCACATTTGCAGATGTATGCACCATTTTCATGATCCATTTGCAATTTGCCACCTATACTCATGCTAGTTGGTAAGATGGAAGGAAAAACTTCACACTACGAGCATGCACTGGTAAAATCTATGCACAGCCCCCACTTGGTAAAAAATAACTCGTTTACAGTTTGACCGTAATTCCTGCGCTTTATACCAACAACTGGAAATGTCTGTGAGAGCATTTTGCATGAATGCACTTGGTCAATTCAATAATGCTAGTGTGTGGCAGCCACATATCATGCATTGTGCATCATTGATTATTTCGGCATTTAATATCATCCTCATCTCTCTATTCTTTGCACCAAAGAATTCCACGAACTCTCACCACTTTTGAAGTATCTCTCTAAAGCTACCGGTGTTCCAACAGCAAATGGTATCTTAATATTCACACACCAGGAATGTTCATTGTTTAAGTGGTGAAAGTCTAGCTGGGAAAATGTTTCAACATGCAAATCCTACCTCACCTCTCCACCACCTTCGACATAGTCAACCACAACATTCTAGTAAGCCGTTCCCGATCTGTAGCACATGTATTAGACCAAGCAATCAAATGATGCTTTTTCTTCCACGAATAACACAACCACAGAATCTAATTCAGCAGTGATCATTTTCCCACCTACCTAGTCACATGCAGAGTCTCTGAAGGCCTCCCATCCCCATGTTCCTCAATATTTGTATCCAATGACGGTAGTCCTCAGGGCCTACTCCCTGCCCTTCCACTCAGATGCAACCATTACATAAATATAGCTACAGGTCACTGGGAACAGACACCGCATAGCATAAAATTAAAGGTGTACAAAATTGGGTAATATTAATCCACAAAATTATGCGAAATGTTGGAAAAAATACATGAAATTATGTGTAAATTACGTAAAAAATATTTTGAGTGAAAATTGAATTTGAGGGCATACCTCGAATTCAAAAGTCAGTCACTTAGGATGCTGGCAAGAGGACTGGTTTGTACTTGAAATGCCAGTAAGGGGATTAGTTCTTGGAGAAAATGCCTCCCCCAACACATTTTCTGCTTGAACCTGTCTCTTGCAAGACATTTTCTGCTCCATCAGTCCTCTGCTGTAAAAAATTGTGGACATTTTCACACCAGCTTCATTTCTGACATTTCACATAACTTATGTAATATGAAATTGCTCCAGTTACACAAGCATTACGGAAAATGTCTTATGGTCCTGCATAAAATTTCAGAAATGGGACCAAGTATACTAAGCACATCAGGAGCAGATAGCAAGTGTAATAATTCATATTTATAACATTTTCATCAAAAGCAACTCAAATTCAAGGTTATTTTTACTTTGCGAGAGTCACATGTATTACTGTAAACTGGTTAATTGTAACCCCTGTTATTTATAGTGCTATGAAAACAAGTCAGTGTTCTATTTAGCTCTATTTAAAAATAGAAAAAAATTATTATTATAATTATTACACACAACTACAGATGTAAACGTGAAATTTCATTTTTATTTGCTTCTCTTCTTTCCTCATATAAAAAAACATTTACCAAGTAAAGAAATTCCCTCTCTGACACCTCAGAGAGTGCATCTCCCCCATGTAAGTTTACAAGTGCCTTGGGTGTGGGCAAATAGTTTGACAAATTTCCTAGTGCCCACAAAGTTATGTCGTTGTAGCCATGCACCACATTGGCAATTCCACCTGCCATGACACTCCCATACAAACACGCCTTTTCATTTCTCCATCCATAATCGGGACTAAAGCAAATCCACGAAACTGGCAAAATTGCTAAAAGAGAAAGAATCACATCTCTTATACATACCTACAAATCCCGGTTCTGTGACTTTGCAACAGTCCCTTACAGGTGCAGATGCAGTTCTTGGTGCACTTAATGTACACTATGATGTCCCTCAGTCATTGGCTGCCGTTAGTTTTTGTGTCATTGGCTAGTGAACATCTCAACATCATTTGTCCAGGTAAATGGGGGCCTGATCCTAACTGGATATGGTTGTATGTCCGGATATCGTTTGACAAAAGTATTATGTTCTAAATATCATTAAAAACATATTGGCACATTTGGGGTAGAGTCTCTACTATTAACTGCAATAGGGTGATATTTTTGTAAACAATATTTAGGACACAATATTTATGTGAGCTGACAGTCTAATAATGATATTCTGGTAACACACCGCTGGAGGCACCATATAAGCTTGAGAGAGTTAGAGGCCTTTCTGGCATCCTGTGGGCCAGGCTAGTGGATTTTTAAGTAATGAATTTGTTTTGCTGCATTCAGATTCTCATCACATTATCGAAAGGTCACATATAATGTCAAAAACACAATTTATTATTTTTCCTCTTAGACTTACTTTAGTAACTGTCAAAGTTACAGAAGGGTATTGGCAATGCTATGTCTTAAAACCATTTGATTAATCTGATCTGAAAACAAGATTGTTAATTAGCTTTGTCTCAGAAGGCTATTAGCTACACTTAGCTCATTAATTTTATGCAAATGAACCCTGAGAGTTATATGCACTTCATCTGGAAAACCTCTCCTGAACTTCTTTTGGACATCATAATAAATTTAATAAGAATCCCAATTATATATTATTGATTGCACTTGTGCCTTTTGTAAGCAGTAATTTGTTCTTAACATTCCTCTGCTGCCTGACACCTGTGCAAGGTGCTATAATAGGAATGCAGTAGACAGGGATAAGCCACCAGTCAAGACCCTGCACATGTCCCTCTCTCCCACCTCACCAAAGATCATTGAAGAATGAAGATTTTTAAAGGTAACGCCGTATACCGCTTTTTGGGCCAGATGTACATTGGTAATCATTTGCAATTACCAAATAAAGAATTTTTGCGATTCACTATTTAGTAATCACAAACACCAATGCACAAATGTATCTTTGACACATTTTGCAATTCCCAGTGGGTCACACATAGAGCTACCTCCTTTAATATTCATGAGGTAGTTCTCAGTTTGCGACCCACTGTGAATCGCAAAAATCACAGGGATGGTGGACTGCTGGGGTCAGCAGACCACTATGTCTGTGATTGCTTTTCAATGAAGCAATGTTTTTTTAAAATGCAGCTATTTTCTTAAAGAAAAATGGGATGTGTTTCGAAAAGAAAAATGAAGTTTCTTTTCATTTTTTAAGAGCAGCTAGTGGTCCATGGGACCACTGCCTGCTCTTGAGAAATGTTTTTACAAACATTCACAAAGGGGGAGGGGTCCTTTGGGGACCCCTTCTCATTGCGAATGGGTTACCTCCTACTTTAAGTAGGTGGTAAAAAGCAGATATTTTGTGACCGGCTTTTGGTCACAAAAACATTCCCGGTATTTGGAAGGGATGCCCTAAACACACCCCTTACTCATACCGAATCGCAAACCCAATTTGTGATTCGGTAATAGGTTACTGAATCGCAAATTGGGCCTTTATACATTGAAAAATGCCTTTTTTTCGTTTGCAGTTTGTGAACTAAAACATGCTTTGTACATCTGGTCCTTTGTCCCCTTATTTTTTCCTTATTGCGGAAGATGATTCAAAGGTCTATGTTCTTGAAGATCCTCAAAGTCACTACCTAGGCAGGACCATGACCATAAATCAAGGGTACACAGCATGTAACAAACATTAGGCCCATGGGCCATCGCATGCGCCAGTAAGGAGCTGTGCACCCATTTCTGAAGAAATTGTGCTGGCTGCAAACCATATGCTGACGTGGTAGCTCTGTGAGTTAGCGTGCACGCTCCAAATACTGTAGCTCAGAAACATGGAGGGGCAGCTTTTGCTATCTCCGATCAACCTGAGATGTCTGTTTTGTGTGCGGTAACTTGCATAGTTACCAAGTTGGTGCATGTGTGGAACACTATTTGATTTCACTAAAAAATAAACCCGCTCCCAAGCCTACTTGTAGTCTAAGCATATTTGATGAGCAAAAATAAGCAAAGAGTGATATCGACATGCAAAGTGTCAAAGATATCCCCTCATAGCAGTTGAGCATCTAATATTGCCTACCTCCTATACATTTTATATATATATATTTCACACTATAACATCAAAAGAAATACATGTGGCAGAAATGAAAGTTAGATAGCACCACAGGTGCATGGCTTTTTTGTGCACAGAAGGCAGAAGACCGTGAAAAAGAGGGACATGTATAATAACTTCGAGATGCTAAGTCAAAATCCTTGCTTAGAGTTGCCAAGTAGGAGAGTGAGGCTAAATACATCACAGACTAGGCACACAAAAATGCAGTAGATAATGGAGCATGGCGTCAGCCATTACTGCATGTTTAAACAAAAAAACATTTTTGGCCCCAGGCAGGGTCCCTGTGGGATCTCATTACTAGGCCTAGGGGGTCAGGGTATTCCTACCCTGCCCTTTTGTGTATTTTTTTTTTTCATTTTTCTTGGGACTTGGCGAAGTCCGAGTCCCAAGATGGCTGCCAACATTTCCTGGTTGAAGTTTTGGCAGCCAGTCAGATCTCAACATGAGATCTGTCGGATCTGCGGAGGATTTGCATCCCTAAATATCTATCATTTTTTTTCTTTAATAACTCCAAAACCACTGAACGGATTTACACCAAATTACAAAAAAGAGATCTTTTTGGAACAAGATCTAGATTTCTGTCAAATTTGGTGTAAATCAGTTCAGCGGTTCGGGTTGTAGTCATGCCTAAAATCCCAATGGGAAATTGCATGTGGAAAACGTGTTTTTGGGAACCCCCCTTTTTATCGGCTCCCGCTTGACGAATCAACCCAAAACTTTCAAGACAACAGCTGAAGTGAGTGGCAAATTTGTTTTGAAAATGTTGTAAAGATTCGTCAAACCGTGCCAAAGTTATTAGCAAAACACAAAAAAGCTCCGTCTATGGACGGCCCCATGAGAGCAGATAGAATAGAAAGGCGGGGCCGGCATCGGCCACGCCGAAGGTATGGCGGTCGGCCGGCCCCCGATGACCATGCAGGGGCGGGCCTGTCGCGCGCAGTGATGACGCGACAGGCGCGCCTCGTTATTCACTGGTCGAAGCCTGGGGCGTGACCCGGATGTGATTGTAAGCACATCCGGGTCGCGTGTTTGGGCTTACACCAGGCCGGTTAGAACTGGCCTGGCTGTGAGCTTGGCAATAAAAGGCTGGGGAGCGGCGGACGCTGCCTCTTTGCTCGCCGCTCCCTTCAGCCTGCCATGAGTCACGCCAGCCTCGCGAGGAGGCTGTATTTTAATTTTCCTGGGCGCTATTTCCCCCGGCAGTGGCCTTTCCAAGGATGGCAGAACCAGATCCTGATGCCAGAAGAGTGCCCGGCGTGCCAGGAAATTGACTGAGTCTACGGCCTGTGTGGCGTGGGCCTGGGGTGCCGGGCGCCTGAGCTGCAGAGCCCCGTCGCCAGGTCTCCAGAACCACGCTGCGTCTGCGCCAAGAAGGAGGTGCTGTGTGGCACGGACAGGAACGGCGAGCGAGGGAAGAGAGGATCAGACAGCTGGTGTGAGCAGCGCGGGATTCTCCAGCGGAAAGAGCAGCGGAGAAGTTCGGTAGCGTCCGAACCCGATCGTGAGGACTGCGGGGTGCCGGGCGTGCTGTGATGAGCAGTGGTGCGACCGGCTGGCCGTCCCGCATTGGGTACGTAAACGCGCGCTACACGCGCACTGAAGCATAGTGGTGCGTCCCTTTTGGAGGCTATCGGCTGTTGGGTGCCAGCTGCGGGGGCGAGCGTAAATTGTGTGGCTTAAGTGGGTTTTAGTGGCTCTGGAAGCTAAAATCATATCGTGGGCGTGCACATTGCCCCCAATAGAGTGACACTGAGACTGGCACCTTATTCACCTCAGAATGAAAGGTTCAGCATAGGGGACACCTCTCACAACTGGGTAATGAGGTCTCATAAAGTAAAGACGGCGTCCATTTGTCCAAATTAGGGAAAGAAATCTTCATGGAGATTCTTCTGGCCTAGTTAGTTGGGTATAGGGACAGGGCATGACCTTTCAGTGAGTTTTTTGGGGGGGGCCTGATAGTCGGGCAACTATGCAGGCCTGTGGCGGTAAGGTCATGATTGGTGAGCAGTAAATTTAAAGTCCTTAGAGGGCGGCGCCATTCCTGAATTGGGTCGCCCAAGGGGGAGGGACAAGTGGTCTCTCATAGAACTCCAGGGGCAGTTACAGCCGGTTGGCTGGATGGGTGCGGGGGAGGGGAGTTACGCTTTCCAGTAGGCTGCTTGGCCACCCCGCACGTGCACAATGGCGCAAGTAAACGGCGCATAATTGCAAGGGCCCCATTATGGAGATAATCTACAGGGCGTACGGGGGTGACCTGGGGGGGGAAGTACCCTCACGGGAAACGGGCCCTCTGCGCATGCGCACTCCGGTTGGAGGGCGGGCATAAGGGCGTACGGGGGTGACTTGGGGGGGAAGTACCCTCATGGTAAACGGGCCCCCTGCGCATACGCACTCCGGTTGGAGGGCGGGCATAATTTGATAAGGATCTGGCGCCACTTATTGACCTTGCCGTAGGCTCAAAATAGGGATACGCAGAAAATGAAATGTGATTATTATGATTATTGATTATGGTATGTTTAGATTCGGATAGGAATACCTTTGTATTAAAGATATGTTAAGGTTAGCCATCTGACATCTGTACCTATCAATGAATCAATGTAATGTAATGGTTTTCTGCGTATTGTGAAAAATATTGTATATTAATTGTGTTTTAAATATTTTATGTAAATAAATACGGTCGGGGGTTTACGACCCCTAATCCAAAATCTTCTCATGTTGTTATTATCTTGATATTGATAAGGGAGGAGGGGGGTCTAGGTAGTACCTGGCCATACGTGCAGAGCAATAAGATGTAAAGCCAGAATAAGTGCTTTCAAACTGTGTCCAGTCTGCATCTACAGACTGTGGGTGCACTCCTTCTAGCTGTACTCATTATGGTTGTACTGCACCTGGCTCTATGTCCTGGGATGTTCTTTTCTGACTGTACTCACTCTAGTTAGACACGTTCTGCCTATACACTTAGCTTCTTATGCTAAGGAGACAGCAGCATTCCTTATGGGTGGAATGTTGATGTTTCTATAGTTTATTAATATCTGAATAACTTTACCGTGGCTTGCTATTTATGAGGTCGGTACATTTACGGCTCAAAATACAGATGCAAAATAACACCAGGGCTCTTATTACTAAAAGTGCACAGACTTACCGCATGCTTGCCAATGGTAACAGCAACAAGCTGCGAGATTCATGTTTGATCGGGTGTGGTATTACCAAGCAGTCATACCGCACCCGTGACCACTTCCTTTTTGGGCACAAATTCTACCTGCTCAGAGTCATCTGCTCAAAGTGGGTGGAATTTGTGAGAATAAATGGATCAGAATTCAAGAAAAACATGAGGTAAACATCAGCTTCTGCACGTGCTCCCTATTCGAGGCCTCATAGTTGTAACAACTTAAATGCATGGTAATACTACCCAGTACTGGTAATACTGCGCCTGGTATGACCACATACCCACAGGGAAAGCAAACAGAATTGCTCTCTTCATTCCAAGACCTTGACACTGAATCCCTCCGACGCATTGCTACAAAAATTAAATCTGGCTCACCCGCCGACCCCTGTCCCCCCAGGATTTTCAATTTAGCTCTCCCTGAAATTGAGGAAGAAATCCTCGCTTTGTTAAAACTTTCCCTGGAGATTGGGAAGGTTCCGAGCTATTTTAAAGAAGCCAGGATAATCCCCTTGCTTAAAAAGATTGGCGCGGACCCAGCCAATAAGAAAAATTTTAGACCTATCTCTCAACTCCCATTTCTTGCTAAAATTTTAGAGCAACACGTCCTGCAACAACTAGTTAAGTTCACGAAGGATTATAACCTTCTGGAGGACACGCAGGCTGGTTTTCGAGCAAACCATAGCACAGAATTGGTGATGCTATCAGTGCTCGATGACCTTAGGAGGACTACCGATAATAAAAAGCCTTGTGCCCTAGTCCTCCTTGACTTGTCGGCAGCATTCGATACGGTCAACCATGCTCTACTCTTGGAAAGATTAAGAACTATGGGGATCGGGGGCGCGGTCTTACAGTGGATTACCTCATTTTTGACGAACCGCTCCCAAAGAATTCAGATGGGTGATTGGGTCTCAGAGAGGGGGCTCGTTCCCTGTGGAGTTCCACAGGGGTCGGCCCTATCACCCCTCCTATTCAACATTTATCTTAGACCATTAATTACTGCCCTCTCGGCTATGGAGTGTCAAGTATTCAATTATGCGGATGATACTCAAATCATTCTGCAAATTGAAAATACCCCCCTAGCACACTCCCGGGCGAAAGAGGTTTTACGTTTCATGGTCAACTGGATGACTGCCAATTCCTTAAAGATCAACCCAGACAAAACTGAGGTTCTGGCTCTGACCGATGCCGACAACCCTTGGAACTCCCTCTACTGGCCCCAGGAACTGGGTGCCGCTCCAGCCCCAGTCCCAGTGGTAAAAAGTTTGGGAATCAAAGTGGATGATAAGCTTTCATTGGCGAACCAGGTTTCCACTGTGTTTGGAACCTGTGTGGGCCTTCTCAGGCTACTTAGGAGACTCTCCCCCATCCTATCTTTTTCGACCATGAGAACGGTCGTGACTGCCATGATCTTGTCCCGTCTCGACTACGGCAACTCGCTCTACATGGGACTGCCAGATTCTTTAGTAGGCAAATTGCAGATAGTCATGAATGACGCGGCAAGGCTAATTTTTAAAGTACCCAGGCGTTCGCATGCATCCCCCCTCCTGCAACGTCTTCATTGGCTGCCCTTGAAACAGAGGGCCAAATTCAAGGCCCTCTGTATTGTTCACAAGGCTTTGTATGGACAGGCACCCATCTATATTAAACAACGCCTTGTGAAATATGCCCCATGTCGCTCGCTAAGGTCATCCACGATGGGCCTCTTAGTTTGCCCACGTTTCAACTATGCCACCAAGGGGGGCCGAGCCTTTTCCACTCTCTCACCCACCCTTTGGAACAAGCTGCCTAGTCAGCTTCGTGCAGAAAGCCATCTTCTCCCTTTCAGGAAAAAACTGAAAACCATTCTCTTCACTGAAGCCTGGGCCTAATTGCCTCCCACTTGCTCTGGACTGATGCTATTCTTCTACAGCGCTTAGAGACCTTTTTGGTATTAAGCGCTCTACAAATCAAAATTAACATAACATAACATAACACATCATGTTGCCAGCTGACTCCAAATGAGGGCCCAAGCGCGATATGCTTGAATGACACCTTGTGACAGAAGTCCAGAGAAAAGATGGTGCATCAGGGTCCCAATATTATAATTTTTCACACAACTGCCTTATTATATTGCCTTTAGCACTGGTCAGGGCCGCCTATCACACCAGAATCTTTCCTTATGTTTAGCAGCCATTTTGAGGCCTTGTTGCCTTCGGCTAGGGTTCTAATGTCCTCGTGATTTAAATAGTGCGCATGAAGCTGCCACCCCGAGGTGACGCAGGCCAGCTCCTCGTCTCTTAATATCGATGACTCCATGTTTGTTTATTGACTGGTTCATGACCGTGTCACTGAGGAATGTCTGACACGCAGAGCCGCGCACCGGCGCAGCTGCCTTTCACATGCACAGCAGAATAATTCATGGCCGTGAGAGGACACGAAGCTGACACCACAAACTCGAGGGGGGGCGACACAACAATATGCAGCGCATCCAGAGTTTAACGAGAGTCGTGCCAATACCTGACACCGCCGCGTCGAATCAAAGGTCCAGTCATAGCTGGCATGCCACCGTCTGTGTCCCGAGAACTTCAAAATACGACCAGCTACAGTTACAGAAATGTTGATTAGCCACCTGTTGGGCCCCACAAAAACGGTATCGAGTTTCGGGCTTGTGAGCCCACCTTTCACCTCTTGCCAAAGCAGACCCTCCTCTTCTCGCACGACAATGCAGGGCGGGATGCTGCTGAAGAGGGGATTTTAACTCTAACGGAAGATTCCTAAATTCAACTTTTCTCACATTTCAAACGGATGAGCTTGTCAGTAGCGCAACGGCTTGTAACGGCAATGAGAAGAGATCTCAAATGATCCAGTAATGGAGCGTAGCCAATCACATTTATTACCTAATCATGGACCTTAAATAGTGAGATCAGTTTTAAGTCAAAAGAATATAACGAGACCATCAGTGACACTGCGTCACCGAAGTGCCTGGGGATTGAGAAGTGACATCATGTATCATTTGAACACGCGCCCTCTAATGGCATCAACGGAAGTAGCCCTGCATAACCACTGAGCCCCTCTGATGACATCACAGGAAATTAACTTAAACAATCTTCGACCTGTCAACATCACAGGAAGTGGCACCACACAAGCTGAGCCAGCGCCGTCACTATGACGACATGGACAGCAGAATAAAAGTGAGGCAGGTGTTAATTCCATGCACAGAAAATTATCTCCCGAAGTTTTGGTGATAAATTCCCCCAAATGATGCCCATCATTGGCAAGGGTATCTGTTGAGAAATAGTCATTCTCGACTCAAATCTTGCATGGTCCAATAACATTAATGTATTGATTGAAAATTACTCAAAAGAAATAAAAAAATTAAAAGAACACAGTTGCAACCTTTAGTAACATTTTGCAACAGCAATATTTTTGAAAGTATGCCCGAGATAATACATATTTTTTTAATCAACAGTGGTGAGGATTTTGCAATAACGAGGTGGAACTAATTGGCTGATATTGCGGTTTTGGCTCCTGGTACAATTCATTGAATCTTTTAGGGCAAACAGAAATTTGATAGGAGAGCCAAGGTGATAATGTGACATGAATTACTTCTCTGTAGGTACACACATGGAAATCTAGAAGAATTGGTCACCCTTGCTTACTCTGATAAACAATTCTATATTACTTCCCACCATCTTAAGCCTCAAAACCATTTGAGGGTTTTGACTTCTTGTTATTTCCACACATCCCCTTAGAAGGTCACATTGAACTGCCCTTACTCCAACACACTGCATGGGTTTTCCGTAATACTGTTAAGACAGCTGCATGAAAACAAAAATGTCAAAGTTTAGTCGCTCTTGATGATGGCTGGCAGAATTCATCCCCCACCTTCATCTTTAAATATTATTATTTGATGCCAGTGGTGAATAGAGTACAGCTTGGGCACATTTCATATTGTATTCCATGTGCTGGGCAAGTTGTGCTTCATCCCTATATTTTGATACCACACTCCCATCATTTTTTTTTTTGCATCTGTTGTAGGAAACGCCTTACTGTGCTCACTGGCACAGAGGAAGTTACAACACACGTTTACCCACCAATGATATCTCAGGAAATAACCTCTCATGAGCTGCAGTGGTGGTGCGTCCATTGGGGCGTTGGGGCGTTGCCCCACTAATGCCACGGCTCGGCCCCATTGCCATTCATCGTTTTAATAAATTACAAAATAAATACAAATAACAAATTCTTCGTTCTACTTCTGACGCTAATTCCAATCAGGACTCCTTATTGGAATTAGCGTCAGAAGTAGAACGAGGGACGCTGAAGGGGGTGGGGCTGCGGCAGCACTCAGGGTTTGAGTGACAGCCACTAGACCTCAATAGTGCGCATGTTCGGTTTTGGGCTGGTCATTTTTACGACCAGCCCGAACATGCGCACTAGCCTTCCCCTTAGGAGACCGAAGGTTGCTTCATGCCGCAGCCCCTGGTCTCCTAATGGGCGGGGAGTATCCCTGCTCAAGCCAATCCTGGCGCTGCTGGAGCAGCGTCTGGATTGGCTGAGAGGGGTTGCCAGCCACTCCAGTGACGCAGAAGACGTTGAAGGCGCCAACGAACGCGGGACCCCTGCCCAGCAGCAGAGGCGGCGCGGGTCAGGTAAGTTTTCTTTTTTTTTATACTTTTTTTTTTATACCCCCCGCGTGACCACCCCCCGCGAGTATTGCGAGCCGCGACTGCCCAGCCTACAGCCCAAAGGGGAGATGTCAGCTAAGCAGGTGAGTCATGTGTAGGCACGTCGGATGTGAGTTCCTTGTTTCTGCCATGTTTCCATTGTCTGTAATTTCGCTCTGGCCAGATCACTTCATTTCACACGTGCATCGAGTGCTCTAATTGTAATAGGACACGGACCCCCCAGGTTGGCTCCCGGCCCCGCCCCCATACAAACCCACAAATCAATACTTGACGACCAGAGCTGTGGGTAAAGGAGGCCATGTTTATTACAAACCATCACACAAACATGACAATATATAATTAATACAATTCAATACGATCTGGATTATCAAATTTAATCGCAAAGCTTACATTTAATTTGATCTAAAAATCATAATCCATCAGCAAGTCTGACAGAACTCAATTTATATCCCAGAAGAATGTTGTCTATTGCTCCAGCACTAAGGGGCCTTCTGGCTCGCGTCCCCCAACCAACTGAGAGCCACGCAAGGCGCAACCCACCTGCGTCCTTGAGAGGTGAGCCCCTGCCATCTGGTCCTTGTCCGCAACCTGAGGGGCCCACCCCTCCACCACCAGGCTGCCCATCGGGGCTCGTAGGGAATAACCAGGGGCGGATGCCCCATGCCCTATTTTGTAAACTGGCGCCCTTGCCCCCAGCCGGTGTCTCCATTCTCTCTGGGGTGAGCTTACCGTATCTCCCCCTCAGTGCTGGCCTAGGGAGTATGCAGGAGGACTCCCCTTAACAATGTAAGGCAATTTATGTGGCTTCCTTACCGCCACTCTCTATTCAACTTCCAACTCCTTTCCAAGCTCTAAATCTAGGGATGGGTGGGTGGGAGATTCACGGAGTCCCCTGCATGCCGTGGCCGGCGCCGTAAGGAAGAGAGGGCGAGGACCAGGGCGAGTTGCCCTAAATAGGCCCACGCCCACTCCTCCCTCTCGCTGTTGCCTGCTCCAGCCAGGAGTGACGTCACGACGCTGCCCCGGAAGAGATTCATGTAGTAGTCACGCCCGAACCACGAGGGCGTGGCCGGGTTCCCGGGGGGCCGCATCCTAATGGCGCGCCTCCTGATAGTCCACGCTTTCAATCGGTGCAAAACGTGAGGTAGACTAAAGTTCCGGCTATTTCCACGTGCTCAATGGCTGTTTACGTTTAACAGAGAAGTGCATTATTTTCCTCGTGAAAGCGCTGAAATGCATACATTGGTAGATGATGGCATTGTTTGCATTTCTTCACACGCGCTCTGGATCGGGTTTTGTGCGCGTGCAGTGTAGCGACGGAGTCCCAGGTGGCACGTGTCTGGAGGCGGCCGATCATTCTTCTGCAGCGTGCCCCCGCTCATGAATTTTAATGCTGCTGGAGATGCATTGTGATTGTGATACAGCTGAAGGCACACAAGTGATTAAAGGATTTCTTGTGCCTTTGGCACCCTACACTTCTCGAGGGGTTGCTGTCTTTTGACTTGACGGCGGCGCTGAGTGGACCGAGGAGTGGAGTAAGAATCTGAGGCCAGGCTGCAAGGTAAGGAATAGCCCGGCGGTGATTGAAAAGTAATGAAAGTGTTCACCAAATTACGACGTGAAAAGTTCAGAGGTATTTTTGCTCATTGTGACCGGCTCTGCTGCACTCTCCATCAAACACTACTGCATCTCGCTGCACACAGTTCCACTTCATGCTGCTGCGCTACACACTTCTGCACTACACACTACTCTTCCCCTGGCCTGCCCCCTTCCTCCCCTGAGGCACCCCACTATAGACTGCACCTTCCATGGACTGCTTCACTGTTCACAGCTTGACTGCTCCCTCCATTGCGCTGCAGTGCACACTTTTCCACTGCACAGTGAGTGACTCGTGGCATGCTACCTGCTCTACTGTAAAGCGGACCACTTAATTAAGTGGCCAGGGGGATGCAGGGCTACCATTTGCACACTGCCCCATTCCCCACTGCTGCATTTGGACGATGGAGACTGGACCCTACATCCACAGGAGCTGATGGTCCAGGGCAAGGAGGGTGGTTGGAGGAGTGTGGGGTCATTTTGGTAGAGTCATCACCAGTGTTCTTGGGTCTAGTGATATCACCATAGTGCTGTTGAGAGCTGACCACATCTGTGCCAGTGGTATCCACAGTGGTGATTTAGGGTTGTCATCTCGAATGATGTCAGTGCTGGTGTTTGTGGGTGACATTGGTGGTCCCTGCACTGATGGTGTCCACGGTGGTACAAGGGCTGGTGTTAACAGTGGGTGGCTGTCCCTGGTGATATGAGTGCTGCTTGTGCCCCGTGGGAGTTTGGGGGATTCACAGGTTATGTCAGGGCTGGTGCTGTCCACAGTTGTTCTATAGGTGGGTGTCTGATGGTGGTCTCTGCTCTAATGTTGTCCACGGTGTACAAGGGCTGATGGTATCAGCAGACAGCGGCTGGTTGTTCCCAGTGATCTAAGTGCTACTTGTGCCCAGTGTGGCCTTGAGAGGTGTGGAATTCCCAGGTAATGTCAGGGCTGGTGGTGTCCACAGCAGTTCTTTCGGTTGTAGTCCCCAGTGGTCTGTGCATTGATTGTGTTTAAGGTGGTGCCTCTACAGGACATCCCCTGTGATCTTAATTCCAGTGCTACTGTTGCCCACAGTGGTGCAATGTGTCTGTGCACATTATGACATTGACTGGTGAGTGATGTCGCACTTTAGTATATGAAAGCAATGACTAGCATTGATGCAGGCTGTTGCTTATTAAAAATAAAGTAGTATATGCCAAAATTATTTGAGGGTATATCCTAGAGAAAAGTGATGTCATTCTTTGGATATTCTGAATGAGCAGCTACCTACATCATTATCATATGGGATCTCTTTATTGCTGTCATAACAACACTTTCACAACATCCTTATTAACGTTCTTGCTTTCTCAAATTTGCTTGAAAATGCTCCATTTGCCCACTCTTTTTTCAAAATGTTCTTGGGGGAGAACCCCCCAAACCTCCTTATGACAGTAGATCTCGACAACTAAGCTCGCTCACCACACGTCACTCATGACAACCCTTTACGCCCCATCACTTTCAAATCTCACCAGCCGCCACTGATGAGCTGGACGTCCATGCTAATAATACGAGAAGTGACACCACACAGCATTTGGCAATGATTAAATCAAAGCTACTGCTTCAAATCTCTACAATAAACATATGCATACAAATAAAAGACGCCTATAAATCTCAGAGTTAAATAAAAGTCAGACATAGGGGTCAAATGTTTGAGCTAAAGGGACAGTTTGACCCGTAATTACCACTGAATGAATGATACATCAACCGTCAGTTAGCAAAGCAACGAATTTGAGTCACAAAGGGACGTTAATGACACACTCATGGACACCTAGTGAACTGTGCCAGCCATGTGTAAATCCTGGTTAGGGAGAGCCAGCGTATTTTTTTTTGCAGATTTTTATAGCGCGAACTCGACCTGAAGGTATTGGAGCGCTTTTCATGAGCACCAGTTACGTTACACAAGGACACATTCATATTTTTGGTAGGCACAGGGAGATTAAGTGATTTGCCCAAAATCATAGGATGTGGATTGTGGAGTCGACCCCAAGGCTCGAACATTGGCTTCCCAGCTCCGAGGTCTGCAGTCTAGCCGTCAGACCACATCCTCATCCCCAACCGTCTGGAAGTATCCTCAACCGACTGGAAGTTTATGATTTTAAGGAAGAACCAAAGTCATTCGGAAAAAAAAATGCGAATACAATTGGAATGCAAGGAGCAGCCGTGTTAATTTATTTTCAATTACGGAGAAATGCGACTTTACGACCAGGCAGTCCATATGGGACCGCTTGCCTGGTCTTCGAGAGGACAAGAGGTCGCCACAGACAGATTCATGGCACCACAAGTCAACACGAGGCTTGTGACAGACGCCAGCTTACACAGAGGGAAACGCAGTATGCTGATGTATAGCGCGTGCAGGGCCAGGGGCCAATTAATAAGTGGAGCACTTCAGCATACGCACGCGCCCTCCGTCACTTTCGCATATGCACGCGCCCTCAGTCCACGGACTCTGATTGCAGCGGCACAGCACGAGGTCGAGGAAACACGCAGCGCCTGCTGAAACGGGCCTCGCTCTCACAGGGACAACATGCGTTATTGCTAATTCTGCCCCTGAAGGCCTTAATGGATTCCGCTTGATCGAGCGCAGCTATGCATTAACTCCAATAGATTCCACCGGGTTTCAACGCATAAAAGCACTATGAAGTAAATCGAGGCGGGCCAGCGGCTGTCACAGGTATTATAGTACAGATGGCAAAAGTAATCTCGCCACAGTTTCGTTTAAAGCGGTATTTGGCTCAAGTTTCTCAAAAATATCTGGTGTTTGGCTTTAGCCGATACATTTGTATCTACCCTATTCGAAGGTGAATAGATAAAGGTTGGCATTTGTCCTGTCAATATGAACTTTAATTCACATTGTACGCATTAAAAGTGGCTGTGGCACGATGGTAGTGCTATTTTATGAATGTGATCCTCTATTTACATAATCCAAGTAGTGTGTGAGACTCATATACATTCGAGTATTTACCGTTTGCTTCATTATGTGACATTTCAGAAAAATTATTCAAAAGTAGACGAAAAGCCCGACATTTTGGGAAAAATTGCAAAACCATCATTTTTTGCAGTAACAGCAAGGATTAGAGCGGTGGGAATACTACCAAGGAGCTAGGCCCGTAAAGAAAAGGCATGGGTCATTGGGGGTGGGCAGGAAGAGCTCTGGACTTGGTACCCTCCCAATGTTGGGTGCCAAACAATCAGTGAGGCACCTTAAGATAAATCAAGGCTGTAGGAACCAAAACTCCAACTCACCCACATCCAGATTGGAGACAGAGGGCACACTCTCCATAGAGATACAAAGTCCAGGGTGGTCAACCAGAAGCCGAAGATCACATTTAACTAGATCAGATTACAAAGAATAAACATTATTTGCTCTAATCAAGAAACCTCTGACTGCACAGAGTGTTCACTAATGTCAGCCTCTGGATCAGACATAGAGGAACTACATGCAGAAGGTGCTCTTATATGTCAACACAAAACTGTGGATCAGGAATTCCAGGCATAGGGCTAACAAGCATGGACACTGACCCGGCAGTGTCTAAAAACATCCTAGTCCTCACTATGTGGCTGCATGTTCAGAGAGCAGTCAAAGAGTGCTCAAAGATTCTAGGCTTGGTAAGCATGGAGCGAGTGTAAGCAATTCATTGCAAGGGCACTCACACTCACCCTGTTCCTGAAGTTAATGTGTGCACGGGGCCTTGAAATGTAGAAAGAAAAAAGGAGGTAACGTACTGATGCCCACAGAACACCAAAATAAGGGAGCCCCCAAGAAACACATCACTGAAAATTCAACTTTGCATTCAACTTTTCAGAAGCAAGATGGGGAGTATTGACAAGCACTACTCTATCTACCTCACATTCTTCCACATCATTGTGTGCATGTGTGCAGCACCAAGTCCACAGCAACTGATTAGAGCACCCCTGAAGCAAGACCACTGACCTCCTGGTCAGAGACCTGCTCTCCCCAAGCAGCTCCGCTGTCAAGCGCCTCTTCTGCCTTCCTCTGCTGCCCGTGCGCCTCTCCCTGCCTTTTCTGCCTGCTGTCTCCGTTGCTGCCTTCTGCCTGCTGTCTCCGTTGCTGCCTTTTCTGCCTGCTGTCTCCGTTGCTGCCTTCTGCCTGCTGTCTCCGGTCCTGCCCTCTGCCTTCTGCCCGTCTTTCTGCCTCTGCCTTTTGCCCCGTTTTCTGCCTCTGCCTTCTGCCCCGTTCCTGCACCCTATCTGTCTGAAAACCCACTCTATTTCTGTCTCCCCTCTATTCATGCCCGCCGCTGCCCCTCTGCCCCCCGCCGCTGCTGGTTTCCCGCCTCCTGCTTTCCCGCCTCCCAGCTGCGCTTCCCGCCCCCTCCCCTAATTAATGGCAGCCGCTGTGCGGCCGCGCTGCTGGCGCGCTAAACGCAAGCCCTTCTGCGCTCGTCCGCGACCCGACTGCGGCCAGCGCCAGGGACCCTGGTTCTCCGGCCATCCTCCGCTACAACCCCACCAACCTCCTCGCACTCAACCCCGGAAGAAACAACAACTACCAGAGATCGACGCCGAACACCACCCACGGCCAGTTCTCCTGCAGACACTGCCGACAATCCTTCACCATCAACAGCCCCCCCACGATCGCTGAACCCACGCCGGACTCCCGCACCACCGAAGCCCTGACGTGCATACTCCTCAACGTGCGCTCTCTCCACAGACATGCCACAGAGATCTGGGACCTGCTCGACACCATCTCACCAGACGTCGCCTTCTTCACGGAAACATGGGCCAACGACACCTCCGCCCCGTACATCGCCACCGCCATCCCCGACGGTTACAAGATCCAAAGAAAGGACTGCCCCCACCGCCCAGGAGGAGGAGGACTCGCCATCGCACATAAGAGCTCCCTCCGACTCTCCACCTCCAGCACGAGCGACCCCCCTCTCCAACACAGAGCACCTCCACTTCCAGATCCAAACCAGCCCCAGAACCACGCTACACGGGACCCTCGTCTACAGACCCCCGGGCCTCGCACCTCTTCCGCCACCACCATAACTGACCTCGTCGCACCCCACGCCATCGCCTCCACGGACTACATACTCATCGGAGACCTGAACTTCCACCTCGACAACCGCAGGGACCCCGACTCCACCACCCTCCTCGACAACCTCGGACTAAAGCAGCTCGTCACCACCCCCACCCACAAAGCCGGACAAACACTCGACCCCATGTTCGCGGGTGGGACTAACATCCGCTTCAGCCACACCACGCAGCCCCTCTGGACAGACCACCACTGCGTACACTTCACCTTCAACACCACCACCGCACCCAAACCCGCCCGCGCCTGCCACGAAGGAATTGGAGCAAGATCACAGAGGAACTCCTCATCGCCACCCTCCTCCACGACCCCCCCTCCGACACAACCAACGCCAACTCCGCAGCAAAAGTACTACACCGCTGGATCTCCAGCTGCGCTGACAAGCTCGCACCCCTCCGCCACCCCGTCAATCAACGCCCGGTAAAGGCAGCCTGGTTCACCACCGACCTCCAAGAAGCCAGGCGCTCCTGCAGACGCCTCGAGAAACTCTGGCGGAACAAGAAAACCACCGAAGACCAGAACAACTATAGGAACGCCATGAATGAACACCACCAGCGCATAAGAACCACCAAGAAGACCTTCATCAAGAACAAAATCCACACCAATGCCAGCAACGCAAAGGAACTCTTCAACATCATACAGCAGTTCACCAAACCCCCCAGCGAAGCCACGGACGTCCCTCCATCCCAGGACCTCTGCAACAAGCTCAGCTCCTACTTCCACATGAAAATCAAGGCCCTCTACGACAACTTCAGCGAACAGACTCCCGACACCACCAGCCTCTCCACCACCGACAACCGGCCGATCATCACCACCTGGAAACCTGCTACCACTGAAGACACCACAAAGACCATGAAGAACACCCACTCAGGAGCTCCCACAGACCCCTGCCCACCGCACATCTACCACAGTGATGGAGCAAGGTCTCGTAGAAAAGAGATTTGCTCGAAAGCAATCCACTCGTTTAAACTCATTAACAAAGTTATTAATAAGTTTCGTGAAAACTAATACGCACTACATGAACACGCGGGTTAGTGAAGCTTGCATATGTGTGTATTAACGCGGATAACAATGAAGAAGGACTAAAACCTCTTTAAATGGGGAAACTGTTGTGCGCATGCGTCAACTGCATCTACGTAGGATGACGAACTAAGGCTTGGAGGGAAATTCTGGCGCATGAGCAGAAGGTACTAAAATGGAGTTCTGAAGACTCGCGTGCATGGCATCTGCTTATTTGAACTGAATCGAACTATTTAACTAATGCTAAGCGGGGAAAATATATTTATAAATAAAGTGGGATAGAGTAGAGGTGGGTGGTATACAGTTCAAACACTTTATTTTAGAAAGTAACATTTGTCTTCTGACTTTATCATTAGTGCGTATTTGGGCCTCTTGTGCATAACCGAATTGAATGGAGTGACGCGAAGTCTGCGCATGCCTACTGAAGTGAACCATGAACAATGACTGTGCAGTTGAAAGGGAGCCAAAGGACAAATGCTACATCCTGGGAACAGGATGGTGAAGAGTTCAACAAAGAAGAGACACATTCATGACAGTTTTAAAATGTTTCTATGTCGATACTCTTAGTATATGGGAATAAAATGTATGAATAAAGAATAAGGGGATGGGTTTATGAACAATAGTCGAACTGATTCTAGTGACATCTAAGCATGGTGTGATGAAGAACCCCCCTTGCCTGACCAATCAGACTTCATATTTTACGATATTGAAACTTTAGTGGGTGGAACATGGAGAAACGAAAAGTATAATTAAGATAGTTTTAGTTAGTTAGAGAGAGATTTTTGCTCGAAGAATTGCTGGGAGAGATGCTGAAGCTGGAAGCTGTGCTGAGGAAGATGCTGTGAGATGCTGGAGTTGCTGATGAAGAGCTGACTGCAGAATCTGAAGAAGAACTTTCTATTATAATTTAATTGAGTTAGATCTGAAGATTGCGGAAGAATCTCGAGGAGGAAGAGAGTGTCAGAGAGGGGTGCGGCGCATTCTTCGGTATTTTTAGAGAGGTCAACTATCCTGTCCTGATTCCTGTCCTGAAGTCTTTGTCTCCTGACCTATCCCAGGGGACCCTTACCAGCCCTTTGGCCAGGGGGTTGGTCTTCCACATCATCCTTGGTAACTATAAATTCCGTATTTGCTAAATGATCTTTTCTCTCTGTCCTCTTTTCTCTCTCTCACTCTGAGTATTGATTATTGAATGAGTCCGAGACATACGTATGGTGATTATGAATTGAATTTTCTCTCCAAATGAATGAAGGTGATTGCACTGTACTGAGTTGTTCACATGCATTTAATTTAGATAAAGGTTTTAAACATTCCTGAGTCTGTGGTTATTTAATTCAAATAAATGAAAGTTAAAGTTATGTTAATTATCACCATCAACTAGTTCAACTAATGGTCCATCGACCAGAGGAAAGAACTTGTTGATCTGTGAAGGGTTAGTTAAAAATGAAAAAGGGTATCGAATGAACTAATCCTAAATTTAAATAGAAACCCCTTAATTGGTGATAAATATTGATTATTGATTTATGTTTAACAAAAGAGTTAGTGTCTTGTTTTAAGTTGTCTAGAAGCACAGGTACAGAGGTTGCCTGGGCATCCCGGGAAGAGAATTTGAATAGCGGGTGGTAATAGAAGCCACACTGCAGAAGGTTACTCGTCTGTTGTAATAACACTGAGAAGCTACGGAGGGCTGGCAGTGTTATATTAGGGACTACATCGTGTAAAAGTAGAGTGTGAATGATAGCAGAGGGTTCGCTGGTGAAACTTTAGTCTTATTTCCCAAAAGGGGTAACACTGAAGAAGTAACAGGTTCTCCAGAGCTTGAATGGAGGGTAAACAGGGGTTTTACTCGTAGCGAAAAGGAGTCTGGAATAAGTCGTAATCTATCCTTGATTAGTGGAACAGACAGAGTAGCGCTGTTTTTATGTTGTTACTAACGGATTTTATGAGAAGATTTTAAAGAAATAAGTTATCGTATTACCTTGTGAAGGGAGGGTCAGTCGCAGGAGTTATACTGACGTCACAAAGAGCCGCGCTGGGATTGGTTGAAACAGCGGGCGTGAGAAAGAAGCAGATTGTAAAGGGAGGGTCAGTAGTGAGGAGCAATACTGACGTCACAGAAAGCCGCGCTGGCATTGGTCAAATAACAAGCGCGAGCCTGAATGTGATCGGTTGATAGATAGAAGTTACGCTAGGATTGGTCGAAAAAGAATTGTATGTTAAGTCCTGATTTGACTGCTAGTGTGAGCCGTGCTGACATAGGACGGGACGTAGGTGATAGAGTTCGAAGATATACGGAAGACTCTTTTCTATATCGTCCGTCTGAAATGTTTGGAGAACGAAAGAAAATGACGTTAATAAAGAAAATTAAAAATTTCTTTAAGAAAGACAAGCCTGTGATGACTAGAGAGGGAATTCCTATTCCACCACCTAAAACGCCTGCTTCATTTATGATGATGGAAAGAGGATATCATACTTGTGTGTGGTTAGAGAATTGGGTGGAGTACACGAAAGGTGATGGTGTTTTGGCTTTGCCAGATCATGGTACTTTTAATGTAAAGATACTTCAGAATTTGAGAAATCGAATGAATATGTTAGAACCAAATCCAAGATTAACACAGTATGAAGCTTTAGAAGAATGGGAGGTTGAGGCATTTGAACGAGAAAAATTCAGAAGTGGTCGAAGATTTAGAGGGTTTTTGCCTAGGTATCCGTATGAATCACGTGGAGATCAAATGAAGCGTTGGAGAAGAGCTGTAGTAACAGAGGGTTTATATCCAGTATTGATGGCTGAAGAACAGACAGGAAGTAAGTATAAGGAGAAAACGAAAAATATTAATACGACAGGAGATGGTGAATCAGATGATGAATTATTGGAAGATATTTTAATTAAAAACCATCCACCGTACCAAGAGGAACCTAGTAGAGTCACTCCAAGTGCACCGGTGATAGGAACGCATTTAACCCCACAAATTCTACATGATGCGTCAGTTAATAGGGTGTTGCAAGATAATGAGAGAGAAGCTTTAAATAAAACTAGGGAAGAATTAGTTCAGAAAATAAGTCAATTAAATTTAAATACCGAAGCTTTGACAATTCCAGTGACTATTGGCCCTGTTATTCCATTATATGGAGATAAGAAGGTTTGTCCGAAACCTCAAGCTGTGACAATTCCGTTAAGTAATCCCAGAAAAGAAGTAATGATGTCTGATGATCAGGCCAGTGAGAGTGATTCAGTTATTTCATTAATGGATCTTCCAATAAAGGAACATTTAACCGAAACTCCAAAGAGAGTTTCACCTGAAAATTTGAAAGAAAAAGGGTCTGTGGTCCCTATGGGAACCAGAGGTTCAGCAACGGCTACTCCCGAGGATTTAGAGAGATGGGCACAGGGAATAGAAAAACAAAACTTACAACCAAAGGTTCTAGATATTAGCAGATTGAAGGTAGATTTGGAAGAAATGATAGCTGGAAATGTGGGCACAGAAAGGTTGAACATCTACGATGATGAGGAATTGTTATTTTTATGTAAGAGCATAACCAGAAGAGCAAAGGTATTTTATGAGAAGTTGACAGAGGTTGCATCAGAGATTGGAATAGATATAGGAAGATCAAAATTATTGCAGAAACCATATCGAGTGGAGTTCTCTGAAAAAGATTTAGAAAATGTAAATACGTCTGGTAAAAGACTACTGATAAAAGAGTTGAACATTTTGTGAAAGTGGGGAGACATTGACAAGTGGAGGATTAGGTGGATAAGAAAGAAAGAGGAAGTACAGGCAAGGGAAGCGTTGTCTGCATTTCCGGTGAGGGAATTAGAAAAGATTGAGAGAATATGTCCAATGAGAGAAGTTCCTGGTGGTGGACATGTACATGTTCCTTGGAGCAGACAGGATATTTTGTCATTTACAAATGATTTCCCTAGGTTGAGAGAAAAACCTGTTGAATGGTATAAACAGGTAGAAAGATTTGTGAAGGTTTCAAAGGTTTTGTTGAAGGACCTGGATGGTTTATTTGATATTGTGGTACCTACTGATTTATGGACAGAGTGTAAAATCACAATTGATTGGCCAAATGAGGAATATGCAAGAGACTCTAAAACAGGAGCGCCATCAGAGGAGGTGATGAAGAAATATCACCAGGTGATTACTTTCCTGAAAGGGAAAATGCCTCCTAAAGAAACAGACTGGGTAAAGATAGATAGAACAACTCAGGAGCCAAAGGAGTCTGTACACGCATATTATGAGAGGTTGTTACAGGTGTTCAAGCAGTATAGTGGATTTGAGAATATTGGTGATAAAGATATGGGACACTTTGTATATCGGTTTGTGTATAGTCTGAAACCGGATATTAGCCAGATGATTCAACAGCACATGTTGTGCTGGCAGAGCAAGACAATAGACGAAATATTGAAATATGCGAAGTATTGTAGCGACGACATTGAGGCAAAACATAGAATGCTAAAAGAGAAAATGATGTGGGCACAGGTAAAATTGGCAGAGCAGCAGGAAATAAATTTAATTTCACAAACTGATAATCAGACAAAAGGACAGACTCAGGGTGAACAAGTGTCGAGTGGTGGTAAAGGGAGAGGACGAATGAGTAGAGAGGAAGCAAGGAAGAAATTTCCTTGTCATGCGTGCGGAATGCATGGACATTGGAAGAACGAGTGTAAAAATATCCAGAATAATAATGGGCCAAATCAAAATTTAAATCCGCAGATGCAGAATGAAGATGTTGTGAATCAGCATCAGCAGCAGCAGGTAGTTACTCCACAGTATCAGGTGCCATAAGCTCCTATGCCAAACAATGTGAACATTCAAAAATATAGTGCGAACACCGGATTTCACGGAGAAAGTGGTAAGAATACCTCTGGTTTCACAATATTTTTTACAGAATGATGGAGATGATTCGGACTCTATGCAATGACGGTGCCTGAGGGGGGAGGAAGAGAAGTGCGTGCTTGGCGCATCCTTGTCGGTAGATCAGACAGGTCCATTTATTGACGGGAAAGTGGAAGGTAGTGACATCACTTTTCTATTGGACACTGGTGCTACCCGGTCTACTGTGAGAACAGCAGACATCCCAAACCTACCCCTCTCGGGAGAAACTATCCAAGTTGTAGAAGTGTCAAACAAACAGATTAGAACCCCAGTTACAAAACCAATGGAAGTGCATATTGGAAACTTTAAAGACATGCATCGATTTGTGGTTTGTGATTCAAGTCCAGTAAATCTGTTAGGGAGAGACTTATTGGGCAAAATGAATTGCACAATCTATTGTACACCTGATGGTGTTGCTTTTCAAACACCTGATGAGGATGTTGTTTATAAGATGATGTTAGCTAAACAAGGTACAGAAGTGGATGAAATGTTTTCATTATTAACGGAAAGTGAATTACCAGAAGAATTAAGAACCACAGTAAATCCAGAGGTGTGGGACTTTTCAGGAAAAGATATAGGGCTAATGGCGAATGTAGATCCCGTGAAAATAGTGGTAAAAGAAGGTGCAGTTTATCCAAACACACAACAGTATAAAATGAGTCCAGAAGTGAAAGCAGGAGTTGCTCCAGTAATTAACCAAATGATTGAGCAAGGAATTCTGAAAGAAATAATGGGTAGTCCTTGTAATTCGCCAATTATGGGACTCAAAAGCCTAGTGGTAAGTACAGGATAGTACAGGATTTGCGGAAAATTAATAAAATTGTAGTACCTTGTTGCCCAGTGGTGCCAAATCCAGCAGTGATCCTTTATCAAATACCCTGGAATGCAAGTTGGTATACAGTAATCGATTTGTGCCAAGCATTCTTTTCCATACCTTTACATCCAGACAGCCAGTATCTTTTTGCCTTCCGGTTTGAAGATCGTGTTTTGGCATGGTGCCGAGTTCCTCAAGGGTACACAGAGAGTCCCTCAAGTTTCAATCAAATTCTGAAAAAATGTCTAGAGTCACTAACTATGCCTGGAAAATCAGTTCTGGTTCAGTACATTGATGACCTATTGGTGGCATCAAAGACACGAGAAGATTGTGTCACTGACACAATTGCATTACTGAACCATTTGGCCGAAGGAGGACATAAAGTATCTCCAGACAAATTGCAGTTTTGTCAACAAGAAGTTAAATATTTAGGGCATAAAATAGAAAGAGGAGTTAGAAAAGTGACCCCAGAAAGAATAAAAATAATCAGACAAATGCAACTACCTCAGACACAGAAAGAGATGAGAATGTTTCTGGGAGTGGTTGGGTATTGTAGGCAGTGGATACATGGTTTCTCCCTGCTGGCGAAACCATTGATACAATTAACCCGGAAAAGAGCAAAAGATCCAATTGATTCGAATGATGAATGTTTGGAAGCCTTTGTAAAACTGCGAAATTGTCTGTGTGAGGCCCCTGCCTTGGGCATGCCTGATTATTCAAAAGAATTTGCACTATTTTGCTGTGAGAGAGAAGGTTGTGCACTCTCGGTTCTAACTCAGAGGCATGGATTAAGCCGACGTCCAGTGGCATATTTTTCTGCTACTTTGGATCCAGTGGCTTCAGCTTTACCTGGCTGCTTAAAAGCAGTAGCTGCTACTTGTATGAGTCTGGAGCAAAGTGAATCAATTGTGATGGGACATTCTGTAAAGGTTTATGTGCCACACTCAGTCGAGATTCTTTTAACAAGAACTCGAACACAGTACCTCACTCCTGGATGACTAAGTATGAAAGTGATTTTGGGAGCAGAAAACGTGATAGTGATAAGATGTACCATAATGAATCCTGCCACATTATTACCAGACCCATGTTGTGAAGAAGTGAAAGATGAAGTTGATCATGATTGTTTGGATGTGACTGAATTATGTACTAAGCCCCGCCCAGACATAAAAGAGATACCCTTGACGGAATCAGATCATGCATTGTTTGTGGATGGGTCATGTCTGAGAACGGAAGAAGGAGGGCTAAGTGCTGCATATGCTGTATGTAAAATATCAGGAGTCATTGAAGCATCCTGTTTACCGGGAGTCAAGTCTGCACAAGTAGGCGAATTGGTGGCCTTAACAAAAGCATGCAAAATTGGGAAGAATTGGAGAGTAACCATATTTACAGATAGTCAATATGGTTTTGGGGTTGTGCACGACTTTGGCCAGCTCTGGATGCAGTGGGGATTTCTGACTTCTTCAGGATCTCCGATCAGAAACAGCAAAAATGTAAAGGATTTGTTGGAAGCATTACAATTGCCAAGAGAAATAGCTGTGGTAAAATGTGCTGCACATAGGTCAGAAAAGGACTATGTGACGGAGGGAAATAGGTACGCAGACCAAATTGCTCAATACTGTGCAAGAAATACAATGGCAATAAACAGAAAATGGAAACGGGTGAAACCAGCTGCCAACTTATGTTTTTCTCAGCTCTAGAAACATGGGATGAGGTCAGACAGTTGCAGGAAGAAGTTGAGGAGAAGGAAAGGGAACTCTGGATAAAGTCAGGCTGTACAAAGAGGACAGAAGATGAAGTGTGGATATACTCAGATGGCAGACCAGTCATGCCAGATTGTCTGCTTTCTCAAATGGCAAGAGTATATCATGGGACAACACATATTGGTAGGGATGCAATGATTAGACTATTCAGACAAAATTGGTACAATCCAAGGTTTAGGGTAGTTGCAGAAAGCCTTTGCCAACGATGCTTAATCTGTCAGAAGCAAAATCCAGGCAGAAAAACAGTGGTTAGTTGGGGAAAAATTGGAAAGGCAGAAGGACCATTCACCAGGCTGCAATTAGACTTCATTGAGTTGCCTCCGTGCAATGGATTGAAGTATGTTCTTGTAATAGTGTGCTTATTCTCGAGATGGGTGGAGGCATACCCCACTGGAAGAAATGACAGTCTCACAGTTGCTAAATTACTGTTGAGAGAGCTGATACCTCGATTCGGTTTTCCAGTCACTTTGGAATCAGATAGAGGACCTCATTTTAACAATGAGATAATTCGATTAATCTGTGCTGCATTTAACATTGAACAAAAACTGCACTGTGCCTATCGTCCAGAGGCTTCTGGAGTAGTTGAACAGCTTAATGGCACAATCAAGTCAAGGTTAGGGAAGGTGTGTGCATCCACAATGCTAAAATGGCCAGATGCATTGCCTCTTGTACTGATGGGTCTCAGAAGTATTCCTGATAGAAAAACAGGATTGAGTCCTCATGAGATACTCATGGGAAGGGCAATGAGATAAGCATATATTCCTGGAAATAAATTGATGAATATAACTGATGATCTGGAATTGGACTATTGCAAAGGATTGGCTGATCTGGTGCGTTCTGTCTCTCATCAGGTTGGAGAAGACGCAGTTGCAAGGCAGCCAAACCAGGCACATGATTTGAATCCCGGAGACTGGGTGTTAGTGAAGAAACACGCAAGGAAAACGTGTCTAGCACCCAGGTGGGATAAACCATGTCAAGTCATACTGGTCACTACCACAGCAGTGAAGTGTGCAGGTTTACCCAATTGGATTCACGCTAGTCATACCAGAAGAGTTCCCAACCCATCCGAACAACCAGAGCAGCCACTGACTGAACAAGCTGAGACGTCAGAAATTGAAAGTTGTGAAATAGAAGAATCTAGAGTGATAGATTCTGAAAGACAACTATATGACGAACAGCCAAGTACCAGTCAGGAAGAGTGGATACCAGTGATTGACATACCTGAAGTTGTTAGCAAAACAAGAAGAAGAATCAAATTAGGGGAACAGAAAAGTAGAAAGGAAGAGACAGGGAAAGAAGAACACACTCAGGTACAAGCGAATCAAGCTACTCAGAAACCTGAGCAGGGCCAGATAGGAGAAGAAGAACAAGTTCAGGCAGAAGAAGAACAAATTGTAATAAGACCTGAACAGGACCAGAAAGAAGAAGAACAGGTTCAGGCGGAAGAAGATATAACAATAATAAGACCTGAACAGGTGCAGGAAGGAGAAGAAAACAATACAAAAAATACAGAGCCAATACAATTAGAGAGTGGAAAAGAACAAGAACAGATTGTGCCCAGACCAAGTGAAAATAAAAGAACCTTAGAAGAAGAGGGAGAAGGTGAAAGTGCAGTTCAGGTCAAAAGAGTTAGAAAAGGAGATAATTGGCCAGATGGAGTGGAGAGACTAAGATATTACCTAAGAAAGTCAGAAAAGAAACCAGAACAAGTAAATGAAATTACGAGTCAGACGCAACCTAAACAAACCTTAGTAAAACTCACGCGAAGAAGTCCAAGATTGAGAATTCTGAACAGAAAATACAAGGCCCCCGAGTGGACCTACGTTATATTAGAGGAATTTGAGAACTTAGATTTACGTGAAGAATCAGAGAGAGTTCATGTTGCACAGAATGATGAAAACAAATTAAGACCTCTTTAAAATAAAGTACTGAATCTTAAGAAAATTTAGATAAAGAAAGAAAAAGAGAAAATAAATTTTCTCAGAATTTAAAATGGCAGAAGTTGAAGTGATCGAACAACCGAAACGAAATCTGAAACAAAGATGTCTTAGAGTTTGTCTATGTAGTATTTTATTATTAACATTAGTATGGTTATTTCTAACAGTGGTGGTGCCTTTATTAATGGTAACTAGTAACAAGAATAATACAGTTGCTAATGAAAAAGTAGATGCAGTGAAAGGAACTAAGACAGAATTAGGGAAAATAGATGAGATAACCTATAATCATAATGAATCAGATAATGATTCGTCTTTAAATGTGTTCACTAAATTGTTATTTCAGTACGTTAATACAATGGAGATTAGTGATTGTTATGTCTGTATGAAATTACCCACATCAGTGTCAGAAGGGGTAACTTATCACCATATACCTTTAACATATGGTGTATCATGTAGTGTTCTATCAAGTTTATTTTATGTAATCGGGAAACTTCAGTATTTTTATTCAAACTTAGATGTAGTGTTTTCAGAATTACCTATTCGAAAGAATATGAATCCAGTATTTAGTAGTAAAGATGCACAGTTCATGGGTGAATTTTTCTTAACAATGAGCCCAATAGATATAGCACAGGCACATAGAGATAACTTAACATGTATATTGCGTGAAGAAGAAAAGGAATTTTTAAATTTAGTAGAAGAAAGGAGACAGGATTTAACAAAGAAAGCTGCTGAACAGAAATCCCATATACCTCCATGGGCTGAGAAAGAGGGAAGTTATGCAAAGGGAAAGGCTTATGCTGCAATGTCCCTAGATTTTGTGAAGAAGGGAAAATTCTGTCTCCATAGATCAAAGACTAATTATAATAACATTTTCATTGGTTCCAGTGAATGTGAACACAACTTCCTAATTCTAGGGGATGGGGACTAAAAGGGGGAAACGATCCGGTATTTCCAGGAGTATACTATGTATGCGGGAATAATGCCTATTATAGGTTACCTGCACGATGGTATGGGAGCTGTTATTTTGGAATAGAATTTCCAAAAATTTACCATGTGAACAGAATCAATGGAATCAATGAAATATCTAATGGACTAACACGAAGAAGAAGAGCTAGTTTTTCAGAAATAGTGGGGTATATATTTGGTGCATTGATACCCTCAGTTGGAGTCATTTTAAATTCACAGAAAATTTGCAAATTGTCAACAGTAGTTGATCGTCTTTCAACTGATACTGCTGGGGGATTCTTAATGATTAATACAGAAATGGTTGCTGTAAGGTCTATGGCTTTACAAAATCGTCTTGCGCTTGACATCTTATTGGCAAAAGAGGGCGGAGTCTGTGGTATGTTGAAAATTCAACATTGCTGCACTTATATTCCTGATAAAAGTCAGGAAATTAAAGGGTATATTGAAAATATTACAAGAATTCATAAAGATTTGACCCAACTGGAGGTTGACGGTGTATGGGAAAGATTAACAAGAAGCATCACATCAATAGGGAAATGGTTTACTAATTTTGGAAAAAGTTTCTTAGGACAAATAATATTGCCAGTAGTTGTGATAATAATAATAGTATTAATAATAATGATCACATGCAAATGTTGCAGAAGCAAGGAAAAAAGAAGAATGCATGCAGAGAGGGAAGGGAAAGGAAAGAAACGAAAGAGGAAATATGAAGAAATTCAGTTAGAAGAAATGATAGGAAAGCTATACAAAAAGATGAAAGATTTAGAAGGAAAAGAAGTAACTGACGAAATGAGGAGAGAAGAAGGAGAGAACTGAGAATTGCTAAAGTTGGCATCTGGGAAGGGATGGGTAATTTTGTGATGGCTCAAAATGCCATCAGAGAGGGGATTGATGGAGCAAGGTCTCGTAGAAAAGAGATTTGCTCAAAAGCAATCCACTCGTTTAAACTCATTAACAAAGTTATTAATAAGTTTCGTGAAAACTAATACTCACTACATGACCACGCAGGTTAGTGAAGCTTGCATATGTGTGTATTAAAGCGGATAACAATGAAGAAGGACTAAAACCGCTTTAAATGGGGAAACTGTTGTGCGCATGCGTCAACTGCATCTACGTAGGATGACGAACTAAGGCTTGGAGGGAAATTCTGGCGCATGAGCAGAAGGTACTAAAATGGAGTTCTGAAGACTCGTGTGCATGGCATCTGCTTATTTGAACTGAATCGAACTATTTAACTAATGCTAAGCGGGGAAAAGATATTAATAAATAAAGTGGGATAGAGTAGAGGTGGGTGGTATACAGTGCAAACACTTTATTTTAGAAAGTAACATTTGTCTTCTGACTTTATCATTAGTGCGTATTTGGGCCTCTTGTGCATAACCAAATTGAATGGAGTGACGCGAAGTCTGCGCATGCCTACTGAAGTGAACCATGAACAATGACTGTGCAGTTGAAAGGGAGCCAAAGGACAAATGCTACATCCTGGGAACAGGATGGTGAAGAGTTCAACAAAGAAGAGACACATTCATGACAGTTTTAAAATGTTTCTATGTCGATACTCTTAGTATATGGGAATAAAATTTATGAATAAAGAATAAGGGGATGGGTTTATGAACAATAGTTGAACTGATTCTAGTGACATGTAAGCATGGTGTGATGAAGAACCTCCCTTGCCTGACAAATCAGACTTCGTAGTTTACGATATTGAAACTTTAGTGGGTGGAACATGGAGAAACGAAAAGTATAATTAGGATAGTTTTAGTTAGTTAGAGATTTTTGCTCGAAGAATTGCTGGGAGAGATGCTGAAGCTGGAAGCTGTGCTGAGGAAGATGCTGTGAGATGCTGGAGTTGCTGATGAAGAGCTGACTGCACAATCTGAAGAAGAACTTTCTATTATAATTTAATTGAGTTAGATCTGAAGATTGTGGAAGAATCTCTTGGAGGAAAAGAGTGTCAGAGAGGGGTGCGGCGCATTCGTCGGTATTTTAAGAGAGGTCAACTATCCTGTCCTGATTCCTGTCCTGAAGTCTTTGTCTCCTGACCTATCCCAGGTGACCCTTACCAGCCCTTTGGCCAGGGGGTTGGTCTTCCACACCATCCTTGGTAACTATAAATTCCGTATATGCTAAATGATCTTTTCTCTCTGTCCTCTTTTCTCTCTCTCACTCTGAGTATTGATTATTGCATGAGTCCGAGACATACGTATGGTGATTATGAATTGAATTTACTCTCCAAATGAATGAAGGTGATTGCACTGTACTGAGTTGTTCACATGCATTTAATTTAGATAAAGGTTTTAAACATTCCTGAGTCTGTGGTTATTTAATTCAAATAAATGAAAGTTAAAGTTATGTTAATTATCACCATCAACTAGTTCAACTAATGGTCCATCGACCAGAGGAAAGAACTTGTTGATCTGTGAAGGGTTAGTTAAAAATGAAAAAGGGTATCGAATGAACTAATCCTAAATTTAAACAGAAACCCCTTAACCGACCAGCGGTTTTAACCACCGTGAGATTTATGGGCCCAGATGAGTATATGGTAATAGAGTATCTGTTGTTGGTGAACCGCTGGATCAACAGAGACGCCGCCGCCATAGCTCCCGAGATAAGCCGGACCATCAACACTACCCTCGAATCCGGCATCTTCCCCGACTACTGGAAGCGGGCAGAAGTCAAGCCCCTCCTCAAGAAACCCTCGGACGACCCAACGAACCTGAAAAACTACAGGCCCATCTCTCTCCTCCCCTTCGCAGCCAAAGTCACCGAGAGATTCATCAACGCCCAGCTGACCACCTTCACCGAAGAGAACGCCATCCTCGACTCCTCCCAGTCTGGATTTCGCAGCAACCACAGCACTGAGATCGCCCTCCTCGCCACCACAGATGACATCCGCATGCTACTCGACCAGGGTCACACCGCAGCCCTCATCCTACTAGACCTCTCTGCAGCCTTCGATACCATCTCACATCGCACTCTCGCAGCCAGACTCCACGACGCCGGAATACGAGGAACCGCCCTCAACTGGATCCGCTCTTTTCTCTCTGGCAGAATGCAAAGGATCAGACTCCCTCCCTTCCTCTCCGAACCTACAGAGATCAACTGTGGAGTACCCCAAGGATCCTCGCTTAGCCCCACGCTTTTCAACATCTAAATGGCCCCCCTCGCCGCCATTGTCAGACAGCATGGGCTCAACATAGTATCTTACGCCGACGACACCCAGCTCATCCTCTCTCTCATGAAGACACCCGAAGACACCAGACTCAGCTTCCAAGAAGGAATGAAAGACGTCGCAGCCTGGATGAGCGACAGCTGCCTAAAGCTGAACTCGGAGAAGACTGAGGTCCTCGTCCTTGGACCCTGCACCACGGCGTGGGACAGCACCTGGTGGCCCCCTGCTCTCGGAAACCCACTCACGCCAACCGACCACGCCCGGAACCTCGGCATCATCCTAGACTCCTCCCTCACCTTGACCCGCCAGATCAACGACGTCGCCTCGACTTGCTTCAACTCCCTCTGCATCCTCCGAAAGACCTTCAAGTGGATCCCCCACGAATGCAGAAAGACCGTCACCCACGCACTAGTAACAAGCAGACTGGACTACGACAACGCCCTCTACGCCGGAATCAACAAAACCCTGCTACACAAGCTCCAAACCATCCAGAACACCGCGGCCAGACTCATCCTTGGAACCTCACGACACGAGCACATCACCCCACACCTACGAGACCTCCACTGGCTCCCCATCAAGAAGAGGGTAACCTTCAAGCTACTCACCCACACCTACAAATCCCTCCACAACATCGGACCCAAATACCTCAATGAAAGAGTCTCCTTCCACGTACCCAAGAGGAACCTCCGCTCCACCGACCTCGCCCTGGCAGAGACCCCACGCATCCGCAGAACCAGAGCAGGTGGTAGAGCCTTCTCCTACATCGCAGCAAAGACCTGGAACGAGCTCCCAGTCAACATCAGACGCTCCCTGACTCTGAACACCTTCAGGAAGAGACTCAAGACCTGGCTCTTCGACTGACCCGGAGCTGCACCCCCCTCCCCCCCAGTGCCTTGAGACCCTCACGGGTGAGTAGCACGCTTCACAAACCCCTGATTGATTGAAGCCCAGTGGCAGTTTCTGTCCACGGGCGTCGGGACTCCGCCCCCATTACATACAGCAATAATAATGCTCATTTTGTTTTTATTTTAAAAAATGCCCCCTTGTTGTAATTTAATGTATCATGTTATGTTGAACACAGAGCACTGTATGCCCTACTCACCATCAACACCGGCGTTGTCCAATAACCATTGTGGACACAGTCATCACGTGATTGCTTGTTTGCTCCCCAGGCAGGCCCAAAGAAGTCTAAGTGTTTGCTGGGATGACAACCTCACAGCCCTGAAGCCTGTGAGGTTATCAACTCGGCAAAGCCCAGTCTCCACCCCCTGATGGCATGGAGGTAAAGTTTGCCCCGGGCGTTTTAATTACAAGCCCGGGATAACAAAACCTCCACGACAATCACAGAGTGAGGAGCCTTGTCACCCTACCCTTTCCCAACTCGTTACAGGGCGTGGGTGGGACCCCCCCGTGACGAGTTGGGAAAGGGTGCAGCAGTCAGGAAGCCAAGGATCGAGTCTGCGCCGACTCGAACTGTAGTGAGTGAGGCTGCTTCCCGTGCCTCTGTTAATCCTGGTCATTGGGGACGCCATTTCATGAATACTGCTGCGTGACTGACTGCATGTTTGTCGGTTGAGGCAGCAGTCTGAATTACTGCTGGGAGGCTGCAGCAGCTAGTCCATGGGCACAACAGGTTGCTGTCGGGAGTGGGACTTGTGCACGGTGTGCGGACGGTGTTATGTGAACTCGAGTAGTACACTACCAGCCGGTAAGGTCCAGGCCCATTTTTTTACTTCATTTTACAAAGGGAAGCCATAAATGTCTAAGCAGGTCAGGCCTACAGCAATCTTGCGTAGGTGCAGTGCTAAGATTTCCTGCAAGTCGCAGAAGGAACTTTACCAAGTTAGCCAGTTTCACACTTTTTGCATTGTGAATTCCTGGCCCTGGCTGAGCACTGACATTCCTGCTGGACATTCCTTGTGTGTAATAATTATACCCGGGCCGTTGTATTGCCAGCCCCTTAGTACAAAAGCACTGTTCTTTTTAGAATCGGAAATAAACCTCTGCTAGTTTAATAGAGAAAAGAGGTTGAAGGGGAGATTGTGAGAAAACAAAAATCCACATTTGGGTGTTCGCAAAGCTTGGCAGCAAACTACTCTTGCTTCAGAGAGACTGCCCGCTCCTCACAAGCCTTTGAAATATATCATTTTTGAGGTAATATATTGCGTCGATGTAAAAAGGTTTTTGACTGCAGGGTCACCTTCTGTGAATTGCTGGCAGTCACAAGTGAAAACGTGTAAGCGCAAATAGCTTTGTGAATCAGTTCTAAAGTGTTCACAATTAAATTGCCTTACACATTGATTGCAGACTACTGAACTAGCGTTTCCTGCACGGGACAGTTGCACCTCTATGACAATTATCATGAAAGCAAGCATATTAGTAGATCGCAAATCTGACATTACACATTAGGTGTCATTTTAAACATTTAAAAATGGTGTAAAAATATCAGGTGCCGTTTACAAATAGTATCAAAACACCTTTTAGCCCCCATTTAAAGCACAAGATCAAGCTGAAGAAGACAGGTCCGAAAGGATTGGAAACTAATTTGAGAAACATATTGAAGTATATTGACGTTTCTTGAATATGTGCAAGTGTATTGCTCAATCTTTTTGTAATCAAACCCCATTTGTTTCTTTCTCTCAGGAAAGACTGTCCTTTGATAAATACCATGGCTAAGAAAGAACAAATTGATCTCTGTTTTGGGCACAAATGATGCGACTTATGGCCTGATTACGTTTTTCATTTGGGCGAGCCTTCTTTATTCTGCTATTATTCTGGTTTCAGAGATGCAATGTAATTATTACCCCCTACCCATCCTATTACCTCAATACAAACATGTTGTGAGGGAGATACCAACCCCCAAGCGTCTTGCCTGTTTTACATTTCGCTAAAGGAGGTCAGGCTTGTCTAACAAGCCAGGCCTATGTTCTTATTATTTGGGCTTTTTATCCCATTTCTGTTTGATAAGATTTGCACAGAAAATGGCGACCAACATCCCGAACACCCTCCCCCCACCGTCCAAGCCCAGCCTCACCACTCACAAACCTCACCAGCCGCCACTGCTGAAGCCCTCAAAGACAACACCTGATGCCATAATACATGCACTCTACAGACCATGCAACCCAGATAGGGTAACATCAACCATAATGCACAACATATCACTCTTACATCCTTCAGCAATACTAACATGCCTTTTCGCAGCACCAAGCCCACAGTGACATGACTGTAGCACCCCTATAGCCCTCACATGCAACAACCAATGCTTACCACATGGATTACACTACATGCATTCTCTCACCCGTGCAAAAAAGCCAGGGTGCAAACAAGCCATGGTACCATCAACGATAACACAGAACTTTTCATCCTCACACGCTTCTGCAATATTAGCATGCCTTATAGCAGCACCAAGTCCACAGTGTCATGACTGGAGTACATATCTGGCCCTAACGCACGACACAACATCCAATACTTCGCACACAGGCCACACTGTAAGTATACACTGCACCAACCAATCAATACCAGGCAGCGTTGCCACAAATACGACCATACGGAGCAGAGCTTCAGGCTGCACTAGTGCCCTGAACATGCTGTATAAATTATATAAAATGAAGGTCCTTGTCTGGGATGCTGATGAACACTGACCATTAAAGAAAGCTTGAAGGGATAGAGAAGGAAGCATTCTAGAAAGGAGACAGATCATTATCTAACTGAGGACGGCCGAAGGGGAGGAGAGGTGTACATTTTGGGGGATTTGGGTGGACTTATTTCTTTCTCTAGATACTGATCTGACTGTAATATCTGTCTTATTGCTGTACCGTTTATTCTAAAAATGAACACACATATTAAAACATAAATCATAGGATACAATGAAGGTATGTGCATAAAACTAACTCATAATGCATCAACAGATGTATATATTGTTCTAATAAGGTCTGTTTATCAGGACTCGAAGTTTATTTAACATTTCAAGAGACAGACAGACATATAGATAGATAGATAGATAGATAGATAGATAGATAGATAGATGGATGGATGGATGGATGGATGGATGCACGCACATTCCGTTCTCCATGGAAGCGCCTAGAGGTGATTTAGAATGTGGTGGTGTACTGTGCTAGTCTCCTCGCTCACTGCCACACTTTGCACGATGCTCTTTAACTGTTGTTTCAGCCTTTAGCTCCAGGGGTCGCTGCCACCTGCCGTCGTTATGAGTCTGACCTGTGCCCATCTGTATAAACCTGGCCTGTTGCTTTTAAGTGCCAGAAGAGTGGCTCATTGTGAGCCGAGCCCGGCTGACACTGACACAGTAAGTCAGTAGTCCTCTGGGAGAAATAAGTGACCCCGCCGCCGACCTGCCGATCGGAAGGCCTGAGGGCCATGCCTGCAGCCGTGGGCGTTGCGGGGGGGGGGAGGGGGGGTGTTACGCAGAGCCATTCTAAAGTACTCCCTATGATTTGCGCATTTTTCAACACTAGACCAAATGGATGATTGTTCAAACAAAACAACAGACGAATCGTTAATTTTATTACCTTGCAGCACTGACTATCTCTCACCAGCCTTTCCAAGCCCTCCTGAGCACAAAGAGCCCTGCACTGGCCATAAATGGCTTGTGAATGAAGTACAGTAGACTTCATAACAGTGCACACATTGAAGACGCAGAACGAGAACACCAGGCACTGTTCATCTGAAGAATGAACCCAAAGTGCTGTGAATCAGCTAATAAAGTCTGGCATCTGGGATGTTCAATATACAAAAACTATTCATTCACATCAATAATTCTGAGTAGCTGATGTTTCAAAACAGAGTATGGGCCAGATATACGAAGTGTCACTTCACAAAAAGAGATCACAAATTGTGCACCAACTTTTTTTGCAAATGGAAAATAATTTTACGAACTAACCAATGTACTCGCACGTTGGTTCACTAAAAACCAAGGGGCATATTATCAAGGGCTTTATCGCCGCTTTAGCGGCACTTTTTGCCGCTAAAGAGGCGATATTTTTATCGCCCTATTAGCAAGCTGGCGCTAACAGGCGTTAGCGACAGCTTTTAGGCGTTAGAGGCCGCGTATTCCATCGCCTTGCATGTCAGCGATAATTATCGCTAATGACATGCAAGGAAGGCGTTCCCTACTAAAAGCGACTGAAAACAGTCGCTAATCCCACTACTCCCTATTAGCAAGGCAGGCGAGGCGATAAAATAATTCGCACTAAGCACGTTTATCGCTAGATTTTATCACCTGCTAGTGAGGATGACTTACCTGTTTAAAGTATAGGAGGTGGATTCTAATGCTGAATCCACCTTAGCGATAATGCGAGAATATCGCTGCTTTTCCAGCGATATTCTCACATTTTGCCGCTATTGCTGGAAATTTTATCGCTATGGAGATAAACCTTGTTAATAGGGTGTTATCTCAGCGATATTTTCCAGCGATAGGCGGTGTTAACCAAAGTCGCGCTAAGCGCGGTTAGCGATAAATATCGCTATTCCTTGATAATATGCCCCCAAATTGCAGTGGGTTGCAATCTGACCTACCTCATCAATATTCATGAGGTAAGATGCAAATTTGAACTTACTATGATTGGATGCCATCACAGGCATGTTGACCTTCTGGGGTCCGAAGACCTACGTGTCTGTGATCACATTTAAATAAAGTAAGCGTTTTTTTAACGCAGGCCCGTAAAGGAAACAGGGCCACATTTAAAAAGAAAAGTATATGTTTTTTATGTTTGTTTGATAATTGGAAGTGGTCCATAAATCACTATGTGGGCCCGGCTCTAAAGCCGGGGTCTCAAATTATTACAGTATTGACGAGTCCGGCAAGAAATTAGCAAGTTTTCAACAGTGCTTGAAGGATATGATTGACAGACAGGGCCCTTGCTTCCTTTTTTTTTTTTTTTTTTTAGAGTTTTATATAGCGCGAACTAGACCCTAGACATCGGGTATCAGAGCGCTTTACATGAGCACCAGTTTCGGTACAGATGGACACATTCATTTTTGTTAGGCACAGGGAGATTAAGTGATTTGCCCAGAATCACAGGATGTTGAGCGTCGTTGCCGAGACTCGAACCTGGTTCCCCAGCTTCGAGGTCGACCGCTCTAGCCATAAGTCTACATCCTTGAAATAAATGCAGGTATTCGCCTACAAGCACAGATGCAGCAAAGCTGAAAAGGGCAGTAACCTAGGGTAAAACATTTGCAAACCTGTCAAAAGTTGTGGTACTCTCCCACTGAAAGAAGAATTGTTAGGACTCTCCCACAGAATATGGTACTGCTTCAGAAAGGCACCGCAATCTGCCTTTAACTGCAGTGCACTCCTCTGGAGAGGTGCCGTTACTCTCCCATTGAAAATCTTGCACTACCCTGGTTTTCATTGTTGACAACATTCCTTTCAATTGCAAATTAGTGCAAATATTATGAGGAGGATTCCAAAAAGTAAAGGAATTGTTCTCATCATGATGTCTTATGCACTCCCTCCATAAGAGTCCTTCCAAGTTTTTCTATTGCCACCCGAACCATGGCAAGTTCTTAGTTAGAATTCAGGGTCACCTTAAAGTGAAATGGTTCTGTATCTTCGTCCCTGACAGATGTTTTTACCATATTCTGATGTTCTTGGGGTCAAATTGGGGTTGTGCACCACATGATTAGAAATACTAGACACTGGTTAGCAAGATGGTCCATTTTCTCAGTGGCCAAAGGCCAGGCCCTGAGCTCAACCTTAACAGCCAGGCCCTGTGCCCAAAATCAGCTGTGCACAGCTTGGCCAACTGCAGTGGGCAGGATGAAGAGCCTGGCCAAAGGATTAATATGAACTTCTCCACATGATTCCACTCCGGCTTTTCTATTATAAGAGAAGCTTCATTCTTGGAATCCAGGCACTGGATTAGCACGATAGATGCACCAAAGGTATACCTGTCGTTTTTGTCTATGCCCAGGGACTGGTCACACAGCATACAACTTGTTTTGATATTAGCTTTCTTTCCCCCTCCTGTGTAAAAACACACATACAATTGACCCTGCTGCTTTCTCTGTGTCATGAACCCCTAATCCTGGAGTCTGTTCTCCCACAGCCTTCAGATCCAAGTCATGTGCCTCTCTGTTACGAGTAAGCGATGAGATGTTGACCCTGGTGTCTTCTCGGGAGTCCCTGATGTATCTGACCACAAAATACAGTGGAGGAATGAATGAAAAGGTGGATCAAGTGACTGTGGTTCTTCCCACATTGAGATGGCTCAGACACAATGAAATCTACAATGGTCCGCATTCAGCGCAATGCATTATTCAATGAAAAGCATGTACACATATGGTTCAATAGAAACCTTTCGTTTATTATTATTCTACGTTTGTGAGCCTGTGTGCAAGTACACAAGCTCACATGTATATAGGGCTGGCCATCCTTTTCTGAGATTGTGGGCACAACCATTGAAAGACTACATTTACATTTCTGAAAATATGTGCATTTTATTTTTCTTAATATTACTTTATTTGGTGATGTTTAAGGTCAGGCTGTCAATAGCAGTATGCACTTATTGAAAACACAACTTTTTAATAAACTTCAAGGCTCCTGGGCTTCAAGAAGAGAGTCCTGCCTTAAAATGTCATTGGTAAAAGCGAAATGTCCTCTCTTGAGCCCACGGCTTCTTCGGGCTTGCAAGCTTACATAATAGAAAACAAAAATGTAAAGATAGGATCACACATACATTAGTCTTAATGTATTTAGGTAATGCCTGAGTTGTTATTGTCACTTACAGTGAATAATTGTGAAAAGTCCTTCCTCCTTTCTAATGTCACTAGTTGAAAGGCCTGAAAGTCGTAGCCTGCAAGACCAAAACAGGAAGTTCCACCTCAAAACTTAATTTGTGCGAATGGGACATCCTCATTTCAGCCTTTGCGTCACTGAAACAAATATTACAATTATGGAACTACACATTTTACTAATTAGACGTAATGCTTGCCAATTATAATTTACAAATATGACAAACCCACCTAACTTTCTAATGTGACGAGCTCACTGGCCTGAAAGCAGAAGTTTGTAAGCAATAAACAGGAAGTCCTACCCTGAAACTTCATGATGTAGTCTTGTGGACTTCCATTTCCTGACTTGCTCAATAAGTTGCAGAATAAAAGAGATCTCATTGGATATAATTTTAATATTCTTCCCCGTAAAAATAGTTCCACTTGGGCAAAGAAAAAGCCCTATCTTTGAGAACTAATACGATTATACTTTCTAGAGCCGGCAGTGCATCAAATCTTCAGAATGAAGAACCATCATGTCATCTAAAACAGAAGAAGGGGAGGTTGCGTCACAGCAGGAGACATCTGGGGAGACAAGACAGAACCGGCTGCAGCTTCAGCATCTTCTGCTATATTACCAATCAGAAGAGGGACAAGAATATAATAAGTCCTAAGTGTTGGAATACTTTTCACATCTGCCAAATGAGAAAAAGCTAATGCTGTGAAGTGATGTGCAAAGTATTCTACAAAAAGCTGTGCTGAGGAAAGCCAGAAAAACATTTATTTGGGATAATATTGAGACAACAACCTTGTCTTGTCATTTGCCCACCAGGCATAACATCTCCCAAACTAGCAGCCCACTCAGTCTACATTGTCACCAGAAAGTCTAATGTCATTAGGGCACAAAGGCCATGATGTACAAAATCATTTTGCGGTTGCAAAACCTGTGAGTCATAAAATCACAGAGTTTGCCAACACAAAATTACTTTTTGTTGTGTACTAAAACCATTTTGTGATTCAGTAACAGATTTAGAAACCAATTTCTGTGTTTAGGGCATCTCTTCCAAATTACAATGCACTATAGTATTTATCAATGTTTTGTGTCTGAAATCCAGAGGCATGGCACTGAAATGTTATCAGCACCTCGCAGGAGGTGCTAACCCATTCACAAAGAGAATGGGGGTCCCCTTGGGTCATCTTCTCCTTTCTGAATGTTAATAAAATGTTTGTTGGGGAGTAGGCAGTGGTCCATTGGGGCCACTACCAACTTTAAAAACAAACATAAAATAATCTCAAATTTTTGAAACAGGGCTACATTTTTAAAAAGTTTGCTTCATTTAAAATGAGATCACACACGTGGTGGTTTCCTAACCCCGCAGGCATCATCCCTGTCATGGTATTCAATTTGAGTCAGTGGCAATTTGGATCCTACCTCTTTATTATTCATGAGGTAGGTAGGATATTGACCCACTATGATTCACATTTTTAAGAACCAACCTATTAGTACATAGATTTGTGCTTAAAAATCTTTACTGATTGTAAAAATACTGGTCACAATTTATGACTAATATTTCGCGACCAAATATTTGTACATCTGGCCCAGTATTACAGGAATCCCGTTATGGACCATTTCACAAAATATTTTCTACCAATAACTGTCACTGCTTGGCAGAAAGATTGCCCTCTGTCCATTGAATTCTATGATTCTAGTTCACAGTATCAGTTTCCGCAGATGTTTCTATGTGTAGGTTGCAATGAGAGCAGCAGGAATGCACAGGATGACTTTTCTGCTGCTCTGAGTTTCCGTGCAATGAGATGCACATTTCTTTAACCATAGCCCGCGGATTGGATTGTTCAGTCTACAGCATAAGGATAAGAGGTGCAGGTGTATGCTTGGAAACGAAATTAAGATTTCAAGGGAATATTTCTGAGGCTTTGTGAGTTCCCCCAAAAATTGAGATCCTAACAAATTGCAGGTGTACTTCTACGTCTTCTGGCTTTTCTGATTTTTTGTGAGTCAGTCCCAATCTGTTTTGTATTTGTTTATTATATGTTTTCAAATAACCATTTTTGCAGTTAAAAAAGAAGCACATTCTTTATGCTTGAACCATAATAAATGCTAAACATCACAAAAACATAAAGCTTGTCCTATATGACCATCTGTTGTGCAAAGCCTTCCTGTTGTCTGCAGAATCACAGATCTTTCCAGCTCTTAGCCCTGGCAGATCAGGTATCGCAAGGGTTCTGTGACCAGGCACAAGGTCAGGGTCTCTGCCATGCCGTCAGTGTGACAAGCGCTCTCAGAAAGCATATCCTTTGACAGAGATCGCTAAGCCAGCTCGGCATTTGTGGCACACCGCCATTTTCAGAAGTCCTCTCCCCCAAAAGTCCCCTCGTTCATCAGTCGGTGAAATATGAAACATCTGCCTCGGGCTACCCAAGATGACCTCAGAGGACTGCAGTGACCATAGAGAGAGGTCCTGATTGACAGGTTGAAGAACAGTGTGGCCAGCAAACCTCATTGTCCTGATTAAATGAGGTTGTGTCAGAGCCCGCCACCTTTGACCTTCCTGATGTTGCACTTTGATTTTTGTGTGAGCTTGCAGTTTACAAAAGGCATTAGTTAGTCTAAAGGATGTCCGAAAGCTGCGCCTTCTACCTCTACCTTCAATAAGTGTGTGAGTGCAATGCTGTGGGTTGGGGGATTTGGTAGTAGTAGGGAGAAGGGAAGGCGACACACAAAGAGGAAGAAACCAATAAGCGATCTGCAGGTACTTTTGGACGTGCTCTGCTTTTCGACACCCCAGAGTAAAAAAAAAAAAACAAGAAAAAAAACTGCAGAATTGTTGCTATTAGGCCGCGTTTTAAGACCTGTTCAGTAAAAAAAAAAACTCTTCTGTGGTGCGAATTTTTCGCCTGCACAGAGGAAGGGACGCCGCTTAGCGATATTACAGAAAGTAAAACTTCTCTACCAGCTGTGGTGGTAAAATGGCCGCTCCACAATCGTTTTGCCAGTGACTACTAGAATACATATCACACTTCTGAGGTGTAGGGTGGTAGTCCTGCCACTGGTGGTGGGGAAGCCATCGCCTCCAGATCTCCAGGTTGTTCTGGGCACTGAAGTCATGTATTTGAAGTCAAGGATGGACTAATAGTGGCCATATGGGTCCCAGGGTTTGCAGGAGCCCTTTCTTTCATATGAGCAAGTCTCACAGTGACTGGCATATGAGCACTTCACACATCCATGTCAAGATGGAGCATCACAAGACTGATGGAAGTGGACACACAGATCACCAGGCATGCCACGTGCTGGTGAGACATACCAATGGAAATTGATAATGCCACGTGTAAACAGTCCTGCGGCACTTCAGCTTCCTGTCTGTCTCCTGGACATAACAAAAAAGCAGAAGGACACTGCCTACCATACCACTGGTACACCTTCTGAAATGGTGTTGTAAGAGAAAAAAAGATTGTATGTATACCCACAGCTTCATTGGGTTTACGATTTATCCAGTTTATGAGGACGGCGCAGATGAGCGCCTCTATTTAATCCGCAAGGCCTTAGCGAGGCTCTGAAGATTAGGCCCTTGGGTAATTTTCATTACGCACCTCACATACTTTAAAATAATTGCATGCAATGTTTCTGAAATTTCGCTGAAAAAGTACGTAGATTATGCAAAGCTCTACTATGTTTCTGGACTAAAAAAACACCACATATGCACTGATGTGCTGAACAAGCTGAGCAGTCCGAGTTCATTGCCTTTTGATTATGAAACAAATAAGTGCAGGGAAGCTTACTCTTTACTGCATTCTCTTCCGCCATCATCGTTATTGTAAATATATTTCCAGTTGTGCGTATGTGTTTTTAAGGAACCAGTATGCAGCTTCCAGTGGAGGCTGGGCGCAATACAAGAAATATACAGATTCCGACCCCCATGAATAGAGCATCAACACAGAACACAAAGCAAGACACCGGCAAACAAAACTGGTAATAGCAATTAACTGCAAACACCTCTGACCAGACTATGGGCCTAATTCAGATCTTGGAGGACTGGTTACTCCATCACAACGGTGTTGGATATCACGTCTGCCGAAATATAAATCCCATTATATCCTATGGGATTTACATTTCGGCGGATGGGATATCTGTCACCGGTTGTGACGGAGTAGCCCACCGCCAAGATCTAAATCAGGCCCTATGTGTTGTGGGATGTCTATTGACCTGTTTAATCAAATTTGTATACATTTCGTAACTGGCTATAATTTTTTAGATTCTGCTTGTGTAAATACAAAAAATAAAATGTTTCCCAAAAAATGTGCTGCAAAGTACTTTGATGTCAAGTGAGGGACGTTTTTCGCCACCACATGTGAATGAAACATAAAGGAGATTGGTTCTCCTTGCCCGTGGTGAATCGTGCCAATTTATTTATGCAGCCACTGGGGTAACAGTAACTAAAACAAAATATTTTATGAGGAGGATTTCATGAATGAACCTCTTTTCAACCTTGCATCATTGTATCATAACTTTCCATTAGGTATTGGTGACGTGCCAAATTATTGGTATCTGCCACACCCATTCATCGTGTGACTTGAAATTTTTCTTGGATGCTCAGCAAATTTATGTCCTGATGATGACCATGTATTTATGACAAAGGTCGAAACGCCGTCGACGCAACTGTGGCCGCAATTAATGAAGGACACATTGTTTTGTTTTTGTCGTTTCAGTGTTGTTCTGAAAATTTCTTTGTCTTTGTAATTTTTTCTGTTTGCCACTTGTCTGGTATTGTATTGTATAATAATTGTTATGTGTACCAGTAAATATTCCTGAGCGTAATGTTAATAATTTGTTTTTATCTACATATTGAATAAATTCTGTATATTTTTCTAAAAATATTTCTTATAAGGGCTTTTTTCTGTTTCTCTGATTTTCACTCTTGTTATGTGCACTTGGAATGTTATTATTTGTTTGTGAAAAATTGAACTTTTTAAATACCTTGGACCGTTGTTTGTACTAAATGCAAAGTAAATAAGGGAATAAAATTCACCCAATTTGCTTTTTTAGCAAATATAGATTTTCCCAGCTTTAGATTCTAATCTAGAATCATCTTGAATCCCCCCTTCTGCAACTTCTTGATTGGCTCATTGACTTCTTCTCTTGCTTCACAGGTTTCCCATTGCAGTAGCCACTTCACCATTACCCTGCTCAACCACGCAAACCCATTGACAATCATGTAGTCAAGGCATGTGCAAAAGTAACCACATCTGTGAGCTGGGAGGATACTCTCTGGTGTGTGTTTTATGACGAGCACAAAGCAGATATCTATCCCCAGTCCTGCAATTGTCTCCCTCCCACAGGGACTGGGTCTTTTCTGTGAACATAGAGTGAGTACTTGCTCAGGGATATGCATGTGTGTCCGACCCACCTCGCTACGCGCATTTTTTTGCTTTCCGCTTTTATTCTTTGAGCATGACTGAGTCAGCCCAGGCTTGAGTTGCACTCAAAAGTCATTCATTTCTTCTCTCTTTCTTCACTCTTTCAGATAATTATGACCAGAGAAAAAACTGCTAGGTAGAAAATACATTTTTCAAACAAGAAGGCAGATTGCGGAGACTTGATTCAGTTGAGTGTATTCCCCTGTAACTCAAGGGACATTATGGAGAGAATTGATTTATCACGCGCAGGAGAGTGTCTGCAGCGCTTCTACTCCACTGTAAATTAATATGAGGAAAAGTACTGGGCCATGCTTTTCGGGTGGCCAGAAAGTAAGCCATGCTCATATCTTACAGTTCTTCTGGAGTTATAATACGTTGTGTAAAAGCCTGGCTTTAATTTTCTTATTACAGTAAAATTGCGACCTCTATAGAGCTGCTCCTTATTACAATTGAGTTCTGCCATTATAATGCCTGTTGCCAGAGCCAGCAGACAAGCTAAATGGAAGACCACAAGCCTAATTACAGCTGCAGCTTAAAGATTGAAAAGGAGAACTACTTTCACCTCATTCTTTTTTTTTCTAAAATGAACAGTGATCATCAAAAGAGAAGAGATGTTTATGGCAGCATGTTTTGACACATTCTGAGCCTCAATTTTTTTTTTAAATCTGACTTACATTAAACTAATTAGATAATTTTTTTACAACAGATAACTTAATGCTTTTTAGTGTGTTTAATTTTGCACTACGGAATCTGCTTCTGTTCTTCAAGTCTACATCCTTACTATCTCTCTCATATGAAAGAGCAACACACCAAGGATGTAACCAGTTTGTGAGATAGGTGAGTGCGTGACCATGCATTTTAATGAATAAAATACCCTCCCCCATATGTTAAAAGGATTCTTCAAGCTTCCTTGGCGTTCCATGGCCTTTTAAAAGAACTCAGCCTTCGGCCTTATTCCTCTATAGGGTCACAAACTCCTTGCTGACGTGCAATATTCTTATGGTGTACAGAAGGGGATACTTTATTGGGTGTATTGTGCAGCTTTGAAAAAAGCCCAGTGTTTGCCAGCTGGCTGGGGGTTTTCCATGTGTAATATTCGGTCACACCAGCCTCGGGCTAGATCAGCCCTTCTACCCTAATAAGTTCCATGCAGTGAGCTACAAGAAGTTATCTGAGGGCAATCCGCCCTTTACCAGCAAATATAGAATAAAGAAGGTGTGATCACTGTTTTCCAATTAGGAAAACCATGAAATTGAAGATAAATTCTGAAATGCATACTAACATAGACCCCATCCATATGCAGTGGCATAACAAAGGGGGCGGCGGCACAAGTTTTGGGGGCAGCGGCCTCCCCGCAGCTCTTACCTGCTGTATCAGGGCGGCAATAGCCAGCACCCTCCCTCCCCCCGCTCTTCAATGTGGCAAACGCAGGGACCGCTTGGGCGGTCTAAGGTCTAGCTACGCCCCTGTCCATATGACCCGAGCATACACATGCTGCAGCAACGCTGCATGTGCCGGAGGCATTGAGTACAAAAGAGGATTAAGGGCCAGATTGACTGAATCATTGGCCATGAAAACTAAATGCAGCATGTCCTTCGTCTGATAGAAGCAGTGCAACACCTAGTCAGATGTCATATTATAATATACACCAAGTAAAACAGCTTTACTCAAACAAACAGGAGAAAATAAACAGGCTAGAAAAGCCTCCTTTTCGAGAGATCTTACTGGTGCTGGCTCTTGGTTAAGTCACAGTTGGCAAACTACACACAAATTTGATTACCGCAAAATAAGCAAGTGGTGGCCAGAGCTGAGAAACTACGGGATCATATTTAGAACCCAACCAAAAATTATAAAAATATGCTTCTAATTAGAGTCAATAACATCTGGCTAAAAAGGGATAGCTAGTTACAATCAGCCAAAGCTGGAAATTATGCTCAAGCACATAATTACAGGAGCACACGTTGCCGCATTGGCTTTCCGGTGGCTTTGAGTGAATCTGACCAGCCGCGTTGTGTGCCATGATGTCCTAAGAATGATCCCCGGTATGGTAAATCTATTAGTACATATGATACAATGTTCAAATCATAGCAACAAATCATCAGTAAAGATTCTCAGCGTACCACCAAAAAGCAATTGGAAGAAAGAATGATGCCTTTATCCGATGCTGTGAAAGGTGCTTCAAAATGTGTCTGATGAGACTGCGCACAGAAGACAACCAAAAGCAAGGGCCACCGCTTGCGGCCATGTTGTACTTCCTATGGCAGCAGTGTTCTGTTCTCTGACATAACCTGCAGACTTCTCAGCCAATCTCCAGACTCCAGAATGTCCCCAGGGATCTCCTGAATCACAGCTGTGGCTAGCACCAACTTGTTGCATGTGCTTAGCTTTTCTAATTGGTTCCAACTGACAAAAGTCTCCTTCAATGACCCCCGCTAGCCAGCAGCACCTCAAGGTCCTTCTGAAAATAAAGTGAGTCTTCTTGGGTGTATTAGTCTGCCAGCTCTCCGCCACAAGCACCCAAACTTGCTACTATATTTTCTATGTGCATTTGCACAAGTTAAAGACAACAAAATGAGTACCTCTTCATGGAGGAGTTGTGAATCATTATTGCATAAATTTCATGATCCTGGCATGTCAGAGATGCATGATGTCTCTTCAACATGTTAGACTGTGCATGAAACACGAATTAAATAAATACTTGATGGTGTCCTCCCTGAGTTTCGGGGATCCAGTCTGTGCTAGAACCCCTGTCCCAATTTGCTGATTTTCTCTTACGTGAGTCGGTTGTAAATCAACCATCATATGTCCAAGATACAACCGATATTTTAAACATCCTCACTGAAATAGAGTTTGATCTTGAGTACCAGTTCTTGGTAACTATAGATATCGAATCTCTGTATACAAGCATACCCCAAGATGCCACGCTGGTGGCAGCAGCGCGTGCTCTTGAGGCCCAAGACTGGTTTTACGACACACCTCAATCATTTGTACTTCAGTGTGTCGAATTGGCACTGACCAGAAACTATTTCAGCTATAAAGATCAGTTGTTTTTACAAGTCTCCGGAACATCAATGGGGGCAACTTTTGCGCCGAGCTTGGCATGTATTTATGTGGGCCAATTTGAAGAGAACTACATCCACCACACATCAAACCCCTTCCAGAGGAACATTTGCCTCTGGAAGAGGTATATTGATGATGTGCTGTGTATTTGGAGAGGACCGGAGGCCTGTCTGATGGATTTCCTTACTTGGATTAATGGACTGGATAGATGTCTCAAGTTTACCTGGACAGTTAGCAAACAGGCATCAGTATATCTGGATTTGGATATAGTTGTAGTGAACAACAAACTGAGGACCTCTGTCCACCAAAAGCCCACGGATAGAAACTACCTGCTGCATTATCAATCATATCATCCCAGGGCGCTGCGGGATAATCTGCCCGTAGGACAGTTCCTGCGTTACCGCAGGAACTGTTCCTCCACCGACCAATATATGGAACAGTCCGAAAAGTTGGTGTCTAAATTGGAACAAAGGGCATACCCCTCTAGGATGATTTCTCGAGCTCGTAAAAGAGCCTTAAACACTCCCCGAGATGCACTATTGGAAAGAAATGTGAAAACTAATAAAGAATGCTTGTCAATAGTCACTACCTTCGATCCATTGTCAACAAAAATACGTCAGGCCATCAGGAAGCATTGGTCGTTGCTGTCCACACCTGATTTTAAAATGCCACCTCCTAGGTTCGCGTTCAAAAGAGCAACAAACTTGAAAGACAAGCTGGTCCATACCCGTCCTGTACAACGTACTAAGGACTCGAACATCCCGCCTGGACACTACCCGTGTGGGAGCTGTTCAGTGTGTGATCTCACTGAAAGATCCAAAAGTGTGCAGTTGCTGGATGGGAAGGTATGGCACCTGAACAGGTTCAGCAACTGCAACACTTCCAATGTGATCTATAGACTAACCTGTGATTGTAGGCTACATTACATTGGTCTTACCACACGCAAGATTAAAGTACGGATCCAAGAACATCTGAGCACTATAAAAGCTAAAAGCCGGCAAACTTACTACACGATTGGTTCGGCATTTTCATGAACAACGGCACAATTTTAGAGCGCTAAAATGGACAGTGCTAGAGCGAGTGATGGGGGATGCTTGTAGCATAGAAGGATTGTTAGCAAGAAAGGAGGCCCGTTGGATTTTTTCGGAGAAGGCTGACCAATCAGGCCTCAATGACTGTATTGAGTGGAACCGAATCAGTAGATGAGTCATTAATGATATCTGTTTGGTACACTGTTCAATAATAAGATCTATGAGATGTGTCGTTGTTGCTTGGTGGTCAGTGCTGGTGGTACGGTTGAGGGCCACTTACTCGCATAATGATCCAGCCTGAGAGTTTGGGTGGTGACAGTAACATTTGTGCTCTCTGTAGGGTGTTTCAATTAATTGACAGTTCAACACCCAATAAAAGATGTGAACAGCTAACACCTAAACATGGACCAGAGCGTATTAGCCGGTTGAGGAACAACAGTGAATAGAAATACATGCAGTTCCTGTTTGAGCCCTCCCCTAGTTGTGAGGTGTGGTAACTGGGGAACTAATGTGACCCATGATGTAATGTAATGTAATGTAATGTAATGTATGTAATGTAAGTTGCATTTATATAGCGCGACTGTCACCCAACGGGCATCCTGGCGCTGGGATTACCTAAAACACTGTGCAAGCTGTAATTTTGAGATCACGACGGACAGGTCTCTCAAGGCTATTCTCTTGGGAAGAGCCTGGTTTTTAGCTTCTTTCTAAACTGCAACAAATCGTCAGTTTGTCTGAGCTCACTTGGTAGTTCATTCCATAGTTTTGAGGCTGCATAGCTAAATGATCTACCTCCCAGCCGGGTTTTCTTAACTCGTGGGGTACATACTAGGGGGCCGATTCCGATCTCGGTCGGAGGCGCACCCAATACTATTCGGTCGGGAAAAAAGCCATGCGAAAGCCAGTTTCCCGACCGATCCGTACAGTACACCGAACGAGCAAGTACGATGCGCACAACAGCAAAAATCCCGGCCGAGCCGTACTCACCCAAACCAGGTCCTGTTCTCCGACCGAGGCGAATCCGGAAACGCCGAATCGAGTCGCACGGAAGGAAAAATGCAGCCCCGTCCGGCCGGACAAGTACGATGCGCTTTCCGTACGCGCCGAACCCGTCGCTACGCACGGCACGTCAAAGCATCCGGGAGAGGCGCACATAAGCTCCGAATCGCGCCACAACACGATCCACGGCTACGAGACGAACACAGCACCGACGAGGACGACGCGAAGCGGCGAGGACGAAGCCAAGCGACGAGGACGACGCGAAGCAACGAGAAGGACGAACGACACGAACCAACCATGAATCCCTTCGTCCCGATCATACCAATATTCTACATCTACTACCGGAACAGGCACGGACGCGTACGGCGCAGAAGGTAAGTCAGACACCAACCACAAAACACATACAACACGTACACGACACATCACACACATACACTGGGAATCTGAATATACTTACACCAGCAACAGCAGCACCATAGGGGCGGGATGCCCATCACCAATGCCACATATGCACACAGGGGCCTGAATGCGCGCCACCACCCCAACCCAGGGGGGCTGGATGCCAACCACCACAACCACCCTCAACCAGGGGGGCAGGATGCCTACCACTACTACCACCCTCACCCAGGGGGGCAGGATGCCCACCACTACTACCACCCTTAGCCAGGGGGGCTGGATGCCTACCACCACCCTTAGCCAGGGGGGCTGGATGCCCACCACTACTACCACCCTTAGCCAGGGGGGCTGGATGCCTACCACTACTACCACCCCCACCCAGGGGGGCAGGATGCCTACCACTACTACCACCCTTAGCCAGGGGGCTGGATGCCTACCACTACTACCACCCCCACCCAGGGGGCAGGATGCCTACCACTACTACCACCCTCACCCAGGGGGGCAGGATGCCCACCACTACTACCACCCTTAGCCAGGGGGGCTGGATGCCTACCACTACTACCACCCTCAACCAGGGGGGCAGGATGCCTACCACTACTACCACCCTCACCCAGGGGGCAGGATGCCCACCACTACTACCACCCTTAGCCAGGGGGGCTGGATGCCTACCACCACCCTTAGCCAGGGGGGCTGGATGCCTACCACTACTACCACCCTCAACCAGGGGGCAGGATGCCTACCACTACTACCACCCTCACCCAGGGGGGCAGGATGCCTACCACTACTACCACCCTCACCCAGGGGGCAGGATGCCCACCACTACTACCACCCTTAGCCAGGGGGGCAGGATGCCTACCACTACTACCACCCTCACCCAGGGGGGCAGGATGCCCACCACTACTACCACCCTTAGCCAGGGGGGCTGGATGCCTACCACCACCCTTAGCCAGGGGGGCTGGATGCCCACCACTACTACCACCCTTAGCCAGGGGGGCTGGATGCCTACCACTACTACCACCCCCACCCAGGGGGCAGGATGCCCACCACTACTACCACCCTTAGCCAGGGGGGCTGGATGCCTACCACTACTACCACCCTCAACCAGGGGGGCAGGATGCCTACCACTACTACCACCCTCACCCAGGGGGGCAGGATGCCCACCACTACTACCACCCTTAGCCAGGGGGGCTGGATGCCTACCACCACCCTTAGCCAGGGGGCTGGATGCCTACCACTACTACCACCCTCAACCAGGGGGGCAGGATGCCTACCACTACTACCACCCTCACCCAGGGGGGCTGGATGCCTACCACTACTACCACCCTCACCCAGGGGGCAGGATGCCCACCACTACTACCACCCTTAGCCAGGGGGGCTGGATGCCTACCACTACTACCACCCTCAACCAGGGGGGCAGGATGCCTACCACTACTACCACCCTCACCCAGGGGGCAGGATGCCCACCACTACTACCACCCTTAGCCAGGGGGGCTGGATGCCTACCACCACCCTTAGCCAGGGGGCTGGATGCCTACCACTACTACCACCCTCAACCAGGGGGGCAGGATGCCTACCACTACTACCACCCTCACCCAGGGGGGCAGGATGCCTACCACTACTACCACCCTCACCCAGGGGGGCAGGATGCCCACCACTACTACCACCCTTAGCCAGGGGGGCAGGATGCCTACCACTACTACCACCCTCACCCAGGGGGGCAGGATGCCCACCACTACTACCACCCTTAGCCAGGGGGCTGGATGCCTACCACCACCCTTAGCCAGGGGGGCTGGATGCCCACCACTACTACCACCCTTAGCCAGGGGGCTGGATGCCTACCACTACTACCACCCCCACCCAGGGGGCAGGATGCCTACCACTACTACCACCCTTAGCCAGGGGGGCTGGATGCCTACCACCACCCTTAGCCAGGGGGCTGGATGCCTACCACTACTACCACCCCCACTCATAGGATGGACAATGCATGACACAACAAGCACACCACAACCTAGGGAATGCAAGATTAAGACATCCCCCCCACCACCATGACAAGCGTGTGAGCAGGCTGTGTCAAATGCCTACAACACCGAACATGACATTGAACATACAATGTGACCCCCTAGCACATGTGCCACACATATATGTGTGTGGCACCCACAATGCAAGCAGCCCATGACCATTGTGGCAATGGGGCCTAAACCCCCATCATCACAGTGACCAAAAGGCAAGTGTGGGGTCCATAGCTGAAGCACATTTTGACCATTGTGGCAATGGGGCGTAAACCCCCATCATCACAGTGACCAAAAGGTAAGTGTGGGGTCCATAGCTGAAGCACAGTTTGACCATTGTGGCAATGGGGTCTAAACCCCCATCATCACAGTGACCAAAAGGCAAGTGTGGGGTCCATAGCTGAAGCACATTTTGAACATTGTGGCAATGGGGTCTACACCCTCATCATCACAGTGACCAAAAGGTAATTGTTGACAAAGAAAGAGCTGCAACTGCCAAACTGCATGGATCATTCCTGGTCACAGAACCAAAAACTCATCTGTGGCAAAGTAGTGTATGTGTCCCATTGCAACATAAATTGGGGGAGCCAAATACTGCAGTGCAAATGAAACATTCCTTTGGCCATGTGCAGACAAACAACACCCATGGTGGCTGAGACCGTCAACAGTCATCAATGACACAATGACAGAAGTGACCATCAGAATGCAGAACCACATATTTGCACCAATGGGCACACAAATGCAGATACCCTGTGGAGACAGCAGATGTGAGGTGAACAGATACCATACCATGGCAGCAATGGGACACACAAACCATGATCACTGTGCTGACCGATGACCTAGGAGTCCCAGGGACAGCAGGGGAAACACACCAAACAACATACAGCCAATGGCACACCCAAGATATGCCAATGCAGTGGTGCAGATGCACAAACACAAACAGGCAGACCAACACTGTCATCATACACAGCAGGTGAGGGGTGGGGGTGCCATTGTCCCCAGGCAACAACACAACACATGAGGAGAGCTGAATACCAATCATACAGATGTGCATACACTGCCACACTAAGGTAACTCATGGATCCAAATCCCCTATGTGGGCAAGCAGGCATTGACAGGTGAGAGGGAGCACAAAACACACATGTCACACAGGCACGTAGGAACAACAACTAACACAGCAAGTCACAGACACACCACAGCACCACCCCCAGGGCCCCCACAATGTGGTGACCCTGGGCTGAAGAAAAATACCACTGTGATGACAAAGCTAAATGTCGTTCACACTGTGAACCACAGTCAGGTGTCCTGAGCAACTAACTACCATCACACCTACACAAGCACAAATCAATCAGCATGGCCAGTAAGCCAAGGCCAACATGTAGGCAGGGGACTAGCCGGGCAACAACTCTCATCTGCACACACTCAACACCACACCCCTCGACCTCCAACAATGTGCAGCAGTGAAGTACACATGCACTGGTGACATTGCACATGCACCCATTACTATTCCAGGGTGGTGGGTGGGAACCAAGGTGTAGAAACACATCACACATGGACACTCAACAAGACTCCTGAATGTCTGACACACTGCACACTACGCTGTACATGGACATGACGGCAATACCACACCGACCAATGGGATCCCAGCCACAGTCACACACCAATGAAGAAACCAAGGTCACCCACAAAGAACACACATAGACAACAACCAACATTGCAGCCCGGACCCTAAGGAGTGCCAGCAGTCACACACACAACGTGTCACAATCACTGAAAGATAACACAAACTGGAAATCACATGACAGGGGCAAACAACAAGTGCCAAAGGGAAACCTGACTGTGACCCATCTGCGTCAGCACACAAACTCTGCCCTGACAGCAAACACACCTATGGGTGACACCCTGATGACCAGTAATGTGCCATGCACCCACATCACAGAGAACACAGGGAGAAGACTTTGGGGGAACATAGCTCAAGTCAGCAAGCATCACAAACAGGTACAACACTAGGGATCACAGCATGCGCAGATGAATGGAAGTGAACACACAGACATGCACATACAACACACACCTTGGGCGCAGGCAATGTCACACGTGTACACACTGCCATGAGGGGACTCCACTCCTGTGTGAGGAAAGCTGTGCCATATGTTGCCTCAGTAGGGCCCCATCATGTCAGCTGAGCACTTGGTCACACAATCAACAATTAGCACCAAATGAGGGCTCCCATCACATCAGCCTGGTCATGGATGTGCCAACGGAATCATCAGCACAGATCCAACACACTTGTATAGCAATGTTGCACTGACTACACGGATGAGTCCCTCCCCATTGATGCCCAAACCTGCATGTCCACTGGAGATGGCAACACGGTCAGGGAAGTAGACAAATGCAACGATGGCAGGCACAACAGATGTGCAGGGGTGGAAGCCACAGATGTGAAATTGCCAATGTAAGTAGGAAACCCATTGCCAAATACTGAACACATGACACCCTCAGATGCTGCTATTGATGACATGGATACACCACATGATAGGACACATTCCCCCTGGACCACATGGGTTCCTGCACAGTAACACTTCATAATCATGAGACCAGATATCACCATCACTGCAGCAAGGGCATGGTTAGCTGCACCAACAACATGTACATCTGAAGCATGAGCACTAGAGAAAAGAAAGTTGCTTTATTCAGCATATGTGTTGAGGCCAAACGAAGTCCTGAAAAAGAGCAAAGGCCAATGGCCAGTCCATTGTCAAAGTTCAAACAGGGTGACACTGGCAGATGTCACCCTACGCATGCCTGCACAATACCAGGGACAATCCACTAGGAGGGGCAACCGGGGGGCAGGCCAGGCACCGCAGGGACAGGATCAGGGCTCACCAGGGGAGTCAGGGAAGGGGTGGTGGGTGCTGGAGAGCCACTGACAACTGCAGTGGAGGTGTCTGACATGGTGTGTGCCGGCACAACTGGGGGGCATGACACAGATGTCGTGGGTGCCGGCACAACTGCAGTGGACCCTGCAGATGGGGTGGACAGGTCCGCCACTGCAGTGCCCAAGTCAGACAGGGCGGTAGTGGACTCCACTGCAGTGCCTACCTCCAGGGGAGGAGAATGGGGAACAGGCAAGGTGGGTTGGACAGAGGGGGAGGACACCCTCACCACATCAGTGGCACAGACAAGCGCAGCGGGGGTGTGGTGCTGGGAGAGCAAGTGGCAGGGGAGAAGGCCGGAGCATCTTGGGGATGGTATATCTGTGGGTGGGGGAACCTGGGGCAGGGTGTGGTGGGGGCACCTGTGCAGTGGGGGCCTGAGGGATGGAGGACGGAGACCTTGTGCCTGAGCTGCAGGGCGGTGGCGGGGTCTTGCTCTTAGCACTCCGGGGGACTTGCGGGTGGGGGCCTCAGTCCGTCTGCGCCTGGGGAGGGTGTCCGGGGGCGAGGGGCACTCTGCTCCGTGTGGGTGGGCTTCCTCTTCCCCCGGGATGCTGGAGCAGCTTCATCGGTGGGGAAGAGGCCGAGGTCACAGAGGAAGAGCTGCTGTGACTTTGGGGTTGCAGGTGAGGCAAGGGAGGGTGCTTTGGAGGGAGAGGGAACTGAGGACTGCGCAGTGCATGTGGATGCGTGTGTGTGTTCCAGGGCCCCATCCCCTGTGAGTCTGGCTTCAGTCCCCTGAATGTGCTTGCGTGTGCGTTTTGTCATTGGCGTGTGTGTCAGTGTGCTGGATGTGTGTGTGCTGGTGTGTGCCAGTGTGTGTGTGCCTGGGATGGGTAAGGTGCTGGGGAGTGTGGATGGAGCAGAGGCAGGAGGGGTGAGGGACCGTTTGAGGAGGGACACTGCTGCCGTCAGGGAGGAGTCCATGGACCTATTGCCCCTCTGTAGGTCAGACATGCCCGATGAGATGCCCTCCATGAACGACACCAGCTGAGTCAACAGCGCGGTGTGCGCATGGAGGACACTCAGCATGGCTGTCTGCCCTACATGGAGCTGGCGAAGGAGGTACACAGACTCCTCACTCAGGGCAGCAGGGGACACAGGGGCAGGGGGTGCGGTGCCTGGCCCAAAGGAGACACGCTCCCGGACATGGGAGCCTCCACGGACCTGGGGAATGGGAGCCGATGGGAGGGCGGTGGTGGTGCTGGTGGTGGCGGGGACAGCAACACTAGCTGGGGTGTGGTGGCTGCTGACACCCGCCTCCACAAGGGAGTCATCCTCCGAGTTGCTCTGGTCCTCAGCTGAGGTGGATGCTGCTGAGGACTCCTCGGTGTGGCTCCCCTCGCCCTCCGTGCCACTGGGTCCCTCCGACCACTCCTCGGCTGCTGACCCAGTCTGGCTCTCCGGCTCCTCCTGGTCCGTGGAGCTGTCCCCTTCCGTGGCCGTGGATGTATCTGCAAACAATGGGGAAACAGACAGACATCAGTCACCTGCACATAACGCACACACCACTGTGAGCACAGCACATCCCAGAGCAAGCCCTGGCATCATTAGTTGTACATTGCTAAAAGTGCACTAATTGAACAGGAGAAGTCAATTGTCAGTCTGATGCCAAGCATGGCACTCACATCCCACATGGCCTTGCACCCATCTGTCTGGTGTCTGTTGGATTGCAACACCCCAGTGTTGACACATGCACCAAGTACACAGTAGTTGGACAGTGCAGAGGACACGGTGTGGACACATCACAGCTCTTGCCACTGAGTCAGTACAGGTTTACGGATGTAAGGGATGCCCAGAGTCAAATAGGAAATGCATGTGATGCATACCAGCGACAGACACCATGATGCACCCATGTCCTGATAGCCAGCGCCACTATGGTGTGCATGTAGCACATGTCACTCCCCTGCAGGATCACCAATCAGTAGACACATGCCATGGCGGAGGCATGACTGCAAAGTCATACATCACTGTCTCAGTGATGTATGACTTTGCAGCCAGACAACAACACTCTGCACTGTGTCACAATAGTAGGTCATGGGGAATGCAAGTCCTGGAGCTGCACAAGTGCACATGTACATCCCCCCACTACACATCCTCTTAACCCTCATCTGTCCAGGTCATACCTATTGGACATATGGGAGACCTGTGACACTACCCTACATGTCAGAATACAGGCATTGTGTAAGCAATGGACCCACCCATGATGCCCACCACAGAGTCAGGGAAACAGATGCTGTCTCCCACCTTGAGTCAAGCAAACTGCAAGGACACAGTCCTAAGTGACAGAATTCCCTGCATGTAAGGGCCACACCTGGGTATCAGATGAGGAGTGGGCAGTGCACAATAGAGGGACATGGCTCCTGGACAACATGACTGCTGTACTGTGGCAGTTCAACCTGGCCCGAGGAGGGCACATAACATGTTAGACAGAGTACACAGTGCAGTCTTTGACTCACCCCCTCCTTGCTGCTCTCTGGCCTTCAGCTGCCCATCCAGGTCTGGAAAGACCACCGCCAGGATCCTGAGCATGTGGGGGTCAGGGTCCGTGTTCCGCCCCTCCTGCGAGGAGGCGACAGCTTCAGCTGGACCCGTGCAATCCTCCGGGTCCAGCCCCGAAGGTCCTGCCACCTCTTTTGGCAGTTGCGGATCCGGCGCTTGTAGACCCCCACGGACCGGACAGCCCGGACGATGTCCTTCCAGATCTCATGCTTCCGATGGGCAGAAGCCTGTCAGGATGACAAAGTGATAAGGACATTACTACACATGCAACATATCCGTGCATGACACAGTTGCATATACATGTCGCAATCACAGGGGCACATGGTGTACCCAGGCAGTGCACGGCTGCCCATGGACAGTTTTCCAGAAGTCACTACATGGTATCATAGCATGGGGAGTAAAACCCTGTTCAGAAGCACTGTCACTGCACCATACCTGTCCAGTGCAAGTCACTACACACTATGGGGGGTGACAACTACTCAGTGAGCCTGCTAGCCAGTGGTGTGCTGACTCTCAGCCTTGCTAGTCAGACAAAATGCACATTCAGAAAGGCAGTGCACAGAACACTCACCTGCTCCCCTGGTGTCCCATACAGCTTGCTGTACTGTGGAAGTAGGCTGTCCAGCAGGGCCTGGTTCTCTTCAAGGCTGAAGGCTGGGGCTCTCTCCACAGTACGTGCCATTGCAGGGTCCAGAGGGGCAGAGACAGCAGCAGTGCAGTGGCAGATGTCGTCCTGGAGCATGTAGTGCAGGCAAGTGGGCTCTCAGGGGAACATGCAGCAATATATATGTGCTGGAGAGGCAGATACTGTCCCTTGTGTCCAAAGTGATAGGTCCAAGTCGTTAGCATCTTCTGAATCTGGCCAATCCATGGAATAGCAGCACCAAAACACGCCCACAGCATCCTTCAAATCTTCAACTTCATGACATACATTATTTTGCAACATTGTTGTGGGTGACCAACTGATTTTCCAGCAACCGACTCGTTCGAATATTCAAAACGCGTCCGTTGCCAGGCAAGCCCATTGTCAATGGGTGCGCACCGATCGGTCCATTGCTGTTCAACGCGCACAGGGGTACAACGCGTACCCGCACACATTGAATGCAATGGGCCGGCCGGAGGCACCGATCGGTCCATTGCAGTACAACGCGCACAGGGGTACAACGCGTACCCGCACACATTGAATGCAATGGGCCGGCCGGAGGCACCGATCGGTCCATTGCTGTTCAACGCGCACAGGGGTACAACGCGTACCCGCACACATTGAATGCAATGGGCCGGCCGGAGGCACCGATCGGTCCATTGCAGTACAACGCATCACTGTACATGTGACTGGCATATGTCAGCATGCCTGTCTCAGATGGACATATGCCAGCCACAGATAGCTCCCAGGGAGTGAGGGGCACACCTACATCACGACAGCCTGTCCAAACCTTATCATAAGGCATGTAAGGCTGCATTTCCTATTGTGTGTATGTTGGTGTACATGTTGTCCTGTGGGTGTCACCTGTGGGCAGCCACCCCCAGGCTGTGCACGTGTTCATGGGGACAGGATCATGGGTGTTACGTGTACGTGACCACTGTGATGTGCAACTGTTCATATCTGTGCATGTGCCATGGTCACATTTCACAGTGGTGTTTGTGTATGTCATGTCACATACCCCGTGAGTCCCATGTGGGACGGTATGTTTGAGCCAGGGTGTCCCAGTGGCACAATAGTGATGGCCCTCCACAGTCTTTGTGCATGTAGTGTTTACAATGTCTCTGATTTCATGTGCACAATGGGAGACAGTCTCCACATCCACGTTGTGTGTGCATGGACTCTGATGTTGTGCGTGTGTGTCACAGACGTCCATGGCTCTCCTGCCATGGCAAGTGTGGCCACTACCTGTGGGGGTCATGTTTGTTTTGTTGTGGTGTACACATGATACTCCAGGTGATGCCAGTGTCCATGTGGCATTACAGGGTCCCTGGGAATGTGCCTGTCGTTGAGCTGTGGTGCCTGGGGCACATCTGTCCTCACATGTCACTGGGGGGTGACTGTGACACAGCATCATGATATCCAATGGGCCAAACAGGGACAAATTGATGCCACCTGTAGGACCGTGTTGACAGATGTTGGCCATGTATGTACCATGAATGTCGTTCCGGTACTGCACACTTCATGTAGTTGTGCCTCATGATGATGTATGTTGGGATCTTGAGTGTGTTCAATGCCGCATATGTGGGGTGACTGACGATCTTGCTTACTTCTCCTCTGCACTGCAGGGCTCCTGCTGTCCATCGGCCATTCCCAGACCTGGCAACGATGGTGGAACGGGACAGCATCCGACGGTACCGCTTCACCAGGCAGCTGATTGAGGATTTGGCAGTGCAGTTGTCCCCACATTTGCAGCCTGGCCGGCCGTATCCTACAGCGCTGACCCCCAAGGTGAAGGTGATGGCAGCCCTACACTTCTTTGCCACCGGTACCTTCCAACATACTGTGGCGTCTGCTGGTGGGATGTCACAGACCATGTTCAGCCGTGTGCTCCGCGATGTTTTGGCGGCAATGTTGCTCTTCCTGAACCGGTACATCTATTTCCCTAGACTGCGACGACTCACTGACGTGAAGAGTGACTTTTATGCCCTGGGGAGGATGCCGCATGTCATTGGCTCCATTGATGGGACACATGTGGCTTTGGTACCACCACAGGCCCAGGAGCAGGCCTACAGGAACCGCAAGCACTACCACTCGGTCAATGCACTGGTGGTGTGTCTTGCAGACATGACCATCACACACGTGTGTGCCCGTTTCCCTGGTTCAGCACACGATGCCTTTGTGATGAGGAGTAGTCGCATCCCCAGGTTGATGGCACAGATGCAGAACCAGCGTGCCTGGCTTGTCGGTGTGTACTGACTTTGTGCCATTGTGTGTGATCTGATCTGTAGTATTCCGCCCACTTTTCCAAGTCAGCTGATGTGCACTTGTCTGTCCGTAGGTGACTCGGGATACCCCAACATGCCGTGGTTGCTGACACCCCTCAGGAACCCTGTGACACCTGCCCAGATGCGCTACAATGAGGCACATGGTCGGACCAGGAGAGTGATTGAGCGGACCTTTGGTCTCCTGAAGAGCCGCTTCCGCTGCCTGGACAAGACCGGAGGGTCCCTCCCATATGCCCCTGCGAAAGTGTGCAAGATTATCATCGTCTGCTGCATGCTCCACAACCTGGCAGTGCGGAAGGAGTTGCCTCTCATCCAGGATGACGATGACCAACATCCGCCACCTGTGGAGGATCCTGGCCTGGACCACGATGCCAGTGACGATGATGATGATGATGGTGATGGTGATGTCCGCACACAGCTCATCACCAACTTCTTTAGCTGAATGTGAGTATCCTGAGGTGTCATGTGAATGATGTGAGTTGGCATGATGTGTGGGTGGTGCTCTGGTGCTGTTGGAGTGTGTCCATGGGCTACTTGACAGGATGTGTGTTGCGATGTGTGGTGACAGGTGGGCTGTACTCCCCAACAGTGTTGACATGCTAACTTGGTTCTGGGTGGGTATCTTGTAACATGTATTGTGCATGAGTTTTGCTGTTCTGTCCTGTACTGCATTGCTTTTGACTGTGTGTCATTTCTGTCCTTCACAGGGTACTTTCAGATTCGTTTGGTGAACTGTGTCCACCGACGACGTGATTGCACATCCAGGCTGGTAGCTGTTGTGTCCCTACAGGTGATGTGCGCCACACCCATGGACTTCCTTCAGTCTACAGTTGTTGACTGTGTGCCCGCTGCCAGGTGGGATTACCTTGCATCTGTAGTGGTTACAGCATGTTGCAACTGTGTAATAAACCTGTGCTTCACTTTGTGATGTGCGTTGTCTGTGGTCACACATTTGACTGCCATTTGCTTACTGCACCTGTGGGCTACTTGACTACAACTGGGAATGGGTGTGGTGTCTGTGCATTGCACCGTCTTCCCTGGCAACATCAGTGTAGGCAATGAGTCAGATGGCCTAGGTGTGTATGTGTTGTGTAGCCCTGGTGGTGTGTCTCCCTCATATGTGTCACGTTGCCTGTACTCACATGCCTGTGTTGTCCTTGCTGTTGCAGTTCGCATACACTGTGTAATTTTGCAGTTCATCATCCCCATAACAGCACCCACGTTGGAATCACCACAGAGGCAAGTATGGTGTATTAGTGTGTTTATTGTGATAATAGTGCATAGGATGGATTGTGCTGTACATGAATCTTGCAATCCCAAGTTCCTAGATGAATAGAAAGTCCAGGTAGACAGGATCCCCAGTATCGGGGCCACTGTTGTCTGACACATTGTTCCAACTTATACTCCCCATGCAATGTGTGGGAGTAGTGTTGCCATCAACAGGGTGAACAGTCTGTGCACAAAGGCGAAAATCCAGAACAGGTTCAGGCTTCCTGGGAGTTGCGCTTGGCCATCAGCCTCTCACTTTCCCCTCCTCGGACGACCCCTCTTCTTGGGGGGGCCCTCAAGTGCAGGCTGCTGCGGTGCAGGGGACTCTCCGCCAGAGTCCTCCTCCCTCCCTGTGGCAGTTGCAGTTTGTTCGGTACCAGATGTTGTTGGCACACAGGGAGGTGTGGACTGGTTGCTGTTCATCTGGCGGAGGCATTGTAAAATGTCCCTGTGCACCGCCGTCATCTCATGTAGTACATCCCACTTGGACTCCACGCGGGTCATGTGGGAGTCCACACGTGACATGTGGGAGTCCACACGTGACATGTGTGACTCCACTTGGGACATGTGGGAGTCCAAGCGGGCATGATGGGCAGCCTGCTGCTGTTTAATGTCTCTGAGGAGCCCCACTACCTGGCTGAGCTCTCCGGTGCTGGACTGGTACGCATCAGCTATGCGTACCAGTTGTGGGTCTTCATGCACACCAGCAACGTCTGCAAGCAGCGACCTCTGTCTCCCACCCCTCCCACCACCCCTGCTGACATGTGCAGTGTGTGCAGTTGCACGCACAGATAACCCTGGTCCACCTTGGGGGTTGGTGGTGGTGGTGGTGTCCATGGCCCCAGGTTGGTCCAGGGTCACTGCGCTGGTGTTGTTCCTTATTCTGTCCATGTCGGCAGGGATGGTATTCGTGGTGACAGTCGTTGGAGGGGTGGGTGCAGGGGGTGCAGCTGGTGGACCTGCTGGTGCTGCAGCTGGTGGTCCTGCTGGTGCAGCATGTTGACTTGCACCGGATGTGCCAGGTTGTTCTTCATCGTCCGAGGAGGACAGAGGCTGTACGACGCCAGTGAGCTCGGCATCCTCTTGAGCCTGGGACTGGGACTCCTCAGCGTCTGCTGCTGTGTCCCTATCATCACCTGTTTTTGGGAGACACAAACAATGTATGTCATGTTTCTGCAGGCATCAGTGGTTGACACACCTGACAGTTGTGACTGTGCCTCGGGGTGCGGGCCTGTACATTGTATTGTCCTAAGTCGTCACAGTCAGGGGTTGATATTGGTGTGGCACATTGTCCTGCATTATTTGGGCATTTCTATGTATTCTCTGGGGTGTGAACATGGTCTGCATTGATTGTGTTTGGTTGACAGCCAGACCTCCTTCCCACCCACCCACCCACCCAGTCAGTTATCCCACCATGGAACGTGCTTGCATTGCAGGGAGTGTAAGTTGTCTCTCAGGATGTCAGTCAGTGGTGTCCTGCTGTTTGTTGGTGCACAGTTGGCAGCAGGGCCTTGTGCTCCCCACAGCAGTAGCCAGTGTCAGCCATCTTGTGAGTCCTTCTCCACTCCCTGTGATGTGAGCATGGTTCAGGGTGGTGTTGATGGGACAGTTGTGGGGGTGAGCTATGTCTGTGACTACGTCTCCCATCATGCTATTGCCTCCACCCCCTTCCCAGCATGCCCATGCTTCCTTCCTTTTGACTCTGCTTCCCTGTGGGGTGGGCTGGCTGTGCTGACAGGATGGCTGGGAGTGTTGTCCTG